>VRYO01001717.1:4175647-4230424 GCA_009812075.1 Sialia sialis | reverse complement strand
CCGCCCAGCGGGGCCCGCCGGCCCTGAGGCGTCAGCAGCGGTGACACACGCGCGGCTCGTGCCGTCATCCAAGGGTGACGGGATGTGCTGAATTGGAAGGGACGCTCAGGGGCACCGAGCGCAGCCCCCGGCCCCGCAGCCGCTCCGTGAGCACAAGCGCCGCTGGAGCCCTGCCAGGCTCGGTGCCGGGACGGGGCAGTGCCATCCTGGCAGCGGCACGGGCGTTGTGCAAGCCGCCGCATCCCCCGGGGAGCCCGTGCGTCAGCAGGCGGCTCGCCCCTGGCTCTCATGGTTCTGGGAAGCCTCACGCCAGGCTGGGACGCGCCCCTGTGGGGCGTGAGTCAGCGGGGCTGCCGCAGGAAGCCGAGCCCCGAGTGACCGGGAGGGGACACGGTGGGTCTGGTCAGGATGGGGCCTGTGTGGGGCTGCGGAGAGTGGCCGGGGACGCTGTGCACAGCTGACTGAGGGTACAGTTAGAGGAGAGTGAGGAATTTTATTAGTGTCCTAACCGGAATTATAACAGTACGGAAATTACAGGGTAAATCACGGATACTGCTGCCTGGATTGAAGGCGGCTGGCAGGACTGGAAGTGCATTCCAAGGTGATTTCCCATACACACACATGCTAAGGGGGATGGAGAGTGGGGAAGCAGAGTGGAGACAGAACACCCAGACTCCTGGGAAATCATTGCAAGGAGGGGAAACTCGATGACTCGATGTATTTTGCAGGTGATACTTTGCATATCCCCTGCAACCACAGGAGACGGGGAAATGTCCTAATGCTGAGCCAGCAGCTGCGGTGTAATCCCCCTCCTTAGATGAACTTACTTCATTAAAATCTAATAATAATGTTAGCAGCCCCCTCCATCCCACAGCTACGAGCTCCCCTCACTGGAACTGGAAGGAATTCTGGCAGACACAAACACCAACGCTGGGTCACGGTCCTGCCCCCCCAGAACAAGGCCCTGGTGCTCAGGGACAGAGAACTTGCTCAGCTGTGTGGCATTTCAGTGTCCCACAAGAAGGGCACGCTGGACAAGCAGCTCGTACTGAAGCATCGTTTATTAATCACCTGTATCAAGCACACATCTGCTCAGCAACGGTGCGTGACGGGATACAACAGTTGACATCTAACCCCAAGGGAGGCACGTGGTTACAGGATCCGGCATAGCAGGAGGAAGTGTACTGAACCCTCTGAACAGAGCCTGGCTACAACATGGTGCTTGGGCTGTGTTGTTACGAGGCTGAAGACCAGTGAGAATAAAACTAGGAGTGCAGCTAAGATTGGAGCTGACTTGTGCTTTGGCCAGTGATTTAAACGCCAGTTCCCCTATGGCTAGGGTAGGAGTGCAGGTTGGTGCTACACCGAGGGGTATCGGGGAACAGCACAGACAGGAAACCCAGCGAGCATCCCAGTGGAAAGCCTCAACACTTGTGCACCTCAAGCAGGCAGTAATCTGGAGATGAGGAGAGCCAGGCCCATCCCAGACACACCACGACAGACACCTTGGACTGAATTGCCATGCACACTTCAGATACAATCTAGAGTTAAGGAACTCCAAGGTTTTAGGAGGGCTAAAACTCATGCCATGATACCAACAGGTCTGAGACACCACAGTGAGCTTTCTCTTGATAGAAAAAGTCTTTGAAGGCAGAGGGTGGGTAATAACAATACAATGCTTCTTAACCTCCCTGTACCCCACAGCCTGCAGAAGGGTGGGTCCAGTGACAGGACAGAGATCAACATCTTTAACACTTGCCAGGAGGAATATAAAGAAAAGCAGCTTTGGGGTTTTTACCCAGCTCAGTGCTCAAGCCTGGTCAATGAACATCTGGAGAAAAAATATCTGGTAGCAGGAGTTTGCATCATGAGGATTTACTTAGCCCCTGTTAAAGAAGCTGAAAAAAACCCCAGCCAAACTCTGGTAGAAGAGCTGCCATGCTGCAGGAACAGGCTGTATCTCCTGTCTGAAGATCAATCCTGGCACAGCTCTATCTTCAGTTGAAAGAATTCTGACTGAAAAAGTCATGCTTGAAAGATGACAGAGCAGCTCACAGTCCCAGACAAGTGCATGTGAGAACTCTGTACACATTTAAGTTCCATCCCTGCATCTCCCTGTGCCAGTGCTGCTGTAGGTGACAGATGTCACACCCTGCACCCAGGGGAGCTCCCTGTGGCCCCACCTGGGCTGGCACTCAGCAGGGCAGGAGCATTGGGGTCTGCTCCTGCCAGCTCAGTGCTGCTGACATGGTGGCATCCAACATGTGCATGTCTGGACCAAAGTGCTCTGACCCCTGGCTGAACCCACAGGGACAGCAGGAACACAGAGCTCAGGAGGTCAGCCAAGACCCAGCCATACTCTAAACACTGCTCTCCACATAGGAAAAACCCTCACCCAGTTAATCATTCCATTCCTCCCAGACACTAAAAGGTGCTTCACTAAAAGGACAGATAAATTAAAAGCAACAAATCACACACCCCACCTATGCAAAGGCTGCTGAACAGCTATGTACACAAAAGTAGCATGATTCCCAGAAAAATCTGATCAGCAAATCACACCTTAAAACTCATTGCGGGATTTTATTTTTTTTCTTCCCCCTGGCAAGCCCACCATCTCAAAGGCAACAGAAGAATTCAGAGATTGGTCCTTTCTGAGGGAGTTTGGTAAGGGCCACAGTAGGCAGGACTATACACGAGCACAGAGAGCAACTCAGACTCATGAAATGCTACAGACATTGGATTTCCTGACACACCATGCACAGGGCAAAAAATCAAGAGGAACTTTTTAAGTCAGGATTCCAGTAAGTCCAGCATCAGCAAGATGCAAACAGTAAACTGCAAGGTAATTCAGGTATTATTCCAGGGAAGGTCAAGGATGGTTCAGGCAGCTGTCCACAAGTATTTCATCTGAAGGAAAGAAAGAATTTGGAGGGCTTTCCTCCTTGCTAAAACGGGGACCAAGGCCACAGGCCAGAACTGGTGACTCTCTGAACAGGGCTGTTTCACACTGTGCCCATCAGGAGCAGAGTGCCCACCCTGGAGGGAGAGGCTCTGCCGGGTGCATTGGAAATCCTTGGGAAACAGCCTCTGTGTGCTCCAGGGCAGCAGCTGACTGCAGCCACGGGAGCAGAGCATGCTCTGGGGGAAGCGATGCTGCTCACCACAGCGCCTTCCCCCAAGGCATGTGGCTGCTGTCCCTGACAGTGACTGATTAAGCCCTTTCAGTACAGGATCTCAGAGTGCCTCAAGCCCTTTTTGTAACCTGTGAAGGACCAAAAGTGTCAGTGCTTCTAATCTACAAGTCTTAATGGGTTAATGCAAAACCAAAATGCACAACACGGAATAGCCAAGCATGGGACCTACAACGGACAAATATTTGTTCTTGTAAGACTCCCAAGGCAGGAGTCCTGCTGTGACACAAAGAATACTGTGTGCTATAGCACTCCTTCCCAAAAATATCACCCAAAGACACACACATATCACAGATGATTTGGCATCACAGCTAGGAGCATCAGTGCCAGCACAGGGTATGTGCTAGAAAGATGAATCCACGCGGCGGGGTTTTCACATCTACTCAGGCTACAAAGTGCTTACAGGTTATGTTGGGACTGAGGCTGGCACTGCTCTGACCAGGGCTCCACCATCAGTCCCGGCCCACCCCAGGCATACAAGCAAGCTCAGCTCCCCACAGGCAGCATCATCCACACCTCACTGCCCAGCCCAGCATCAGCTGCATGGCTCTGCTCAGGTCAGGATGACAGGGTAACCCCACAGGCTCAGCAGGTCCATTGCCTCCCTCTGCTCTGGGTGAGGAGAAGACTCAAAAGTCCTCCTGATCTGCTTTAGAGAGGATGGTGTTTCCGCTTCCTTATTTATAACAGGTATCCACAAAAAACAGGCTAGCCTTCCCCTCCTCATCCTCCTCCCCCAACACTGGAGAGGAGGACTTGTGTTATAGGGAAGCTTAACAATTAAATCCTCTTCCCCAGGCTGAGCCCAGCACAAGGCCAAGACTTCGGTCTCAGTTGAAATCCTGGAGAAGCCCTTGCCAGGACCTGCCGGCCTCCCGGGCTGCCCCTGTCCCCGCTGCTGGCAGCCGTGCCCCGGGCAGAGCCACACCCCCTGTAAACGAGCAAGCACAGCACACACACAAGCACACGCCAAAAGCGTCCCGGCCTCCTCAGCACAACACAAAGCAGCAGGGAAGTTTCAAAGCCCATTCAAGTCCTTTGCACCTCTCCTTCACAGATGACTGGGACGCAGGGCTAGGAAGCTCTTTTGCACATTCAACTGTAAAACATGTGAGGAAGAGGAGCAAGACAACTCTCCTGATTGTTGCTACTGCCTACAGCAAGTTTTGGTACAGATATCCTCTCTTATAGGCACTCAGTGGGTAAAACGTAGCCACAACAAACTTGCCATCAAAAATCTTTCCAGTCAGCATTTTTTGGGCAGCTTTGGAATCACCAGCATTTGCATATTCAACAAAGACCTGAAAGAGAGAGAGGAGAAGTAGGACCTCCAGTGCACCATGCCACTTGCCCGCTTCTGCCCCTGCAATGGTGGAAAACGATCCCTAAAGAAATTTCTCCCCTCTATCCTTGGCTGAGCAGAGAGCTCTGGAGCTAAGAGTTGAATCTCTAAAGTGGGATTTCATCTCCTGCTCCTCCATTTGGTAAGGTGGGAGAAAGTATGCTGGTGGTCTAAACCCTCAACAATTCCTCTCCCGCCCATTGGCTTCTCCCCTTCATTCCTTCCATCCACGCTAAAGCTGATCGGGCAACCTTACATAACCAGGAAGGAACCTGTGCTGTCCATCAAAACAGCCATTTATTTTTAGCACTGCCATCAGCCAGGAGATTTCCAGGCACTGAGCAGCAGTGCAGCATGGAGGGTATGTAGGAACACACAGCCTCTTCCCTCCATTCACTTACTTGGCCTTTACCAGGATTCTCCTTTGGAATAAGCAAGGAAACCACCGGTCCATATTTCTGACACTCCTCCCTTATGTCTTCCAGGATATCTAGGAAAGGAAAGAGCTGGTTGGCTTTCACTTTGCAAACTGGGGTGAGCCAACGAACAAGTGAAGGCGAGATGAACACATCAAGAACACCCAGACAACAAATATTCCTTTTCTCTCAGTTTAAAATAAAGTAGCACAAGGTGATACAGCAGAAGCTGTCACTGCCTAATGGCCACTGAACGAGATGGAAGCGTCTGAACTGAAGCTCAGGAATAGAGCTGCAGGCAGTGAACCTCCAGCAGCAGGTTCCAGTAGCTAAAACATGGGGGATTTAGGAGTGCCTGCTGTGGCACTTGGAGGAGGGGAGCTGAAGGAGCTGGCACAAACCCTTCTTTGTGTGAGCAGAACTCGGCCTTTCAACTCCTGTCCACAGAGCTCTCTCATTTGTGCTGCTCACAGAAATGCAAATCCCACCACCATGCCTGCCATCCACCACACTTCAGGAACTTCAGTGAGATATTTTAGTTCTCTGCTGAGATCCTGGACAAACTAATTAGCATATTTTTAAGGATTTGTGCTATTGGGCTTCAGAATCCTGAACATATCCAGCAGAAGCTCAGAGCCACAAACACATTGTGAATTTGGTGGGCATCAAACCAAAGAAGAAATTTTTTTTTTTTTTTTTAATCTGGGATCCTTCAAGAATTCCCTACAAGTCCTGCTGTCTCTCTCAATCTCAATCCATTCTCTGTTGGTGCAGTTGACCCCTTGCAACCAAAGCTCAGCTAGGCAGCTCTGTTTGCTGCTCTTGTGCCTATTAATTCCTCACCTGCTTGCTCTCACATCCCCAGAGCCACAGAAAACAGAGTGTGTAAGACAACATTGCTGTATGTGAATTGCACCAACCTTCATATTCTTCTTCACACTGCAGAGAAGCATCACTTAGCACATTTAGCAGCCTCAGCACAGGGGTGGGGAGCATCACCAAATCTTCAATATGGGGAGCTGTTTGAAACCCACAGAATTAAAGAAACAAAGTCAATGTCAAAGGAGCAAGCTAACAGGAAGCTGACTCAACATGCTTTGTGATACTCAAGCACTTACTGTTCTTTGCAGTGCAGTTTTGCTTCTCTCCACTATTAAGTGCATTTATAGTCTGAATTCTCCATTTCCATTTTATCTTTACCTGTGCACTGAGGGTTCAGTGCACTCTGCAATTATTCTGAGGCCCGCATCTGAAATTGTTTTTCAAATTAGGCTGGAACTGTGTCTACTTAGCCAGTCTCAGAACCTGATGTGACCACAAGAACTATGCTAGTTGAACAAACTACCCTATCCATATGGAGATGTGATAAGATCAAAGGAATATTCTGCAACTGCCTCTCCTGTCATTGCTCCCAGACAAGCTGAAAACAGGCTGGCCAGCTTCTCTAATTCCAAATCTTCAGCTGTACTAAGGCACAGGCCTCAGATCTCCTTAGAATATCTTTTGGTTCCTCCCTGAACACCACATAAATCCTCCTCCCCTCAAAATCCAGCTGCAATCCCGTTTTGAAGACCACCATACTTAAACTACTTGAACAATGCAGTGCTGTAGAATCAGGTATGGCCACAAGGTGTGTGAGCAGTGATCCTGTGAAGAACCTCTCAGGAGCAGAAATAAAGCCCTTTGGCTGCTGGACATGGGGCACTTGACTCTGGAAAACAAGCAGCTCCACAATGGCCTGGAGCAGGGCAGCATAGATGCCACAGTGGGAGAAGACAACAGTCAAGGAGAAAATGACAAACTGTCAGAGTCACATTCTGAGGATAATCAGCCCTCTAGAAACTCAAAACCACAGAAGTGTCACTTCTGCAGGAAAAAAAGTTTGATTTCATGTCCCTGCACACTAGTGACAGGGCACTAATGAATCTAAGATCTGGGCACCCGACTTGCAGTACTTGGAGAGCATTGATGTGTTTGTTTTGGCAGCTACAGCAGCTGAACACAATAGCAGGACCTCACAGCTCAGCCACTTGACAGTGAGAGGGAAGAGAAGAGGGAAATGGCTTCATTCCTCCAGTCTGAGCCCTCTGGCCATGCCTGCAATGTGAGCAGTTATTTCCTAGGAAATACTTCTCCCAGCTAAGCCTGGGAGGGAGCTGACATCTCTGCCAGGCACAGATATTGATCTCACAGATGCAAGGCAAGCACCTCTTGCTGTGAATTTCCTGCCTGTCATGGAAGAACCCTTAGGAAAAGCCCCGAGTGTGAAAGGCCTTATCAGTACAGATGATACCCAGACAGCTCTCAGGGGCAGCCCTTTGAAGAAGGGTGCTGTCTCCAGATACCCAGGCATGTGCACCTCTAGGACTATTCTTCCACAGGACTATTTGCAACCAAGGCACATCAGATGAACTGAAGGCTGAAAGAACATTTAAGTGTCACCACGGTCTTATATGCCACCCCTTAATCCACAGAATCATAGAATCATTTAGGTTGGAAAAGACCTTTTAAATATGAACTCTAAGTGGCATGGCCAAGCCCACCACTAAACAATGTCCCCTGGTGCCACATCTACACATTGAACAGACACTGTCGCTCATTTCATATGTCCTGTTCCAGAGAGGGAGACAAACCAACCCTGAGAACTCAGACACCTGGTGTTGTACCCAAGTGACAAATGCATTTCTGGCAATCCCCCTCTGCCCTAGGAGGTACTTTCTGCCCAGCTCCTCTGCAAATGCCAGGTGACACCAACCACACTGACAACACAGGAAAGAACTTGATGAACTGGAAAGTCAAGACTTAGCTGTAAATGACAAGGAAAGCTATTCTCAGCTGTCTTTGCTCTAAACAGAAGAGCCGTGTCCAAGTGAAAGGCAAGGACAGATCACTTTCTGACGTGCTGGGAAAGCAGCAGTAAATGCTTCTTTGTGCAGACAAGCGTATGTGCAAGGCTGGCAAAGAAAAGAAGCAGCAAAGAGAACTAAGAAAAATGGCAGCTGTTATATAAACTCTGAGCACTAACCACAGAGGCACCTTCCTCGGTACAGTTAGAGGTCTGTGTGTTTCAAACCAGCCCAGAAAGCACTGCCAATATACAATTCCCTCTGCTCTAAAGCAGTCCTGGCTGCAAGGTTCAGCTTTGATTAGAACAGCCCCAGTTTCTGAGACACACCTGAAGTTTGAAAACAGGAGTAAGTTTGTTACCGTTGCCTATCATACAGAAATAGCAGTATTTGTAAGAAGCAATACTTAATAATCTTCCCTGCAAGGTACAGCAAAGAGCTTAAGAAAAGCAGGGCTAAGATTCAAGGGGAAATGCTAGCTCATCCTGAAGCATTAATTTATACTGCAGAGAACCTGGATGCACAGCTCATCACTGGTGCTCTGGAAAACACACAAGCTCTGGAGAATGCTACTGAGCTGCATTTGGAACAGAAGACAGGGAGGGACACAGCCTAAGCAGGTCTCAGCCAACCTTTGCTGACTGCCTGCAAGTCCTGTGGGGAGGTCTTGAGGAAACACCACTGTTTTATTAATTCAAAGGGACAGCACCAGATGAAAGTGACAGTGACATTTGTCCATGACCTGCCATGTAGGTCACTGCAGAAACAGGCTTACACTATAAACACACTGGGACTGGTGATTTCTGAACTGGGAAACACCTGGGGTAGGAAAACCCATCCATTAACTATAAACAGCACTGCACTCTTCAAAACCACCTCAACAGTCAGAATGTTTGGTAAATATCCTGGTTATTTCTGTGCCCTCAGATGAATGCTGCTGCCAATACACTCTTGGGGCAGAGTCCAGCTAGGAAAAAGTGACAGCCTGTGGGGCTGGAGGAGTAGGGCAGCACTGAGAGCACAGGCATCACTCTGACCTCCTGTGGTGCCATGGAGAGCTGGCAAGTCCACAGAGGAATAGCAATGAGGCCAGACCAAGAAACAACAGTTAATTGCCCTTCCAGCACATGCTGTGCACATGCAGGGGCCACAGGCACAGCTTACCAAAGGGAATGCTGAAGAATGGGCTGCACAAAGCCTTCTCAGCAGAGGCTCGTTTTCCTTGGTCACAATGAAGCATGCTGCAAGAGAAGACACCTTGGTGTTCACACGTGACATTCCTGCAGTGACGCATCCCACCCAGGATGGGAGCTAGCACAGAGGAACAGCCTCTCTTTGGGGTGGTTATGGCACAAGGAGAAGAGTGGGAAGCACATCTTGCAGTTTGCAGCTGAAGCACCCCAGAAGGATCCCCTGAAAGCATCTTGGGTATATGGCAGAGCAGGCTTTCCCTCTTGATGTCTCTCAGCACCAAATAATGAAAATTGCTCACTTACAAGTCTACAAGGAACACAGCATATTCCAGCCCCACATCCTCAGGCCATTCATCCCACATCCCATGCAGTCTCATGAGAGTGATCACACTCCAAGGTGCTCCCACATCTTTTCACAAATGGGATTCAAAGCAACTAATAACCCAGAGCTTGCCTGAGTATATCCCTAACTTGGCTTTACCAGGGACTCCCAATGTTCCTTCTGCCAAGTTGTGTCCTCATTCCCTCTGTAGCCTCAGAGCACAGTCACAGGACAGTGAAAACAATCCCCTTGGCAGACTCCTCAGGAGAGTTGCAAAAGTGCCTTTGAATTCTGGCAGCAGTGGAGAGCAGCACTTTCTGCCCCCTCCCTCATTTTTATGATAACAATCCCCAAAAGCAGCAAAATCTGCAGTTTTCTCCACATACAATCTCTCAGATGCAAGTGCAAAGCATGGAAACAGCAAATGATGAACATCATGACTGATAATCTCTGTGTGCTTACTCCAAATTGTGCCAAAATCAGAGGAACTGAAACATCTCTGCTAATGCTTGCACTTGTTACCAGTACAGTGGGAGATTAAAAAAAAACCCAAACTAACTAACTAACTAAATAAATAAAGTGTTAGGTGTGGGCTCTAAGTTGCTAAGAGCAAGGCTTGACTTTACAGAGCACATCTTTAATCAATAGTTGTCAAATATAACAGGGTACCTTTTGATAAGGTCTCTGAGGTGATAAGCTGGAATGGCTGAATTAACCACCCCCTCACTGGCAAATATGCGATCAATGATGGCAGAACTGTTTGTCTGGAAAGAAAAAGAAACAGTCATTAGGGAGGTAAAAACCACACTGTGCAAAGCTTGCAATAGCCTATCATTTTCCAGAGTGGATGCAGAGGGCTGTGGTTCTCTGGGGTTTTGTGAGGGATCCCCAATGCCCAAGCCTCACATGTTAAACTAGCAGGCTCAAATCAACTTTTCCCCATTTTTCAGCAAAAGCTGGAAATTTCCACATGAAGGAAACTTTTCTGTTACTGTGGAGACTGTGATGCTGAAAGGATATTCCTTCTGGGAAGGGGAACACAAAAAGTTATTTCACACAGACAGAAGACAGTCAGGCTCCAGGCTCACAATACAGAGCTCTCTTCTTGTCTTCTCAGGATGCAGACCTACAAGAAGATCCCCAAATTACAGCTAACATTAAACTAAAGCCAGCAAATAATTCCCCTGCCATTGTGCTGCTGAACTAGCTGACAGCCATCAGCTGATGACTGATTTTGTTCTTCCTCCTATGCCACAACTACAGCCAGCTTGCCTGCCAAATCCAGGCAAGCCACAGGCTCCAGAGAGAGACTCCTGGAACACCCGTATTTCAGTAACCTGAACACAAGTAGCATTCAGACATGCCAGTCCCACAGGGTAGGTGGGTCTTTAAGGCTCAAGAACCTTAATTCTCAAGGCAATAGGATTAGATAAACATCCTGGAAACACTACCTAGTTGCCAGGAGCTATCTCACAAATCCAGATTACAAACAAGAAGCAGAAGGATTCATCTGGTGCAAGCAAAAACTGTCTCACCTTCCATTCCTGAGATTGGACTGTATGTTTCAGTTTCATTCCTGAGAACATTTCCAGTAGAACGATTCCCAGACTCCACAGATCCACAGCAGAGGTGCACTCTGTCTCACTCTGGAGCCCTGCCTGTGCCAGGCAGTTCTGCAGTTCTGCCTCTGGAGCCCGATACCCGTCTGTTTGAATATATTTCACATCCTACAGGTAAACAAATATACGGAAAACGTTGATTTTCCACACTCAGGTTCTGCCCTCCTTCCTTAAATCAGTTCTGATATCCTTCCAAAGGAGTCCTCAAAATACTACTGCTAAATTGGCAGAAAGCATAATAGAGCCAGTTGTGCAAGGCAGGCAGTTAAATTCCCTACACTGCTGTGCTGAGGGAAAAGCAGGACTGCCTGGAAGAAAAAAATCTCCCAGCAAAACAGCATTAACATCTGAAAGACAGCACTGATGGGGGGAAGGGTCTGGATGTCCCTATGGACATGCAGATGATGCTAGAAATTTTGGGATAAGGGTTGAACACCACAATACGCTCCCCGTCGGCTGCCTGAGAGCACAACCAGCCCTGCTGCCATTAATCAGGTGCTGATGTTCTCTGGAAGCAGGCAGCTAAAATGCTCAGACAAGGAAATCATCCAAGGCACTTCCTCTGCACCTCTTCCATCTTCCCTGGAAGTGCTGCAGCAATCAATACCTGCCCAGCTGCTGTGGCTGGCACAGCGAGAGGAAATGCCCACATACTTCCTGCTCCAGAGAAAATTGGGAATTACAGAATCACACAAGTACTGGCTGGAGGGGCTGCTCTGAAGGCCCCAGTCCAGTCTCCTGCTGCCTGGTCTGTCAGCTGTGGCTTTGTCCAGCCAGGTCTTCTAAATGCCCAAAGAAAAACCACATGCTGGGTCTTTTTAACATGTGGGGAGACTCATTTCAGACACACTGATGCAACTGAAGGAATAACAGAAGAATATGCAAGCCTACTTCTTCCTGGATAAGGCACAGGATCTCTTACCAGGAGAATACATTCAGACCAAGATTGTGGGGTTCTCTGACTGAAAATAAAGTTTACAGAAGACATCTTCCAGCAACAGAGCTCAAAAGTGGTTTATGAACTTCAAAATTATACACAAACTATATCCTGTGTCCCCCCTCCTATCAGTAGGGAGCAGAACGTCCAGCATGGCAACAGCAGCAACTTGGCAGGCCCCCAAACAACATTCAGAGATAGAGAAAGCACTGTGATCAACAGCACCAGCAAAAAGAGCAAGATGGAATTTCACTCCTACCACCTAAAGCATTTGGAGAGCTGCAAATGGTTGAGACCTTGCTCTTTGTACAACCATTCCCTGCTAAACAGCAATTGCAGGAAATTTTGTGTAAGGATAAGCTTACATAAATAAAAGCTTGTCATAAATAAAACTAGCATGGTCTTTGACTCAGATAAGGAAATTATGCATGTAGGCTGCAACTCAAGACAGGGGCGGGGACAGGACACTGGTACCTGACGCACAAAGCAAGGTCAGACACCTGTGTGTTTCTGAGAAAGGACAAAGGGAACTCAGCCCAAAGAAAGCAGACTGGAAGGAACCATGGAAGCAAATAGAACACCCCATCAACTATTATGAGGCAATTCACACAGCAAGCAGCAAAACACAGACCTGAATTAAATAAAAATATCTGCATTAGACACAGGACACCAGGAGCATGTATTTTGCTGACAGACAGCAACAGATTACAACCAGAAACTCAGCCAAGAATGTGGGAGAACTGAAGACAACACGGGGGAGTTAAGAAGTCCAAACATTAAAAACAACGCCTGTACCAAAGAATTCAGAGATAGGTCACCCACACAACCCTCTGATATTCACAATCAGTGGGCTGTACTGTCAATACCAGGTAAACCAGTAAAAAAAACTATATAAATTTAAAGCTGCTAAGTGAGTAAAGTGTGTGGAATAGGGACACACCAGGACAATGTAGGAAGGCACAGAAAAAAAATCACCATCCATCACCCAGTGATTAAAGGCAAGTGTGCTACAAGGTTACCTGATGGAAAAGATGATAGTAAAGTCTCTTTACTGAGACTCCTCACAGGCAACTACTGAGAGAGGGAGGAGTGAAAGGAAGATCTAGCAAGCCAACAGCAGAACTTCCTGAGGCTCTCTGCTTCCATCAGAAGCCATGGAAGAGAATAAAATGGGCAAGGACAAGCAACTCAGTATCCCCACAACAAAAGTGACAGCAGAAAGACTGAGCAGGAGAGCAGCAAATGGGACAAAGTGTGGAATAAGTAGAGATTCTGTGTGTCAGTAAAAAACAGACACTGCTGACTCAAGGCACTTTTGATATATGCGGAAAAGAAATATCCAGACTTCCTGAGGAAGGGAGGGTGAAAGTAAAGGCAAGCACAAGGACACTGCCAATAACACACTTGGCTGGGGAGGCTGATGGCACAGCCTGGATTATTGCTACAAATTATAAGGGATGATAAAAGGGAATCCTACATTTCTGGGTGCTCCCACTCATCTGACCACATAAAAACTAGCAAACTTTCCAGGAAGCTGCGACACCACTTTTCTCAGTGCATCATTAACATTGGAATTTGTAGCACAAAGGCTAGAGACATGCAAGGAGAATGGGAACACAGCTTCAGTGTCTGGGGCAGACAACATTTAAACCTCTTCCAGTAAACCCTCAGCACCAGCTCAGCTCCTACTCAGATCAGGTCACTTGGCAAACATCACAGAGCCACACAACTCAACACAGAGCCATCTGCCTCAAGAGTAGCACGTTCCAAACCTGATTGCCCTCCTTGAAGCTAAGTCCAAAGTCAATGAGCTTAAAGCACTCCTCCTCTGCACTCCACAGGATGTTGCGTGGCTTGAGGTCTGCGTGCACGTAGCCTTTGTGGTGCAGGAAAGCCAGGGCCTCCAGGACATCTCGGGCACAGTGCTGGATCATCCACATGGAGCAGCCCTGGTTGCTGGAGTGCAGCAGCAGCTCGGACACGCTGATGTCCAGCAGCTCCAGCAGCAGACAGCGGGATGGGCCATTGGCAGAGTAGTGGTTGGTGAACACGCCGTAGAGTGTCACTGCAACGAGACACAGGGACAGGCATTGGTAACCAGCCCTTCCACCCCTGCTCACCACAACACCTGGCGCAGGCAGCTCCAATGCTCTGTAACATCTGCATGATGCTCAGAGAACCAGGGAGGGAGAAGCAAGGGAAAACCAGCCATGTCACCCCACGAGCTCTGGAGGACAGGCTGGTCTCACAACACGCCCCAGGCTCTGCTGAAGTGACAGGGCCGAGTGCTCCTGCTCAGGACACTCTCTGGAACATGGATAAGCACATCTCAGAGAGCAAACTGGACACAGTGCCACTCTAGAGAGACATGTCAATCGCATCCCCTGACTAACTTTGCAGAGTGGGAACCCACGTGCTGTCTGGGTGTCCAGGCACACCAGGGCAGTAAAAAGCATTTCACTCTGACAAAAAGTATCAGCGGTGGATGAACTTTGGCACTTCCACCCTCCCCAGGCTCATTCCCACCCACGAAGGCAGCCCAGGAGCCCACTATCCCACTGCTGTCCCACAGGGAACACAGTCCTCGCTGGGGCTCTGGCAGCCTGCCCAAAGGGGCACTCCGGGGTGTGACCCGCTCTGCCCATCCCTCCTGCGCCCCCCGAGGATGTCATCTGCGGATCGCCCCCCCAGGGAAGGAGCGGAGTACCGCAGGGAAGCTGCTTTGGGGTGTCCAGGCTAGGAGCCCACAGATGTGCCCACCCGGGGGTGCCAATCCGAGGGGCGCGTTCGGGAGCGAGCCTGCCTGTATTCCCAACGGAGTTGCGAGTTCCCTTCCCTGGCTGGGAGGGCGGTTTGGAGACACCATTCTGGCAGGGGAGCCTGCCCTGGGGGTGCTCTGGGGCCAGAGGGTGCCCAGAAAGGGTGTTTGGGGGCCGGCTGCGCTGCGGGGGTGCCGTTACCGATGTTGCGGTGCCCGCGGAGCTGCTCGAGCGCGGCGCGCTCCTTGCGGAACCCGTACTCGGCGCAGTCGGCGGCGGGCGGGCGGGCGCCGGGGCGGCGAGCGGGGCCGGGCCGCGGCCCCGGGGGCGGCACGAACTCCTTGACGGCGCCGGGGGGGGCCCGGGGGTCCCCGCAGCACCGCACCCGGTACACCGAGGCCGAGGAGCCGCTGCCCAGCGGCGCCTGCACCTCCCACAGCCGGCCCAGCGCCTCCAGCAGCGGCGGCGCCGCGCCCCACGCGCACCCCGACATGGCCGTCCCGCCTCACATCGTCGTCCCGCCGCCGCCTCGCCGCTGCCCCGGCACCGGCCCCAGCCCCGGCCGCCGCCGCGCTCCGGCCGCCATGACACCGGAAACGGGGCGGCACGGCGGGCGGCACGGCCCTCGGCGGGGCGGGCCCTGGAACCGGGAGCGGGCGGAGTGCCCTGGTTCCCTCTGCCCCGCCGTGGGCGGCTCCAGCGCCCTTAACCCGGACGCCAGCCAGGGCTCCCGTCGGGGTGCGGTCTCCTCAGCCCGGGCACAGGCGGGCTCCAGCACCCTCAGGCACTGCCGGGGCTCGCACGCCCTCAGCCCAGACACCAGGCAGGGCTCCCCTCAGAGTCCCGTCCCCTCAGCCCGGGTACCCCCAAGGCCCAGTCCCCTCAACCCAGACACCAGGCAGGCCTCCCGTGCCCTCAGTGCCAAGCACAGCTGGGCAGCCACCCCAATCTGAACACCACCAAAGTTCCCCTCTGCCCCCTGGCTCCCCAGCAGGATGGCGCCTGGGTCGTGCAGGGTGTCCTCTCCCATCAAGGGAATGCCACACATCAGTGGGGAAATAAAGAAAAAAAAATATTTATTGTGCAATCTGCATCTCTTGTCCCAAACCACACACATGCACCCTGACAACATAAATAGAGGGACTGGACTGGCTGTGAGTGATGACCCTTCATTAAGGGGAAGGTTCCCTTGGGATCACAGTGATGGAAGATGCTGGTTCTTCAGAGAGGGGCTACAAGTCCTGGTTTCCATCAACACCTCCACTGCAGTGCAGATCTGGGCAGCACACACACACACCTGCATCTGAGGGTGGAGGTGGCCATGTGTGATCACATTGTCACAGGGCATGGACACCTCAGCACTGAACATTGGCTCTGTGCAGCTCTGCATCCCTTCACTCTTGAGCAGGGCTTTCCCAGAGCTGCGAGCTGCCCCAGTGCCTCCACAGCATTACCACACCAATGGCAAGGACATGGATGGCTGCTCCCAGGGCAACAGGATCCACGCTCACAGCTTCCTTCCTTCATGGGACAGGATGGCTTTGGGTGGTGGAAGTCATTTCTTCATGCAAACCACCCTGCATGGCCCTGAAGGAGCTGTGAGCAGGCCCATCCATAAGCTCCTGGGTTCCTCCAACCCAGAGCTTTGGAGCTTTTCCTCTGAAAACCACCTTTGCGGTGAGGATGCACATAAAAGCGCTAAGCAAAAAGTTCCATCTCACAGCTGCTTCCTTGCATTGGCACAGATGTCTCCAGGCTAATCCCTCCTGCAATCCATGGCAAAACACTCATCCAGCAGTATCAGAGGACCACATGGCTTTGCGTGTCCCAGTCTCGCAGAGACCACTGTCCCAGGAAATGAAGGGGAGCAGTGACACTGGCCCAGAACTGCTTGGACGAGACCAGGAAACAGGCAGGAGCTGGAAGGGGGTCTGACTGAGAGCTCAGCTCCCTGCCAGAGCCCACTGGCCAGCAGCTGGGCAGTCCCAGGTGCCCTGACAGAGCCCAGGGGCTCACTGCAAGGAGATGGCACTCAGCACAGAAACATCACGAGGCCAGCACCTGGCGAAGGCCCTGGACACATCTGCTGTCCTGGCTCGCTGGCACCATGCACCGGGGCTGGGTGAGCCTGCTGGTATCCCTGGATGGGGTATCTCGGCAAGCACATGACAGAAGCTGGGAAATCCTCTGGACCAAGGCAGCCAGCACAGATGCAGGAAGTGTGTGGTGCTTGTGGGATGCTCACAGGATCCACCCCTGATGGGGTTTGGGGCAGGCTGGCACCTCTACTTCCATGCACCCCCTTGCTCCCCAGTTCAGCAAGGCTCCTGGCTGCAGATAGGGTGAGAGTGGCACTGTGGCATGACAGGAGCTTGGCAAAGGCCAGGTGAGCAGGCCCAGAATGGGGCTGCAGAAGCCATGGCAGGACAGGCTGAGCCCCTCCTGGGAATTTGGGGAGAAGCAGGTTGTCATAGCTCCCCAGAGCCCACACCAGGCAGCAATGGCTCTTTCCATCCTGAGGCTTCCCCCTTTCGAAAACAATCACCCCAAAAAAGACAAGTCTGGGAGAGCCAGCCCCTGTGGTGCCCCTGCCACAGCTACCCACTGCTACTCAAAGGACAGTAGGTCGGGATGGGTCCCCTCCACCTCCCAGCCAGGGCTACATGGCTCTGGCCGCCCTGTGCTCCCTGGTGGCTCGTGGTCCAGCCCTGGTCTCCATGAGGGCTTCTCTGTGCTGGCTGGCATCTCAGTGGCCCTCTCAGCCACTTGCCACTGGCTCTCCCGGCTGCCCTTATGGATGAGGTCGGGCACAGGTAAGGCACTGGTAGGCTGGTCCCCACTGGGCTCTAGGGTGCCAGTCACGCTGGGGGCCCCAGGGCCTTCTGGAGGAGACAGATCCCCCATCCCCAGCTGCTCCTCTATGGGGTCAGAGTGGGCTGTGGGTTGTTCAGGAGGCTCCTCGGTGCCACTCCTCGTGCTGGTCCCCTCCGGCTGTGGAGCGATGAGCATGTCCTGAGGGGTCTTCAGGGCACGTGGCGTCCGCTTCTTGGTGATGGGAGGCGGGGGTTCCAGCCGAGGAAATGCATCCAGCCCCACAGCCCTGCAAGCACAGAGGACCAGTTCATACAGCCCCGTGCTGGGCCCCTCCAGCCTGTCCCGATGGCCCTGGCACGGGGTGCACGCTGCAGGGACACTCACCCATCCTCAGCAGCCGGCTGTCCCGCACCCAGCACGGCGCCCGCGTTGGCGTTCACCTCCATGGCTCGCATGCCAGGCAGCCCGGCCGGCTCCCTGCGGCGCAGCAGGTCGTTCACCTTGGCACCCACGGCCTTGCCCAGGTTGCGGAGGTGCTGGCTGCCAGCGGGCCGGGAGGGCTGGGGCACGGTGCCCCCCGTGGCAGGGACGTGCTGTGCCCGTGGTGTGGGCGCCGCGCTGGCGCTGGCGTTCTCAAACATGCTCTGGTCCACTGGAGGGGGAAAGGGAACAGAGAGGAGGTGAGCCAGGCTGGAGGGGGGATCCCAGCAGCACCGTGGGAACACAAGTTTGGGGACTGGCAGGATGTGCCTGAGCAGCCTCTCCTCCAGCTCTCAGGAGTGTGTGCAGCCTCTTGGGAGAGCTGTCTTCTGGCTCCTCAGGTGACTTCCAGCCCCTGAGAGGGACAGGCTGGCCAGCAGCACAGCCAGCATCATGGTCCAGGACAAACTCACTGCTTCCAAGTGCCAGCCTGTGCTCCAGCGTGGCAACCAGTGCATGTCGTGCTGCCCCATCTTCCCCATACTGTGGCTGCTCCACACGCAGATCCAGCACAGCTCCCAGGAGCGCCAGACAGCAGGAGCTCAAGGCACAGGAGGCTGCAGCCCCTTGGGTGTGTGTGCATCCCCCTAGTGTCCCTGTAGCCTTATGGGTGTCCCTGCAGCCTTCTGGGTGTCCATACAGCCCCCGAATGTCCCTACAGCCCCCGAATGTCCCTGCAGCCCCCTGGGTGTGTGTGCAGCCCCCCGAGTGTCCCTGCAGCCCCCGGGGGTCCCTGCAGCCCCTGAGTGTCCCTGCAGCCCCGAGTGTGTGTGCAGCCCCGGGGTGTCCGTTCAGCCCCCGATTGTCCCTGCAGCCCCCCAGGTGTCCCTGCAGCCCCCGGGTGTTGCTGCAGCCCCAGCAGCCAGGCGGCTGCCACGGGAGGGCACTGCTCCATCACTCCTGCCAGCAGCAGAATGAATTGTTTCAGGAGCAGTCAGCTTCTGCCTGAGCGCTGCTTTTGCGTACACAACACTTCTGCCATCCTGTAAGAGAGGCTCTTCCCTACTTCTCCTTCTCCAGCAGCCAAAATTTTCCCGAGCCCCTGAAGTGCCGATTAGCACCTCTGCATCTCCTTGGGGAGCTCTGTAGATGCCTGGAATCCCCTGGCACCCTCCAGCTGTTAGATCAGCCCTGAGACACGGCTGTGCTGTGCAGTGGCTGAAGGGCAAGACTGAAACACCTCTATTCCCAGCAATATTCTGGGCACCTTGCTCTCGTGGGCATGCTGTGGCTGGCACTGCAAGCAGGGATCTCACAGGAGAGGGAGCTCAGGTTGGAAGGGGTCTCTCTGCAAGGCCAGGGGATGCTACTGCTGGTGCTGGCACCCAGCATGGAGAGGGAAGGAAGTACAGAGAGAGAGAGCCAGTGAGAAGAAAGAGACAACAGAAAGCCTTGAGAAATAGAAAGATTTATTTAGCAAAAGCCAGTTGACTAATGACAACACCCAAGGGTTAAGTGCACTTACATTGACAGATTGGCTTCCCAGATAGATTGAGTCAACAGTTAGTAATACGACAGTTGTAGGAAAAGAAAGGACAAAAAATATAGCTATAAAACCCCTGTCAAGGTCCATAACAAAAGTGAGAGGCTAGAGAGGAGTCCTGGAGGCAGCGCTGACTTAGGAGGGGTCATTTACATGTGTACACCCATGGCACAGCATGGGGCAGACAGGATCCCATCCAGCCCCAACTCGGCCTGTGGGGCACCTGCCACTGTCCCCTGTGGGCAGAGTGTGGGGCAGGAGCCTGAGGCCACAGCTGGTCCTGACAGCCCTGCAGGAGCTGGGACACAGCCTGGGCTCTGTGTGTGGGATGGCACACATCTCCGTGTGTGCAGCTGGGATGGACCAGAGCGGGGGCTCAGGAGATGGCTCCCCCCACCTGCTTCCTGAGAAGACACCTCTGGAATGCTGCTGCTCCTCTCAGGCTCTCCCTCCACCTGCCCCGTGTGTAGAGCTGAGCTCCTGCTGTCCCTTCCCCTGAATGATCAGTCTGCCCACATGGAAACCCCTGTCCAAGCTCACCCACCCCTACCCTACCCTGTAAGCACCATGCCTTGTGCGTGCTGCCATGCCCACTTCCTCCTCCTAGCTGGACCAGCCTCTCACCCCTTGCCTTCACCTTCAACTGCTGCAAGCTGGCAGTGGGATGTCGGGTCCCCAGCAGAGGGGCTGGCACAGCTGTCCCCACAGCCATGTGGGACAGGGATACGGAGGCAGTGGTGCCCAGAGGACAGGAGCACCACGTACCAAACAGTACCCTCTCACACTCTGCCTGCTGGCAGAGCTCCCCTGGACACATTGCTGGGGACACTGAAACATGTCCTTCGTCCCTTCCCACTAGACCCTCTAGCTCCTCAAGCCCATCCAGTCCTGCCATGTGGTGGAGGGTGCATAGCTCAGCTCGTGCTGACCCTGGGGGTCTCATCCACACATCACTCCTCAGCAGCCCTCAGTCCCAAGGGGACCAGGGCAGAGAGAAGTGATGGACTTTCCTCAGCAGCCAGGCTAAGCCCTGGAGGAGAGCAAGAGGTGGTGTCAGCCAGGGGTTAGTTGCAGGCAGATTGAGCAGAGACAGAGCTGGTGAAGGTGAGAGCAGCACGGAAGCAACAAAGCAAAGCAGAAGCAGGATAGGAGGGAGGATGGGGAGGAAGACAACTGTGCCAAATCCCCACCTCATCGAGTGCTTCCACATGAAGCAGGGTGGACATCAGGACTTTGGTTCATACCCCTTCAACCATGGCCTCTTAGAGGCTCAGCACCAGGCAGGTGATAAAAGTGTGTGCAGAAAAGGAACAAGCTCTGGGTCCCTTGGAGACCCCACAGATGGCTTTCAGCTGTAAGTGTCTCGAGGGCTGGTGGGGGGACCCTGAGATCTTGGATTCACTTTTCCAGAGGG
The DNA here is from genome assembly GCA_009812075.1 of Sialia sialis. Lineage (NCBI taxonomy): Eukaryota > Metazoa > Chordata > Aves > Passeriformes > Turdidae > Sialia > Sialia sialis. The sequence continues at coordinate 4,209,608 of VRYO01001717.1, read as the reverse complement.
TGCAAACCAGAGGTGTGATGAAGCACCCCTGCAGACACCTGCAGCTCACTCCCCATCGAGGGCTGGAAGTGTGCTCACCCCTGAAGATGCCAATGACAGCACTGCAGCTCCCAGTCTTGGTCTGGGGCAAAACGGCTGCTTGGAAATGGGAGGGTTTGTCTATAAAGCAAAGCAGGGAATTTGTGGTGATAGGAACTGCTTGAAAATGTGACTTGAGAGCACAAAAAAGGCCTTGGGCTCCTGGCAGCTGGCCAAGGAGACAAAGGATTGGATGATGAGGGGCAGGACACCGCACAGCTTGGTGCTGCATGCCCTGGCTCCCTGCTCCACACTGCGCTGTGCCTGCCTCTCTGCTCCACAGCCTGGCAGAGGAGTGGGCTCCACCTGCCTTGGCACGGATAAACCCTGTTCTGGAAGTGCCACATCCTCCTGCCAGCAACTGCCTGCACCAGGCCAGCCTGAGCAACCTCATCTCACCCCTTCCAATCCTTTCCAGGCTCATCCCCACTGTCCCTCAATGCCTCATATCTCACTCACAGACCCACTCTGACAGTGCACGAACCATCACCTAGCACAGCCCTGCTCTCGTCCCCACGCTGCCCAGCACACAGAGAGCCAGATCAGCTGCTCTGTCCTGCTCACACCTTGGAGCTGCCCTCTCGGTCCCTCTTGTCCCTGCTCACTGCCCTAGACTGCTCTCCATTCCCAGCAGAACCCTTCCTCTGCTTTACTGCTTCCCCAGCAGCAGCAGGGGCTCATCCAGCACAAGTCCCTTGCCTCTTCCTGACCTTGACACAGTTTGAAGGGAGATGGGGCAGGGGGGAGCACGAGGAGCTGTCAGTTCAGTGCCTGCTGCAAAGCAGGGATGCTGCAGCTCGGCACATGCCCTGGGCACGGCTCCATCATCACCTCCATGCTCCTGACCGGGTGCTGGAATCCTCCTGCTCCCTCCTCCGCCCCCCCTCCCTCCCTGCCAGGGCCGCGGGGCTGCGGCCAGGGTCCTTCCCAGCTCCAGCAGGTCCTGGCAGCTCTGCACCACCTCGTGCTGACCCCTACACCGCGATCTCGTCCTCCAGGCTGTCGCCCAGGTCCTGCCTGGGCTGCACGTGGAGCAGGCGCGGCGGCTCCTCCTGGGACCAGGAGTCGCGCTCCTCGCTCTCGTCCGTGTTGGACTCGTACTCGGAGGCGATGCCCGACTCGCGGAACTTGATGAGCTCCAGGCTGCCCAGGGCCGGCTCCGGGGCGGGCGGCCCCGAGTCAGGCAGGAAGCGGTAGCACTCCAGCTTCACCAGGCAGTCGTTCCTACCTATGGGGCTGCCCACGGCGCTGGGGAAGGCCGAGCTGGGGCCCAGCGGCGGCGGGTGCGTGTCCTCGGGCTGCGGGGTGGTCGGGTCGCACAGCACGGGCAGCACGTTGGAGCGGAAGGTGATCTCCAGCAGACTGTCCTGGGAGCCTGCTGCAAGAGAAGGGCACGGCTAAGAGGCCCAGCTTGCCCTGGCCACCACAGCTGGCTGCACACTGGAGGACAGCCTGGGGTCGTTTGGGTATCGACCTCTCCACTCTTGCTATTTGGTGTCACTGATGCCAGGAGCTGCTGCTGGCCAACAAAGGGCCAGTTGTGCAGGACAAGAAGTTAACTTTCTTCCAGCCCAGCTCCTGCAGAGAACTGATGGCCACATCTGCTGGAGAGGAAGGTCAAGCAGGGGCCCTTGGGCAGGTCTGGAGATGGCCTGGAGCATGCAGACATACAGCTGATGGAGGTAGGTGTCTACCTGTCCATACAGCCCTCCCCACGCTGCATGCAAGCACCCTGCTGCACCAAGCACCCTACACAAGCCAGGCCAGAAGGGCACAAACATCCCTCTGAGAACAAAATGACTGGAAACGCACAAAAAGCCCCAAGAAAAACACCCACATGCATGTCCCCCACAGCCCTGGCTAGCTGCGAGGGGACAGGAAGGGGCGGCAGCGCTTACTGGTCGTATTCCCCGCCAGCTTCAGCTCCAGCTCCTGCACCTGTTTGACCAGGAGTGAGATGTGCTGCAGCAAGTCCTTGTTCTGGAGCAGGAGCTGGTGCACACGAGCCTGGGCCTCCAGCCGTGCTGCTGCTTCTGCTGCCAGCTGGTCCTTCAGCAGGTGGACCTGAACGGGATACAGCAGGTGAGCACGGGCACATGCTGCTGCAGGGTCTAGGGCTTCGACTCTGCTCCTCTCCCAGGGCTCACCAGCATCCCACCCATGCTGTGATGAAGCAGCAGTTCCCTGCAGGCACTGCAGATGGGATGGGGAATGTGTGGGTGGTGTCCCCTGGCCTCCCTGATGGAAAAGCCCAAGGCCAGGTGGGCAGCACTGAGCTGTCAGTGGTGCAAGTGAGCTGGGGATGTGCATGGAAAGGGTGCAGTGGATGGATGCAGCACAGGACACATGCTCTGGATGGTGCTGTGGGTGCATGAGGGCGCAGCCATGCAGCAGAGCTGGCCCTAGAAAAGCTGTGGTTTTGGGCACTTTCCCAGCAACAGGGCCCAGCCAGCAGCTCTGTCACAAGGAGGGGCTGCAGCACCACGGATGTCAGGGTGCTGCCGAGGGGACAGCTCTGGGGTGTGAGCTGGCCACTCAGCCTGGCTCTGGGAAGCAATGCCTGCAAGGAGCCCATGATGATTTCAGCACAATACCTCCATGCAAACACCTGTGTCCCCAGAACCATGCCTGGAGCTCCTGCCCAGGACAGCTCTCTGATCTGCATTTGAGCAAGCAGAACCCCAGGAACACACACTGCACAAGGGAACAGCAGTGACCTGGGGATCACTTGGGCTCAGCACCCTTTCCTGACACCCACCCACGGCTCCTACAACTGCTCCAGCAAGGACTGGGACCAGGAAAGCAGAGATTTACAACTAAACAAACAAACAAAAAAAAATCCTAACCAAAAATAACCCAAAAATAACCCCACCAAACACAAAAGGCTCTTTTCCCGTGGCCTAGAAAGTGACCTTGAGGAAGAAGGGAAAGCTTTCTGTACCTGCCAAGCTGTGAGCTGCTGCTGCAGCTGCAAGGCCACCTGCCCCCACAGGTGGGTACCAGGAGGCGGTGCCAGCTGGCCCAGTGTGGCCAGCAAAGTGGCACAGCAGTGCCCTTGGCAGAGCTGAGCTGAAGCACAGCGAGCCTGGGAGTGACAGGAGACCAGGCAAAGGATTGGGATTTACAACTTTCCACGAAGCCAGACCAAGAGCAAGGGGTGCAGTATTTGACACTCTGAGCAGACACCATGGAGCCTTTGGATTGTGAGCAACACTACACTTGGACAGACACAAGGGATTCTCTGAGGATGCAGATCCCTCTTCCAGAGGGGAAAGCAACTTGGCAGCCTGTGACCCCAAAAGGCATGTGGGCTCTGGAGGCAGCAGCTCAGCCAGAACTGATCAACAAATACTGATTTACTGAAGCGAGAGAGCAAAGCCAGGGGGCAGCACAGAAATGCTGCTGGAGCCCATTGCGGGCCACGATGGAAGTTGGTGAATTGCAGCGAGCTCTGTGTGGGGTCAGAGAACAAGTAAAGCTCAGGTAATGAGCTGGATAAAGCAGCCAGAGCTGCTTCCATGAGAAATAGCTGCATGGAGAATGAGCTGCCAGCTGCACAGCCCAGGCACACCAGTCACTGGGGCAGGGCACTGGCGAGCAGACAGGTGCCAAAGGCTCCAGACGCCCGGGGACAAGCAGACCCAAGCAGCGTGCCCCAGCCCTGCCACCGCCCCCGGGAAAGAACAGAGGGGACAACCTGTGCCACGGCCACTTGTGTCTGCTGCTGCTGCTGCTGCAGGAGCTGCTGGAGAAGCTGCATCTGGTGGTGGGCAGACAGGGGTGTTCCCAGGTCGGGCAGCTGGGCAGATGAGGGCAGCAGCATCTTGGGTGACGCCGTCAGGATATCTTCAGGGTGGAGGCAGCTCTGCAAAACACCAATGCTCAAGGTGTGATCTCCTGGTGCTCACCTCAGAGAGTCACCAGGCACACATGAGCTTTGGCACAGAGCAGCTGCCCAAAATACCCAGAAAAGAAGCAGCTGCATTCAAAGCTAATGCACACTTTACTGAGGATGCTTTGAAAACAGCACTTTTTCAGTTTCAACAACAACCCCAACACTTTTGTAGAAAATTCCCGAAAAGGCGTGGGAATTTCCACTGTATCAAAAAAGTCTTTTATTTTTGTGTTTTTGGTGGAAAAAAATTCCCACCAGTTCTGCCCCAAACCCCTTCCGTGTGGCTGCACAAAGCTGATCCTCGGCACAGCGCTCTCCAGGAGCGCCCTGGGCCCCAGCCAAAGGGCAGCCCTGCAGCGGCAGACAGCTTTGATCAGGGAGCTGGGGAATGCTGCACCATCCCCTCCTGACCCCAGAGCCCTCTGGATGCACGTCAGAGCCCCCTGAGAGCGCAGGCCAGGCAGCCTGGGCTTAGACTGGCACCCACCTCCTTCCCCACGGCGTCCAGATCGGTGACACCGCGGCTGAAGTCCAGGATGTCAGCCCCGGGCAGCGGCAGCTCCACAGCGTCGATGTCGGTCTCCTCAGCAGAGGCAGCCGCTCTGTCCACGCCTGAGAGGCGACAGGCTGTGGTAGAGGGTCAGGGCAGGGCCCGTGGCACCCACAGTGGCCATGCCCACCCACCACAGTGTCCTACGCCACCCCCGCTGCAGGTACAGAGACACACGGCTGCTCCTGCTGCTGCTGCTTGGGAGGAGGCTTTGTGCTCAGCCAAAAACACACCCAGCCCCAGCACAGCAAACCTGGGGAACTGGCAGCCAAAAGCCCTGATGTGGGACAATCGGGCCACCGAGAACAGAAAACACAGATAAAGCTGGAGAAAGGTAAACAAGAGATTACGGGAAAGAAAAACAAAAAACAGATGCTCTGCATTCCCCGGGGAGCTGCATATCATGGCCAGGACATTGTGTGGAGGAAAACCAAACAATGACCGGTCCAGGGCAGCCCAGTGATTAGGTCATCAGGACAGAACTGGTCACAGAGGAAAGCAGGAAGCCACAGCTCAGCCCAGGCTGCTGCTGTTCGGATGTGGGGGGATCCAGCCCATGGCATGGCAGGGCAGGGAATCCACACACAGACGGGCAGCAGAACCTGCCAGTGTCCCACCTGGCACTAGAAGGGTTTGACTAACCTCTCCTAAAACTTCTGCCTCCCCCCCAGTGCAGGCACCAGCGCCAAGGAGCAAAGCTGCTGCCCCCTGGGACCCTGCACAGCTCAGGGTGATGGGGCTGGACCAGCAGCCCCCAGCCAGGGGGCTGAAAGGAGCAGGGTCTGCAGCCTGCCTGCAGCCCTGACAGCTTGCTGGGAGACCACAGCCACCGCTGTGTCCATTCTGAGAACTGCAGAGAGCTGACCCCAGAACCAGGCATGCCTCAGGACACGAGGAAGGTCTGAACTGGGGCCCCTACGGAAGCAGCAAGCAGCGAGGGAATGTTTGCAATGTGTGCAGCCAGGCACACAGCAGAGCCCCAGGCACTGCTAATGGGCTCTCAGCAAGGGGCACATCTGAGAGCATCATGGCTAACACCTAGAGAAGGCTCCTTGCTGGGCCAGATCCCAGCTTCAGCCTGGAGCACAGCAGGGCCGATTGCCCTGCAGAGCCACAGCCCCAACTGTGTGCTGTACCTGGGACATCCAGGTCATCTCCATTCCTCTCACTGTCTGCATCCTCCTGGCCATCAGCGTTCTGCTGCGTGTGCTGCAGGCTCAGCTTATGGCACACCTCGAACGCCTGGCCCACCGTGCGCACGATCCGCATGGCCTGGCTCTGGGAGGGGAGAGGAGAGGAGAGGAGAGAAATGAGATGTAGCTTCAGCTGAGCTGCATCTGCATGGCAACCCCTCAGCCTGGCACAGATCTCAGGGGTCTCTGTGCTGCCACAGATCCCTGGGATGCCCTGGGCTGGCAGCCTAGTGCAGTGCCACAGGCTCCTGCCCCAGCTGCTCCACCCAGAGTACCCCAGGACAGGATCCCAGCATCTTTACCTTCTTCTTGGACTTGAAGACGTTGCACCTGAAGATATTGCTAGAGCCATCCCTGGCAATGTAGCTGAAGATCTTCAGGTCCTGGGAGTCATGAGATACATAGAATATCCTGCAAAGAGAACAGAAGGCAGGATATCAGCACACACATTACCCACGTGCCCAGGATACTGCCAAGGCCACAATCAATACTTCCCGTGGCACAGGGTGCTGGCAGATGCCCAACCTCTGCAGCACATCCCTGCTAAAGCCCATCACAAATGTTTTTGGCAGTGGTTTTACCTCAGCTGGGAAAATTTGCCTGCTGATTCAGCAGCAGCAAACATTTTGTAAAGGCAGCACGGGACTTCTCTGCTCAGCCCCTGGGGACAACATCAGCAGCCCAGGAGCCCTCTAGGGATGGAGAAGAGCAAACCCCACTCCTGGCCTGCTTGCTGGATGCCTTGTCCAGCTGCCTGCCACCCCCTCCCCAGCATGGCTGGGGGCCTGTCTCACTCCAATTTGGCCTCCTTGGGACAGAGAAACCCTGGTCTTGGCTTTTGGGAACAAGGAGGAGGAGGAGGAGAACTGGCAACGTTGGGAAGCCCCATGAGCTACCCTCCACGGGATGGTGACAGCTCTCCAGTGCCCAGCACAGTGCTGGTGTGGTGTGCTGTGGTGTGCTGTGGGCAAGGGACACAGCAGAACCACACCAGCCTCTGTCCCTCACCCCACAGCCTTACCTGTAGATGGGATCATGCATGACAAGCATTTTGTTCTCGTCCCAGGCCCATTCTCTTTTCTGCAATGAAAGAAGCTGAAAATGAGTACGTCAGATGCTGTCCTTGAGAACAAGGACAGAGCAGACAGACAGTCCAGGGACACACTTGGGAAGCTCTTGTCACAGCTCTGCTGCTGCTCCCCTGCAACCCATTGCTGAGGATTGGGTGCTGTTGGGAACCAGCCACACTCCACATCACCTCCCACAGGGCCCCCCCAGCCCTTCTGCAGCACACCAGCAGTGGCTCAGCCACCCTGCAGGAACACGACTCACACCAGGCTGACCCCAGTCCATCCCTCCCTCCCTCTCCCAGTCCCCCAGAAATTCAAGGATGCTGCACCAGGAGGGGAGGGGTTCTGCTGCTGAGGCACTGCTGCCCAGGGACCAGTGCTGCCTACCTTCTTCTTCTTCTTCAGAATGACCTTCACGCCGTCCACCGACACAATGAGGTTCACCTTCTTCTTCTTGATGTTCTTGGCTTTAAACTCATACTGCAGGAGATGGAGAAAACACCTGAATTAGCCCTCCTGTGCCAGGACAGCCGCAGGGAGGGATGAAGAGGGTCAGGGACGGGTTTTCCTGGCTCCACATCAACCTGTACAACCATGTCAGGTCAGGACAAGGGGTCTTTTTGCCCTGCAGTGTCCCCATACCAAACACCTGGAGGAGCACACACTGAAGCAATCCAGCCCCTGGATGTGGATAATGCTTTCCCCAGTTCAGGATGCTGCTGGGAATGTTAGCTCGTGTTTCAAAGACCTCTCTGAAGGGCTGTGCCTGCCCAGAGAGGGATCACCACACCTCCAGCCCTGCCAGCCCCCAGGGATCTGCAGCCTGGCTCGTGGCCATTGCTGAGCTCTGGAAAGTATAATGGCATTTGAGTTGGGTATTTCTGAGCTCAGTATAAAACTGAAGATGATTGCTGAGGATCCTGTGAACCATCCAGGAGAGATGGGATAATGCAATCACTTCAATTACAAGTCACTGGACATGAAAAAATCCCAACAGCAACTTCCACAGATCAGGGTCTAAACACTGCTCTGGCCTGGGATGAGAATGAGATTCTCCCCAAGTCCAGCCACTCTGGCATTCAGAGTGTTCCAGGCAGGGATAAGGCTGGCAGAGGAGTAGGTGAATAAAGCCATTTGGGCTGATCCTGCTGTGGGACTCTGAGGAGTCCCATGAGTGGTTTGCCACTGGTGCAGCCACATCAGGCACCTGATCTGCTGGTGCCACTGTGCACAGTCATGGGGCCAAACCCTCTGTCTGAGGGTCTCCTCTCATCCTTCTGGCAGTGTCCCTGCAGAGGCAGCAGTGCCCTCCCTGCCTGGCTCACTGTCACATTCTCAGCTTCAGTGATGCATTGGCTCTGGCAGCCAGAGCCAGCAGGCACGGAAAGCTGCTGGCCCTGACCTGTGATCAGATGATAACAGACTGAGAGGACAATTCCTCAAAGCCTTTTGAAGTGGCTGAAGGGGATGGGAGATTCAGGAGGTTTGGAAAACAGTGTGGGGAGCACAGTTCTGACCAGACAAGCCCACCCACACTGGGGCTGAAGCCACGCTGATGGGCTGAAGAAAGCAGAGCGCAGGCTCCCACCGTGGCTGTGGTGAGGCTCAAAGCCCCCAGCACAGCCCCACGTCCATGGTTTATTCCTCATGGAGAAGGGTCTCACCCAAGAACCCACTGCTGTGGGCTTCCCAGTGCCAACCCCATCACTACCAGCAGAGATGAAACTGCATTCCAAACCCCTTTCTTTGCATCTTGACAGGACACTACACTGGTGCCTGGCACCTAACACCACAGCAATGTCTTGGTTTAGCCCTGAAAAGGTGAGTTTTGGCCTGACAACCGTGGAGTGATTCACCCAGTCCCTTCTGAGGCTCTGCATGTGATTTTCCAGGAGCTGCAGGCTGACCTGGAAGCTCTCTGCAGCATCCAGGGTGCATGGCACCCTGGTGCTGATGCCTGATTTATTGGTCCTGACAATCACTGATTATACACATCCAGTTGCATTTTGGAGCTCCTGCTGCTGTGGGGTTTCTGCTCTGGGCTACCCCAAGTGCTAACTGATGTGGGCTTGGAAGAGAGAAAAACATCTCAGGGTAAGACAGACTATTTTAGCCTGGTTTTTGGATTGCTGCTTTTGAGGGGCTGCCTAATTTGGTCTAAGAAAATGTCAGCTCTGTGCAGCTCCTGTGAGTGGGATCTGAGCCACAGGGACTGAACCCAAAACCCTTTATTTAATGGACCCACGAAAGAACATTTCTGAACAAGTGATCAGGACCTCCCTGGCTTGGAGTTGTTCTTGACGACAGAGATCTGCCCATGTCTGTCAACATTCCTCCTTCTGCTGCAGAACAAAGAGGGCTGCAGAGCATTGGGATTTGAGCTGTTCCTGCTGCTGGGAGGAGAGCAGAGTGATGATGGCAGGGTTGGAAATGCCACCAAAGGGATTCTAGGATGGTCTGCACAGCAAAGCTGCTACTGCTGCACCCAAAACAAGCAGGCACAAGAAAAGGAAACCCACATATTTCCACTGCCCCCAATGCTGGGAGTATATCTTGCATTCCCAAAGATATGCAAGAGGAACTCTCTGCATTTGGGAGCTGGGTGGCAGCAATTCACCCTGCACTGGCTGGGCACTGCACTGGGATTTGGGGACTGCCTCAGGAGAAAAAACACATTTCAGACGTCATGAGCTCAGCTAACCCATGGCTCTGTCTTGGAGAGCTGAATCCTAGCCTACAGCTTAATAAAGAACTGATAGAGAAATAATTATCCAGCCTGAAATCAAGAAAGGAAAGAGGATTTGCACACATTCCCATGATCCCCTTTGGTTTCACACCGTGCAGGATTTCACTGTACTGCCTATAACCAATTAAATGCCGAAGCAAAAGAGCTTTCTTAGCCTTCAACCCAGGCATTTGCCCATCTTGGGTATGTTTCTGGTCCTTTAAATATCTCTAATAAGACTACAAGCTTGCGTTAATTACATTAATTCTTGTTTATAGCAAAGTGGCAATGCCAGAAGAAAGAGAAGGATTAATTTCAGTGAAATGCACAGAAAATGGAAAACCAACAAAATCATCTGTTCCTGGACTTGCTCAGCTCCACTGTTGGTCTCCCACTGAAGTTCTAAGAGCTGCATTAACATTTTTGAGCAAAGACTGATAATGGACATCTGAGATACAACAATTAAAATGCCCTGTAACTATCTGAGGAAAAAAAGCAAAGGTGGTCTCAGTAATGCAAAAGAAATACAAGATCACTCATAAAATCCAAGTGAATAAAGATTATCCTTTAATTGTATCCTGCCCACAAAAAAAAACCAACAAACAAATGGAAAAGAAACATCCACTCCACCAGAGCACAGGAGCCTTCCCATTGACCTTGGGTTAGTGGGAGTCTATTTTCAACATCTGTCTTTTGTGCAGAGTTCAGTATTTCAATAACTTTGGAAGGAAAAGAAGCCAGCTGGTGTATGCATCACTGCACAGCGCATTCCTACTGGCAGAGTATTAAAACTGCCCTTTCTGGAGAGCTGAGTAACATATGTTCCTTAATGGAGAGCGCATGTAACCTTGTCAGCTTGGAGTAAAATTATGTATGAATCCAATGTGTGAAAAGCAGGGAAAACTCAGCATCCCTAGAAAGATGCTCCCCATCCCTATGGGGCTGTTTCCACACAGCAGAAGTGTGAGAAAACTCAAAACCACGCTCTGCACACAAGGTCAGGCACCGAGGAGGGGAGATGATGTCTTTCTACATCCATCATCTCCCACATTCACAAGCATCTGAAAAATGTTAACCTGAATAAAAACGCCCTCATTTCATTCCAGCTCAGGTACAATTTAAGTCTGCCCACTAGTAAGTAAGGGAAGGCAACAGGAATGCTTTATACAAATAAACATAATATTTTTTAAAGGAAGTTACTCTAAGTGCATCGAGCTGCCCCCATCCCAATCCACCCTCTATCTCTCCTCAAAAAAAAAAAAAAAAAAGTTACAAGCTTGTACCTTGTATAGGAGAAAGAGCAGTGTTCTGAGAATTCAATTAACAGGGAAAAAGCAATTCCCACAAAACTCACTGCTGCTCTGCTCGCTTGGGAGGCAGGGGATGAAAACCTGCCGTAAGGAAAAGCGCAGAAGAGGATGCAGTTTTGGCCAGAGAGCTGAGTTTCTGTGTTCTTCTGCAGCAAGGCCATGGAAGTGTGAGCAAAGTGGGGTATCCTGAGGCAGCTGTGCTGGGTGTAGTTTTGGCCAGAGAGCTGAGTTTCTGTGTGCCATGGAAGTGTGAGCAAAGTGGGGTATCCTGAGGCAGCTGTGCTGGATGCAGAGCTGCTGGCAGCACCCCCAGCTCCCCTGGCTGGGCTCCTCCTGCAGCTGGCTGGCACAGCAGCTCATAAAATACCTCATAAAAAACCTCCTGAGTTAGACTTTAACCCCGGGTCAGCCCGGGTCTGTGCTCTTGATGAAGAATTAACTTATTAGAGAATGACAGGCGGGACTGAGTTCAGTGGGCACAGGCTGCACGGCGCCAGGAATTCACAGCTGCGGGAGGCACACAGCTCCCAATTCCCACTGCTGAAAACATGGGGAATGACAGCAAAGCTCAGACATGGCCAGCAGCTTCCCAGGAGGGGAGCCTGAGAAGCCTTGCTGGGATCCTGACAGCCCTAATTGGGAGGAGTGGCAAACCCAGCTCCGCACAGGGCGTGAGGATTTTGCTTCTCTGAGCCGCACAAAGAAAAGGCAGCAGCCCCAGTGCCCTGCAGTGACTCAGAAGCCACCTGTGGGAACAGGAAAGGCTCTTTATGCCTGGCCAGGGGTGCCAAGCCACGCTGGGGCTGGGCAGGGAAAGCAGGAGGAGCAGGAAGGCAGCACTCTGAGCCCTTGTGGGATAACCCACACCCAGAGCTTGGTGCCAGGTCCTGCAGCCACAACACCCCACGACTCCCTTTCTCCTTCTGCTTAACTGGAGAAGTGCGCCTTTCAGCCTGAAAGAAAAGAGCACTGGAGAGAAGGGAATGATTTGAAACATGGCTTTGGATCTAAGAAGAAGCAGACAGATAGAAGCTGGCCAGAAGCAGCTTTGAAGATCAGAAGTGTCCACAACCATGTGAGCTGTGGTAGGGAGCAGGGCAGCAGAGAGCCAGAGTCCTGCCAGGGCTCCCCAGGCATGGAGCATCCATCCATCCATCCATCCATCCATCCATCCATCCATCCATCCATCCCTCCCTGCTGCTGCCCCCAAAGCAGAACAGCCCTGCCAGGACAGCTGCAGGTGTCAGGGGATGACATGCCTGGAAAGCCGGGCACCTCCCGGGAGGGCAGGCAGCTTCATCCAAGAGGCATTTCTGAACAGCTTCAGAGTACCTGACAGTACCCAGGGGACTCAGGCTTGCTGGAGGGGAGCACACTGAAATACCTGCTTAGCCTACTGATGTGATCAGCGACAAAAGGACTGGAACCTGTTTCTAAAACCCTGCTCTAAGCCATCCTAGCAAAGTGCTGTGTCTGATCCCACCCTTCAGTGTGGGATCCCACTGCCCCCCAGTTCCTCTGTGCATCTCTCAATCTGGCCATGACTCCACACTCACCATGGGATGGATGGCAGCAGCACCTCCCTGCTCCCTGCAGGAGCTGGGATACAAAACAATGAAAAAAGCAGGGAAATTTGGAGATCTCCTCAGTGTGGCCACTTTGCTTGGGCTCTCTGCTCCTGCCACCAAATCTCAGGACAGAACCAGCCCGTGGCACTCACACTTGCAGCAGTGATGGGTTCCACTGTGGGGCACAGAAACACAGAAATATGTGAGGCCAGTTCCACCAGTTCCATTCTCAGACTGGCCAAACATGCTGGACACCTCTGCTATCCTGTCAGGTTGGGTTTAAACAGCTCCTCAGGATTAAATTTCCCCCGTCCTCCTGCCTGCACCCCATTGCTGGTGGTTTTTGGTACAAGCTGGACCTCAATTTAAGGCCACAGCAATTTGGAAGAGAGGAGGAATAATGAAGTTCTGCATGCTTGTTCTTGAGCTTAATGATGCTTTTTAAAACTCTGCCACAGCTCCTCAGAGTTTGCATTTGCACATATGGGAAATGCAGCTCTGAGGTACGTGTGTTTGTCTGAAATAGATATGATTTTGGTTCGCACTGACAAGGTCAGTGCCTATTTTCCCATCCAACTTTAGGTTTAATTTCGGTACCCGTCTGTGATGGTTGTTTATTCCCATTTATACCGATGGGTATAAATGGGAATCAGGCTAAAAATACCCACGTTGTGAGAGCAGCAGAGCAGAGTTAGGGTTGCTGCTTCCAAACCACCCCAGGATTGCAGCACACCCATCCATCACACAAAATATGTTTTCCAATAACATCCAATACTTCACAATAAATGCCTTCTGCTCGGGTTGCTATTTCCTCTCCGAGAGCTGCCTCCATCCGCTTCCTCCAGCCTCCCCTCACTGCCTCCGAGTTTCACAAGTTGAGGTGGCAAACTGGGACACACTCACCAGCCATCTGCAGGAGAAGCAGCTCCACGGGAAGCTCAGAGAAATCAGAACTGGTAAGAATTAAATCAATACCAGCCAGTCAGAGGGTTAAATGGAGAACGTTAACAGGCAACAACTTCTGCCAAGCCTTTCTTTTGAAGACTTCCATTTGCAAGATGATTTACCTCCCTTACCAAGAAATCCTCAGGCATTCCATACCTCTCGGTGTGTTTTTTTAAAACCTTTCACTCAGAGGTTCAGAGGAGGCCCATGGGGGATGCAGCACCATCACTGTGCCATGAGGGATGCAGGAGCACATCCCACAGCTCCACCAAAGCCACCAGGCTCCCAGTGCCAGTGTCACTATTCCCTCCATGACCAACACCAAGCTTAGGACAGAAAGCTGGGGCTTTCTTTCCAGCCCAGCCATGCCATTTCTCCTCCAGCCTGGAATACCCAGTGGCAGCTCCAAGTGGGAACAGTGCTCACGGGAAAGCAGCAGCTCTCAGGTCAGTGCAGACCCTGCCACCCTCTATCCCCCAGCCCTGAAAACACCTCCCAAAAAACCACTTTCCTTCCAGAAAGCCAAGGAAGGGATAACAGCACAGGACGTGGCAAGCTCCCCCCTGCCTCCACACGCTGCCATCCCTGTGACCATGCTGGGGTGTGAATGAACCGGTGTGTGGGTGCCTGTGGGATACTGGTCAAACTGGTTGCAAAAACAACAGCCCAGGAAAACAAGGGCAGGCTCTGTGTGCATCTGCTCTCCCTCTGCTCCTCACAGCCCGGGAGCAGAGCACAAGGAAAGAGCTGCACACGTGCTCACATCCACCACCTGTTGCTAGAATAAGCAGAGGAGCATTCCTTGGGAAGCCCACATCTGCCTGGAATTTGTGGTATTTTTAATTAGACATGTTGGTTTGACCTGAGCAGGCAGAGGCAGCGGAGCTGTTTGGTGCAAGCACATTTTGAAGAAGGTGAGGAACTCCAAAAGCCTGGAAATGGTCTCTGCTCTTCCAGCCCAGAGTGGGTTTGAGCTAGAACCACCCTGGCTTAAAGAGAAGCAGCTCGGTCATGCCCTTTACAATAATCCCTGATAAACTCCCACCCTTCTCTGCCTCGGGGGACCCCAGGACCGAGCAACGTCCAGCCCAGCACCTGGGAAGGAAAACAAAATTCCTGTGTTCAAAATGAGCTTTCAAAGAGGCAGCTGAGGTAAATATCTGCCCACATGGATGGGTCAAAGGCAGGGCTGACACTGCAGAGGAGCACAAAGTCACCCCAAACCCACCCTGAGGTGCCAAAGCAAGGGGCACCCTCAGCAGATGCCCACCCAGCACTTCAGAAAGGTGTCAGCTCAGCAGAGGCAGCCAAATCGCAGCACGCTGATATTTATGCCCCAAGTTGTGAAACACAGGATTTATTTCGTTTTTGTTTTTTTTTACTGCTCTCCCACTGTTGCATAAAAAGCTTGAGTAAGACCAGTTGGGAAGGCAAATGAGAAGAGCCAGGCAGTGAGGCAGTGACACGCCAAGGAAGGCAATACTGTAACTAAATCAGAGATGATGAAATTCAGACAATTAATAAAGAATGAATGAGCAGCAGCATTAAACGCTTGGTGCATCAGAAACAAGCCAGCCCTGTGGGGCTTTTCAGATGCTGGCAGTGCTCAGCAATGTTTCTGGGTTGTAATGGGGAAAAGAGGTATTCACATCACTCTTTCTTCACAGCTCCTATTTCAACAATAACTAACGCAGGTATTAAATCCCATTCACTAAATTCTAGGTGTTAAAGGCAACAAGAATAATGTCCTTTACAGAGATTTAGACAGAATTATAGTAAAAAATTTCCAAGTAATGAAAGTACCAAGATTTGAGGTGGAGTTAGGAAAGAAGGGTCGAAATCCACCTCAGCAGCAGAGCCCCAGATGAAGCAATGTGAGACAGAGGACAGAATGCCACTGTGCTTCCAGGAGAGCACAGCAATGCTCATTCCTATGCAGGGCTGGGGGGAAAAAAAAAAAAAAAAGTATTTGCTATCCAGGCCAAGTGTGCAGGAATCTGGCATCTACTCATTTCAGGATGATTTTATATGGCATTGGCCAAGCAGCCTCTCACAGGAAAAAGGAGCAGAAGCTGCATCTGCCAAGATGCAGAAATGTATCCTAAAAAGACCCTGGAGGCATTGCAAGGTGTCACCCCAGTCCAAAGGACACTGTGGGGACACAGAAAGGTGACATCACCTCAAACCCCCAAAATCACTCCCAGTACAACCCATTCCTGCAGAACTTCTGCTGCTTCATCACACACTTCACAGAAGAAACACAGAAAACATCGTCAAGCACACGAGGCAGTTTCCCCCACAGCCCAGAGGTTCAAACAAACTCTGTATTTGTTTAATCCACAGAGCAGGCTCGGTGGGCACTTGTCCACAGCCCAGACCTGGGACTTGGGAAGAGCTTCCTCACATCAAAGGCTCTGACTTCAGGCAAATGCACAAAATCAGCTGGTGGGAGTTGATCCACTCAAATCACAACAAGACAGGCTATTTTTTTTTTTTTTTTTCACAGAAAACCCAAGGGGAGCCGCACCCAAGCCAAACTCACCAGCAGCTTTGGCCAATTATTCTGGATTTCTCTGCTCCTTTCAGATAAAGTGGATTCCATGGAAGCAGAGGTCAGCACAGATGTGCTCTTTGTGCTGGAGATACACACACATCCCCCAAGCTCCCAAGGATCGGGGAATGTTTGAAGCAGTCCAGATCAGTCCCATCCATCATGTTAAGAGGGAGTAAGGAAATGTCAGTAGAGCAAAATGCTAAAACAAAACTGGAGGCCTTGGAGAGAAAAAGGAGATTGCTCTCTCAGATGCATATCACTGCTGCAATCCAACAACAACACTGTAAAACATCACAGGTCAGGCTGCTTCCTGTTAATTAGGAATTTAGCTGAAATTTAACCATCTCTGCTGAAGTTTGCTGTGGCAAATGCACACTTCAGGCTGGCTTTTGCAGCTTCTGCTGGAGCAGATCAGCAGCTTCCATATGCAAGCCCATGACTGGGAACTGGTCTGGCTGGGGATTTTTCCCTGCCAGGTTACCCTGCTGAAAAACAAGCCACAGATGAAGAATCCCTGGGATCCTTCTGCTCCATCAGGGAAGCCTGGCTTGAGAAGGAAACATTTTCAACTCTAAAAATTCTTTGCCTTGGGTAGGCTTTGATCTAGATGTGCCTTCCAAAAACCCCAGCAGAAGCAGATCACCACCAATATCCCCTGCAGGGACACCAGAGCAGCCACCGAGCCTCGTGGAGCAGCAGCAGCCCTGGCAGCCCTTCTGTGACAAGGACAGGAACCTCCAGGGATTTCCAGGGATTTCAGCATGCTCTGCAGGCTCCAGCCTTCTCTGCTGGGCTCCTTCCCCTAGTCCTGGGCAGTGCTTGCTCCTTCTGCTGCCCTACAACAGACACATCCTTTCCTCCCACTCCCTGATTAAACTCCCATTCCACACACCAGCTCACACAAGAGGATTTTGCAACCTCTCCTCTTAACCAGCTGTGCTGCTTTCCTCCATTCCTGCACAGGGCAGGGACACCCCAAATCCCTCTGTCCTTGTTGAAACCCCAAATCCCTCTGCCCTTACTAAACACCCCAAATTCCTCTCCCCTTGCTGGACACCCCAAATCCCTCTGCCCTTGCTGGATACCCCAAAATCCCTGTTCCCTTTCTGGACACTCCAAATCCCTCTGTCCTTCTTGGACACCCCAAATCCCCCTGCCCTTTCTGGACACCCCAAATTCCCTCTCCTTGTGGAAACACCAAAATCCCTCTCCCCTTGCTGCACATCCCAAATCCCTCTGTCTTTGCTGGACACCCCAAATCCCTCTCCACTTTCTGGATAACCAAATCCCTCTCCCCCCTTCTGGACAACCAAATCCCTCTGTCCTTGCTGAACACCCCAAAATCCTTCTGCCCTTTCTGGACACCCCAAATCCCTCTCCTCTTTCTGGATACCCCAAAATCCCTATTCCCTTTCTGGACACCCCAAATCCTTCTGCCCTTTCAGGACACCCCAAATGCCTGTGCCCTTACTGGACACCCCAAATTTCTCTCCCCTTGCTGCAGGCTCTGTGCCTCCCCAGGGCTCAGCATCCCTTGGAACACTGTCCTGCTGCACCGAGCCAAAACCACCAAGAATTAATTTTAGCAAGGAAGAATCTGGGGCACGTGGCACTTCTTTTGGAAGGCTGAAGCCCCAGGCTTTTGTCTCTGTGCTGAGGTGATGCAGCAGAGAGCACCACAACAGATTAAATTAAAGGGTCCCTGGCCTTTGAGGACCAGCAGGGAAGCACAAGAGCAGAAAGGATCAGACACAGGAGTGGCATTCAAAGCTGATTCCAGTTTGGTTTGACTTGAATTCAGCCTACACAAGAATGTGGAAAGAGCCTGCCTTAGATTCTCACCCCTAAAATGGATACTAAATATTGCTGGACCCCTGCTTGTGAGCTTTATTAACTCCTTGGTCTCCTTTTCCTGAGTTATTTCTCCCTTTAACCACGGATCAAGAGTGAGGAATTGTTTCTCAAGCATGGCTGGAAGATGTGGCTGGCCAGAACAAGGCTGCCTGCATCTCTCTTGCCCAGGCCCATGCAGCATCAGCACTCAGCACCAGGGAGCATTTGGTCCCACCCCATCTCAAGAGTAAAATGTTGCCAGGGCTGCAGAAAATTGATAAAAGCACTCATTTGTTAAAAAAATACACGAAAATTCCATGTTGTAGTAAATAGGAAGGGGAAAAACCTCCAAATAAAAGCAATGCCATGGGTGAGAGGAGCCACAAAGTCAGGGAGAAGGTTCAGCTCTTCTGTGCACTGCCCAAACACTGCTGGGAGCCTGAAACCAGCCAAAGCTCAGCACACCTCTCTCAAACCTCTTTATTCTCATCAAGAACCTCTCAGCTAGCCAGGAGCTTATTAATCACAGATAGAAATCCACTTTAAAATGCAAAGGGACGTGCAGGCAGAAATCTTCACCAGCAATCTCCCAGCAGCAGAAGAGCCTGTCCCCTCTTGGGGCTGCTGTGCACTGAGCTGGGTGTGTGACCCTGGTGACACTGGTGACACTGACCACAGCCCCTGCCCACAGCAACAACATCTTCAGCAGAGGTTTGTGCAAGCCTGAGGCTCAGGCCACCATCAAAGGAAGCACAGTCACCTTGCAGAAGGGCTAACAAAGGATGCTGGCTGCTGTAGGAGCTCTTCAAACCCCCACAAATAGCAGCCACCAGTGCTAACAAGACCCCAAATCTCCCAGAACAAGCTGCAGAGCTCCTTGCCTTGACAGCCAGGCTGAATCTATTCATAAATCTTTCCTTTCTGGGCAAAAAAAAAGGAAAAAAGAAAAAGCTGGGAGCTGAGGCAATGAGCTTGGGCAAGCTCTCCTGGAAACATTGGACAAAAGGTTGCCCCAATAAATCTTGGGTTTCTAATTTAACCAGTTTATTGATGAAATACTAACCACAGGATGAGATGCTGGCCTATTCCATGCCATGCTGGTAGCAGTACCAGACTAGCCATTATTTTATTACGACATTAAGTGGCACTGGGGATGCCAGGAGAAATGCAAGCACGCCCAGAAGGCTTCACCCCTTCATTGTGCCTGTCAGAGCAACTGAAAAGATTACAGACATCCTTTCAGTTTCTTCCAGATCCAATGCAACATAATCCTGTTCATCCTGGATAACCACATCAAGTCATTAGCTTGCCAATAATTCACCTTGCACCATGACTTGGCACAGAGCAGGCTGTGGTCTTCATGTGGCCAAATCCTGAGCGGCTCCTGGCCAGCCCACTTCCCACTGTGCTGCTCCTCACAGACACACAGACAGACAGACAGACAGGGCTGTCCCAGGCACCCAAATCCTGCTCTGTTCTTCCATGCACAGGGAGAGAAAAGAAGGGAAAAAAAAAAAAGGAAGGCATCGCTGTAAATGGCTTCTAAAAACTCACCATGGCAGGAGCAGGGAGAGCTGAGAAATATTCCAATTAAACGAGCTCAAAGCTTCACCAGGAGCTCCACACCAATAACTGGCCACACACATCAATTTTCACACCAGCCCAACTGCACCTGTGTCCTGCAGAGGATGTGAAATCCTGCTTTACACAAGCTTGTAGAAATCCAGCAATTTTGCCAAATTCGCTAAATTTGAGCTCAGCTATGCAAAGCAGCACAAGTCCCACGAAATCAGATGTACCTGACAGAGTGGGAGGTGTAGAGATTTTCAAGTGCTTGGAATGGCTCCCTGTTTTGAGCCTGCAGAACCCAGCTGGACACTTCCCAGAAACAGCCTTGCAGAGAAGACTTCCAGCTTTCAAGAAGTGCCTATGTAGGATTTCTGGCTCCAAAGAAAACCTGGATCAAAGCTGCACTCAGCAATCCAAGAGGGATAATTCCAAATTCTCCAGAACCTCCCCAGGCCCCAGCCAGGCAGTGCTGGCTGCCCTGAAGACGTGCCAGGGGCATGGGGAGGAAAGCATTTGCAGGAATTTATATTTGTAAAAAAAGATACAGTTGTCATTGTCACTTAGGGCCCATGAGCTCACCAGGAAGGGAAGGAAAAAGACATCTTGGCATCTGCTCAGGCACTTTGAACTGAAATCAGCTCATAATTCTTAGGGCTGGGGAGATGCACCACTCACTCTGGGGCTTTGGATGCTCAGGTGACTTCCTGGACTCACACATCAGGTCCCTGTATCCTGCATCCAGAGGAGCATTTAGAAATCGGGGTGGTTTGCAAAGGTTTTTAATTTATTTTTAATTTTTTATTATTTATTTTTTCAAATAAATTTGAAATTTATTTCAAATCATTTATTTATTTTAAATAAAATTAAAAATTTAATTTCAATTGTCATTGATTTTTTTTCCAATTTTTTTCAAATTTCTTTTTTTTTTTTTTTTTTTTTTTTTTTTTTTTTTTTTTTTTTTTTTTTTTTTATTTTTAAAAAAATTTTAACATTTTTTGGTTGGTGGAGAAGACAGGACCAGGACAGAAATCCAACCTCCTGCAGCAGTTTAGGGCATGAAGCAACATGGGCTGGGTCACCCTGTTTGGGATGAGGAGGAGAAAGAAGCCAGTTGCACTCACAGAAACCCCACTGCTTGCCCAGGAATCAAGCCATAGGAGCAGGTCTACTGGATTTATTATTATGATATAATATATTATATTATTAATATATATGTCTACATGGCTATGTTATATACGTATAGATAATATAATATAATAGTATAGTATAGTACATAAAAATAAAAATAAAGAAAATAAATAATAAGTAATATTTATAATATATAGGCCATCAGTGGTCTGCAGGAGAGATGCAGGGTTTGGAGGAAAGCTGCATCAAATGCTCACAGAAACTACTCCCCAAGAGCATCTCTAGCATGGCTCATATCCCCATTACAAGGATATTCCAGGGCCAGGGATTTACAGTGCAGAGAGGGCTGTGTCCCAGCAAAACACGAAGGAAGGAAAAGCAGAGAGGCTCAGCTGAGCACCTCCCCTTCCCTGCTCACCCCAGGAATCTCAGGAATTCTCCACATCCCCCTGATTGTGGCCAGGAGCAGAGGATGGCCATGGCATCACCAAGCCCCTCCTGCCACCCCTGAGCCACAGAGGGAGCAGCTTTTGAACCTCCAGGCATCCCAGCAATGCCAGCTATGCAGTGTCCCCCTGTGTGTCCCCACAGGCTCACAACTCCATCCAAACAGCAGAGGGACCCCAGGGTCATTTTTTAGATCACTCAGTAAATAGAAACAAAGCCCTGTTTGCTATGAAGGAACAAACTGAGACAGGGCACCTTCCCCCTAAAGCAGAGCCTGCATTAAAAACCACACCAACCTCAGGCTCAGCAGCTGCTTCACACCCTGCACACAAAACTGCTGCCATCTCCCACTGCTTGCTTTCTGTGCCTCAATAAACCTCTTCCTTCCTCTGGTTTCCCCACAACGCCAGTATTATGGGATTATGCTCTGCCCTAAAGCACAAGGGTAGCTGTGCTCTGTAAGGTGCATTCCTTCAGCTCCAGCCAGGCTGGAAGGAGCCCCCAGCAGCCAGCCCGGCCAGAAATGTCCTCAGCACTGCTGTGGTACACACCGTGCCAACAGCCATCAGACCAACCATCCTGGCATCCTCCTCAGCAGCAGCACCCCCTGACAGACAGACAGACAGACAGACAGACAGACATCCAGGGTCTCCCTGGCAGACTTGAGCTGCAATGTCACAGCCTTTCGGTGATGTGCATCTCTGCTCTCTCACACCAGGGGAGGAGAGCTGGGCTGCAAACACACCATGCACAGGAAAACATCATTTTACCCTGCTCTGCGTCCTGTTATTGCCACTCTGGATTGCACCTATACATTTTCTACACTGTGCTGGACTTGTGCTGTTCTTATTTTTCCCCCAGGCCTCAAAGGGGGAGTTCTGCGATTTTGGGGCTGGAGGTGCATTGGTTCAAAAACCTTTTCTTGAAAGGCAGTGAAGGCTTGTGAGAGCTCTAAATGACATAACAGTGACTCCATCCCAAACTTGAGACCAGCAGGAGGACAGCTCATCGCTCACCCCACATCCCTTCAGCTCAGGGTGCTAGTCCCAGGACAGAGCCATCCCTGGAGGACAGGGACACTCCTTGCTGTGGCCCAAGGACACCAAACCACCCCGGCCAGAGAACCACACCGAGGGCTGGAGAACAGCCAAGCTCCTGCTTTCTTCAGCCTGGGGGCAGCGAGTTGTGGGGTGCACATGGGGTTTGCTCCCCACATGGGCCCTCCCTGCCCCCTCTGCACACCTTGGAGTCACGCTGGCCAGAGGCTGGGCAGCAGAACAGAAGAAAAACTCCTCTCCTGGCTACTGGCCAAGCATTGTACAGCAAGGGTGTCCCATATCCTGACTAGAAGTATTTTGGGAAGCCAGATGACTTCATTACCAGATGACACCCCCTGACCTACTCACTGCTAAACATGCTCACTGCTGGCCAGCCCCAGAGCTGGCTACTCTGCACTTGCATTTGCACACTGCCATTTAGCACCAACCTGCTGCCTTAACCAGGCAGCATCCCGAATCCCATGCTGTTGAAACTCTTCACAGGCACTAAAACACCCTAAAACTCTTGCAGGAGTAGCCTGTGCTGCCAACATTGGGAACATCGAGCCTCTCCAGCTGGCATGCACAGGGACAGGGACACAGAGTTGAGAATGCTGGAGGATTGAGGCACAACAAAGCTGCAGGTGCAGGAGGAGAGGCCCAGGCACTGGGATTTGAATGGGGAAGGAGCAGAATGGCCACTCTGGGAAGGAGCAGGATGGCCACTCTGGGAAGGGGCAGGCTGGACACACTGGGAAGGGGCAGGATGGCCACACTGGGAAGGAGCAGGCTGGCCACCCCGGGAAGGGATGAGCTGGCCACACTCACCCTGATGCGCCGCATGGCCGTGACGATCTCCACGCGGCTGTTTGGCCGTGGCACATCCAGGCTCCCGATGTACTGCAAGGGAAGAAAGAAAGGAGATTAGCCCAGCTCCTGCAGCCCTGCAAAGCCCACGGCCCCACCATGGCCTCAGTGGTATCCACACAGGGAGCCCAGGGTCACTTCTGGGGAACAAGCAGCATTTTGCCTGCTCCCTGCACGCCTCCAGCCATGAAGCTGCTCACTCACCACAGCACTGCAAGCAGTCAAAATCCCTTTTTCTAGCAATAAAATAACTTCAGCCATAAGGCCAGCAGGACTCACTCATCGAGGCCATGATCAAAGCACACAGGTATAAGCAAATCTCCCCTTGGTTGCAATGAGTCATCCATTACAGACCTGGATATTGGAATATCCCTAAAATAGCCGGACCAACCTGTCCTGTCACAGTCCCTCCATCATTTAATTGCAGCCCTGCCAAACCCGTGGCTGTTTTTGCAGGAATGCTGAGCCTCCAGGCCAAGGCTCCAGAATAAAGGAGCTGCTTTGCTATTCAAAGGGGACCAAAGGCAGCGCCACGGCGACCCAGCACGGAGAGACGCTGAACAAAAACCTTTTTAAAAATAAAATGGGAGAGGGCAGGTTCTGAAGAAGGATCAGAAAACAGACAAGCGATGAAGAGTCAATGCTGAGCACTAAAAACGTGTAGTTGGGAGAAAAGCTATTTACTGGCCCTCTGTGCTCCCACGCTTCATCTCACACCAGGGCTGACGTAACCCTCGGCAGCACAGCGTGGGCACCGAACCCAGCAGGGCTACGTGCTCCTGGCAGCGGGGCCACCACCTCTGCTGACACCATGGAGGCCCAGGTGGCTCTTCCCAGCAGCAGAACACACATGGGTGCCCAAGAGTGTGCACATGAGCTCAGGCAGAGGATGCTCAGAGGGGTCGCTCCTCCCCCAGCTGCCCTGCACTGGGATTGTCACCCCTAAGGAGGGATGGCACGGGGCAGGGGATGTGTGTGTGAGCTGTTCCTGCCCCTTGTTTCTGTTTTCAACTCCCTGCTGACCCCCCACACCCCAGCCAGCAGCTCGGCCAGCCATCCCCAGGCACGCAGCTCCAGCCTGGTGGGACTCAGAGCAGGTGCCCAGTGGGCAGCACAGCGCTGAGAGGAGATGTGCAGAGACAGGATATAAAAATAACCCCCAAACAGCTGGCGTGGCCATCACGTGCCGTGCCTTACGTAATGGGAATTACAGCCCCTCGCTGCCCTGCTGAGAGCACACAGCCCTGAGAGGTCCCCTGTCACATCCCCTGCACAGTGTGCCACCCCTGCCAAGGGACAGCTCACCCCAGACAGGCATCTCAGACAGCAGCACATCCCTTTTGCTGAGGTAAGGTCTGGAGACCATCAGTAAAAAGTGGGAGCTGAGGAGGAGGGCAGAGGCAGCTGGAGCCCTGAACCTGCAGTCCCCATGCAGGATCTAAGGAAGGAGCCTTTCCCCATCCTGCTCTGCCAGGCAAACATCCCTGTACTTCCTCCAAGCCTTCCCACATTGCTTTCCTGCCAGGGACCACAGGGGAAGCAGGATTCCCATCCTACAGGAGAAGGGCAGAGTTTGCAGCCAGAGGAAGCCCCTCTCCTTGCAGCTATTCCCAGCTACATGAGGTCACTGCCTGGTGATCCCTGTCCTTCCCCTGCGCTTTCCTGGCAGAACTCAGCCGTGCCCAAGGACAGGGCAGGCAGAGCCAGCTGGGCAGGAAGGAACAGCTGCAGCACCGCTGGCTCCCAGGCCACCCGAATTCCAGCCATGCCACGTCCTGGCTGCCACCACAGCCCACTGCCACAACTGCACCACCCCTCTGGACTGGTCTCCTGAGAATCAGCATCAGCAGGGCTGTCTTGATGCTGTCCTGCTCCAGTTTGTGCCCAAATCGAGGGTCACAAACCCTGCAGGATTCACCTGTGCCTGGCTTCCAGAGCATCCTGCTGGATCCCACAGCCCATCCAGCCCCAGTGTGGGCTCACTGCACACCATGACTGTGCTCACACCCCCCTCTCCCATCTCTACTCTGGAGGCAGGTATTTTTTACACATTTTACACTACTCAGCAGATGGACAAAGTCTCTCCAGGTTATTTTTGCCTTCAGGGCAGAAATCACACGTGACAATTGCGCTGCAGAAGAGTAACCCTTCACAATGTGGTGGATATACCCTGCTAAATGTGGATTTGGGGGTTTGTGGATTTGCCCCCAGAGAGGTGCCAGCACACGGTGGTGGCCCTGGTCCCTGCAGGGCCATTGTCCTGCCTCCTGGGGCTCAGGCCAGCATCCCTGCCAGCCAGCTGACCCCAGGGCCAAGGGAGGCAGGAAGGAGAAAGGAAGGTGCCCGGGACAAAAGGGAAGAAAATAAAGCTGTGCAAAAGAGCTGACAAAGGAAATAAACCCACGAAAGGACTCACCCTGCCCAAGCCCCCTGAACCAACATGTGTACATAAGCAGGATGTGGCTTTCCCAAATAATCACCTCCAGATCCACTGCCCCACCACCCTGCCAAGGGAGGGGGGACAGAACCGGAGTCCCCCCACCCACAGCCAAGAGCCAAGGGGGATCAGGGGGATCACAAATCCCCCCGGGCTGTCCTGGGCAGCCTCCTCCTCCACAGCCCAATTAGGGGAAGAAAGGCCACCCAGCTGCTGGGTGAATGGGCAGTCAAGGGGGTCCCTGCTGCAGCAGGCAGCCCCACAAAGGCAGCCCTGACCCTGCCAAGTGCTGCTCCAGGCTGTGATGCCAGCACAAAGCAACTCTTTTGCAGGGTGCTTTTGCTCCTTCCTATGCCCTGCTGCTTCTCATCATCCCCGTGTTGGGATCCATCCATCCATCCATCCATCCTTCCAGGGGCCTGCCCTGGGATGGCAGCACCCATCAGGCTCCTCAGAGGGACTCTGCTCTGCCCCCTCCCCAGGCACACAGGCTCTCCTCTCTGTCCTGGGCACAGCAAGCAGGGCCCCAGCACACAGTCCACACCGCTGCACCCATGGCTTACAAAAGATCTGCCCAGTTCTGGGAAATGCCAAGGGGAAAAAAAAATAAATTTGTTTTTTTTTTAAACAGAAAACAAAGGGGAGCGCTTTGCCAAAGCGCTGTTTGCACAAGTCACTCAGCTTCTCATTTTTCCTCGAGGCTGTTGAATACTGCTCGTTTTCTGCTCTGTCAGGAATGAATTTTCTTGAGGAGTGCTTTTTCAGTGACAGCAGGTGGCAGATATTTTCGGAAAGCTGAAAGCCAATGGCATCACTGCTGGGGGACACCTTGGTGGGGTGTTGATGGGAGGGGTGGTGGGCAGAGGTGGGCAGCCAAAGCCTTCCTGGGGAAGAGATGCCATTCCTGCTGCTCTGGCTGCGTGCAAAGGTCAAGGCTGAATCATCCCCAGCTCACAGGGCAGCCTGCACTGCCTGCTGCTGGTCTCCAGCTCCCAGAGCCACCCTGATCCTGCCAAGGATGGGGAGCCACTGCTGCTTCCTGGGAGCTGCACTAGGGTGGGGGGACACGCTGGCACCAGCCCCAGTCCATCCTCAGGGCCAGCAGAGCCCTGTCTGGGCAAGGGTCCTGCCCCAGAGGCACCAGATGTGGGCACAGGGGTTCCCCAGATTGCTGCAGAGTGCAGGGTGCTGTGAGGCTGCCTCAGGCACTGGGACATTGACCCTGCCACACTGGGCTGTGCCACCGAGTGAGGGACAAAGGGCTGAAACCTCTGCACTCGTCCAGCACCAGGGGAACACCCAGCCTGTCTGCAGGATGCCTGATAAGGGCTTCTCCCCAGGCTGCTGCTGTCAGGGAAAGCAGGGACAAATCCATTCCCAGGACTTGGGCTGTGCCACTGCTCCTGCCCTCCAGTTGCCCACGCCTGGGGAGCCAAGGGGCTGGGCTGGCATGCCCTGCACCTCAGAAACTCCCTGCCTTGCAGGGTGCAAAGGGGGAAGTTTACTCAGACACTGGTGGTGCAGGCTCACAGGCCAACAGGGATGGAAAATTCACAGTGCCAGCTGATTGGAATGGAAAAATGCCCTGGCTTCTACTCTGAGCGCAGCAGATGGGTGCTGAGCTGAGCTGGGCACCTCAGCCTTGCCCAGAGCAGGGTTCTGCATACCCAGCCCTGGTAGCCAGGTGTCAGAGCCACCCAGAGCCGCCCAGCTGGGCAGGGACACAGCAGGGACAATCACAGCAGGCAGGCTGTGTCCTGAAGGACACCAGTGCCTCTGTCTGGGATCCCGGCAGCACCTGCCCTGCTTGGGAGCTGCCCCAGGGCTCAATTCCAGAAACACAGAGCTCTGGGGGCTCCAGGACACCCACCAGAGCCAGGAGCAGAACAGGGCTCACCCGAAAAGGGGGGACACCTGTGCTCTGTGCTGCAGGGATGAAGTTTTTTCACACCAGTGCAGCAGCACTGCCCACTCTCCGTGCTTCCATCCCCACCCTGGGCCTGAGCTTCCTGCACCCACAGAAGGAAGCAGGGCTGGGAGCATCCCAGCCTGGCACCTCCTGGCACCTGCCCTGCCCTCCTGGAACCCACAGCCTGGGCACACACGCTGTGCCACAGCCAGACAGAGTTTTCTTTGCTAAGACTCCACTAAGCAGGCGAAGAGCTGACTTAACAAGTATGGCAGAAATATGCCAGTGTTTCAGACGAGAACCTTTGTAGACTTGGGAAGGTTATTTATAGCCTGGAGCGAGCGATCCTGGGCTCAGGCACACTGCAGCTCTGCTCTGGGCTGAGCAGCCCCGACAGAGCACACCAGAGCTGCCAGTACAAACAGCCCCCAAACAGAGCTGCCAACTCGCTCCCAGCCAGCCAGAGTGCTGCAGAGCATCACACAACCTGCCTGCTGCCTCCCAGCCCTCCAGGAAAGGAGCTGGGAAGGGAGCCTGAAGCAGTGGAGGGGAACTGAACACCTCCATCAGGGCTGCCTGCAACTCAGTTCACTTCCAACGCTGTTATTTGCAGCCCCTGCGTAAATAAAAATACACACACGAGTGGAAACGCACAGGTACTCCCTGCCTAGTGCTCACCTGAGGCTACAATGGTTTTCCTGCACAGGATTTCTCTCTGGAGCAGCTGGCAGTGCCTGGAGCCCCTGGAGGGTGGCAGGCAGGTGGGCTGGGGACATTCAGAGGAAGGGACAACAGGGATCAGACCTAAGTCTCCTCCGTGTCCTATCTCCAAACATAGACAGCAGCAGATGCTCAGCTCAGTTTCCCACGCACGGAAGCAGAGAAAAGCACTGACAAAAATGAGAGAAAGTGCCTGGTTGCCAAGACCACTTAAGGGAAAAAAAAAAACACCACCCCACCAGCCACACACAAAAACCCCACCTGCTGCACAGAAGAACAGCAACCCTCCTGAACCTGCAGCCCCATATCCACCTGTGAGCACATCTGGAATCAGGAACAGCAGCTTCAGCTCAGGGGATGCCCAGGCAGCCCCAGACCACGGGCATTGGGTGCACCAAGGATTGAGATGTGCTTGGGCAGCCACTTCTCCCCTTGCCTGCACTGGGGAGCAGCAGAGTGTCCTCACACCCACCTGCCCTTCTTTGGAAACCACGCACTTCAAGGCACTGCAAAGGGACTAATGGGACTGAAGGAGTGACAGCTTTTCCCAAAAAATGGGCATTTGGTAGGTGGGACCTTGCTCTGGACCTCTGGGGCAGGAGGAAACCCCAGCTCAGCTCCCAGGACAGGGACAGCAACACTTCCCTGAGCAAACCCAGCAGCACCCAGCACTCCAGCAGAGAGGGTCTGGCATTCCAGTGCCAGGCTCCACCACCCCACTGCATTCCCTGTGCCTGCTGCTCTCTCTGGAGGCGTTGGAGTAGCCTGAGTCATCATTCCTGAATGTGCAGAATTGCTGGTGTTGCACAAGGTGGCCCTTGGGTTTTGTCCCGCAGCACCAGGGCTTTGGGAAGATAAGGAGTAAGCTCACATCCCTCTCCTACTCATAGAGGTGGAGGAGGTGTCTTTCCTCCCTACATCCCCATTTATTTCCCCAGAAAACCACTGCACAGGTGGGAACTGCAGCTCCCAGTTCTTTTATCCAAACATTTCAGCTAACCCAAGAGGCCAGGCTTTTGAC
Source organism: Sialia sialis (assembly GCA_009812075.1). Lineage (NCBI taxonomy): Eukaryota > Metazoa > Chordata > Aves > Passeriformes > Turdidae > Sialia > Sialia sialis. The sequence continues at coordinate 4,180,752 of VRYO01001717.1, read as the reverse complement.
TTTACTCAACAGTTCGGACTGCAAGACACAGAAGAAAACAAACGTCCTGCCTCCCCTCCAAGCCAGCTCCTCCAGTTCCCTGCAGCCTGACCAAGGCATCTCTGGGATACAGAGGGGTTTGGTGCCAAGAGAAGTGGCCAATGAAAACAGACCCAAAAGTGTGAAATGCATTCCTGCTCCTAAGAAGATGGAGTGGGATTTTCCATTTCTTGGATTTATCTCCAGAAAATGGATTAACATAATCCTTAGGGGGCACTTTGCTGTGACTCGGTGACCCTGTGCCAGCACACACGGCTGAAAGTGGCTCCAGTGGGGACAAGAGGCACAAAGCCTCAGAGCTTGCGTCGAGTCCATCCCCCTCTGCTTGACAACGGTTCAAATTCTGATTGTCCGTGGTCACCCAGGATGGCAAGACAAGGGGGACAGCAGCACAGATGCCAGCTGCTGCTGCTGGACCAAAACACACTGCACCCACCAAACGCGCCGCTTCAAGGCAGCCCCGAGTACAAGAACACAATTAAAAATCCGAGCCATAAATCAGCACACCCTGGCTCAGGCCCACAGCACCCCCCTGCAGTGAGCCCCAAGCAGGCTTGTCAGGAATCTCAGGCTGCTGCAGCCAAGAGCGCTGGTCCAGCTGCTGAGCTGCAGCACCGGGATCCCGCCGCCTGCGCTATCAGCTTTCCCAGGAGGATCTGAGGAGACAGCCACTCGAGTCCTGACACCCCACACCAGCGTTCTCCTGGTTTAATCTTGTCCCAAAGTTCTGCTCTCAATCACAGCTCCACACTTTTGTGACTCGCGCTGGGTGCCTGGCTGCAACGCGAGCCGTGCGGGTGTGAGCGCTCGGGATTCTTGGGGATGAGAGGAAGTAAAGGAGTGTAAGCATTTAATTAATCTCCAGCAATCTAATAAAAGGATAGAGTAATTGCCTCAGCCATCTGCATTCTGTATCTGGCAGCGAGGGCTGCTGGAGAAACCCAGGAATTGGGAAGCTGGGTTCCATACGGCTCGTGCTTGGCGTTGGCGCGTGCCGCCGGATACCAAATAAGAGAAAGAGCAGCTAACAAAGGCTAATGTGAGCCCTGCATTAACGCAGCCAGGCTGGCAGCATGGAGCAGAGATGGGCCACGAGCAGACCTGGGGGCTGCTGACCCCCTGTCCATCCCCAGGCCGGGTCACCCGAGGCTGGAAGAGAAGAGGCACACGGGGTTTGGAAGGTGACATGCTCGGCAGCCTCCCCGCAGGTGAGGGGTGAGCAGGTGCTGGCAGTAAAACACCAACCAGGCTCCCACAAGCAAGGAGCAAAAGGCTGCAAAGTTGAGCTGGAGCAGCTTTCCCAGGAAATAGTTGCAAAGCAGGTTTAAGTTTGCCCCATAAACAACTCCTGGGCTGTGTGGCTGCTGTGCAGCACAGTGCCTGCCATGGGGCAGGTGATGGCCTCTGCAGAGGAGCCCTCCCGGCCCCAGAAAAGACGGAAAATAACACTTTGACACCCTCCGACCAGCCGCAGCCTTGCCCCGAGGGCATCGCGCACAATCAGATGCCAAATTTTCCTCCCCTGACAGCACATGTTCTCCGAACACTACAATGTGTGACAGACCTTCCCGGTTTTACACCAGGCTTTTCTCCTAAGCCAACCCCACTCCAGTATCTCCGTCGCAGCGATAACCGTGTTCCCCAGGAGAGGCAGATTTTATGTTTCCCCTTTCCCAAATCAGCTCCTTCCCTGTTTCCTGCTGGCCAGCGTGGCTCGCTCGGTGGCTTGGCTTTTGCCAGCCTGCTGCGAGATGGCAAGCGCCAGCCTGCGGGAAGCCACAGCCGACGTGGAGGGAAGGAAAAGTCCCGACGGAAAAGAAAAGATAAAAAAGAAAAGAGCACTCCGCGCCAAATCCGCTAGCAAGGATGGTTTGTATGCGTAAAGAGAAAGAGCCAGCGTTTATTTCGGGTGCGTGTCCCTGACCGCGCACAGCTCGTCCGGCTGCTGGCACCGCAGGAGCACCAGGGTCCGGTCCAGGGCATCCTGCAGAGCCAGCCAGCCGTGCCCCATCCCAGCTCGGGCACTGCCACAGAGCACAGCCTGAGCCCTCTGCTCTCCCCCAGCCGGGAAGATGAGCACGGACCCTGCTTTTGGGGGACCAGCGTCCCCCGGCAGCACCAAGCGGAGCCCTGGAGGGATGCAGGGCAGGGAGGGATGCAGGGCAGGGAGGGATGGAGGACCAGGGAGGGATGCAGGGGTGAAGCAGGAGGGTGACCCCAGTCCAGCCTAACCCATCCCACCACTCCGGGCATCCCCACCGCACAGGTGGGAAGCCTGGCCCGACTCCGCAGCTGAGTTTAGGGGAGACCGGGCAACACCAAGGGGAAAAGAAGAAAACCCCGGCGGCTCTGCCAAAAGCGAGCTGTAAACCCGGGCATCCCGGGCTGCAGCGACCCCCGGGGCTCCCCCGCGCCCGCCGCCCACCTTGGCCTCGAAGCAGATGCCGTGCTGGAAGGCGTCCTCGTTGTGCAGCGGGATGCGCAGGTCGTGCCGGTCGTCCACCAGGTTGTACTTGGACTTGGCGGGCATGGCGGCCCCGCGGCCGGGCAGCCCTGCAGCGCGCCCGGCCCGGCCCGGCCCTGCCGCCGCCAGCGCCGCCGAGCCCGCCCCGCCCGGCCCCGGGGCGGGGACGCGCCCGCGCGGAGCGAGCGGGGCGGCGGCGGGGGCTGCGCGTGCCCGCGGGGCGGCACCGCCACCGCTACCGGTACCGGCGCCGGAGCGAGCGGCACCGGCTGTGCGTCCCCTCCCGGGCAGCACCGGCACCGGAGGGAGCTGCGCGTCCCCTTCTGGGCGGCACCGGAGCGAGCAGGACCGGCTGTGCGTCCCCTCCTGGGCAGCTCCGGTGCTTGTACCGGAGCGAGCGGGGCGGGCTGCGCGTCCTCTCCGGGGCAGCACCGGTACCGGCACCGGAGCGAGAGGAGCGTCCCCTCCTAAGCAGCACCGGCACCGGTACCGGAGGGAGCTGTGCGTCCCCTCCTAGGCAGCACCGGTACCGGCACCGGAGCGAGAGGAGCGTCCCCTCCTGGGCAGCACCGGCACCGGTACCGGAGGGAGCTGTGCGTCCCCTCCTGGGTAGCACCGGCACCGGTACCGGAGGGAGCTGTGCGTCCCCTCTCAGGCAGCACCGGTACCGGTGTGAGTGAGTTGCGCGTCTCCTCCCGGGCGGCACGGGCACTGGCACCGCTACCGGCACCGGAGCGAGCGGGGCGGGCTGTGCGTCCCCTCCCGGGCAGCACCGGTACCCGCACCGGAGCGAGCTGCCCCCCGGTGCGCGGGGCCGGGCTTGCGCCCCGCCGCCAAACTTCAAACAGCGGGGAACGCAAGCGGGGATAATGGTTCACGGTGCCCGGGGAGCGGCTCGGGGAGAGTGGGAAGTGCCGGCAGCGGGACCCGCATCCCTCCGGCGCCACGGAACTCCGCACGCCCGTCTTGGTGTCAACGCCGGGCGCGGTGGAAACCGAGCAAGTTGGAAGTGGAAAATCTCCGTCTTGTGCTTAAAGAAAGAGCGGCTCTTGAGACCAGTCCCCCGACCCTACCGGGCCCTCTCTTATCAAAGTCCCGAAAGCTGTGAATACACTTATCATCATAAAATCACCCCAAGACAACTTCCTACCCACTGAGAGCAGCCCAATCTGCTTTCCAGCTGTTCGGGGAGCAATTCATGTGGATGTGACCTCAAATCCACACCGTTGCATCCCTTACCCCCACAGGCACGGTGCGCTCTCATGTGGGGCTCCATCCTTCTGTGCTGGACACCCATGGGTGCTGCAGAGACGGCACTGCTCTCTGCAGAGGAGAACCACAATTCCCAAAGCCTTTGCATGTTCCCACAGCCAGAGCCCACTTCCCTCATTGTTCCAAATGACTGCAGTGCAAAGAGCAGCACTGATTGTTGATCCTTCCCCGGGCAGAACAAATCCAGGGCCATTGATTTTTCAGCCTGGATCAATGTGGTGAAACTTTCTTTGAGTTTATAAGAGAGTTCAGTGCCAGCCACAGCACTTCAGCCACGTCTGGAAAATTTATTGTTCCACTGAGAATGGGGTGGGCTTCCCATCACCCCCAGAGGCTCAGCTGACAGTTTGGGCATAGACAATTACACCACGAGCTGAGAAATCCCTGTGCTCCATCGTGCCGTGAGAGGTGTATCGAACAGCTGTGCTGCCAATTTCCCTGTGCCAGGCCCAGGGTGGGACTCCACAGAGCTGTCAGTGCTTGGACAAGAGACTCAAGGCATGATTTCCCACTGAAAGCAAGACACCAGTGAGCCCTGGGCTCTTGAAAACTGGTTTTGGGAGAGGGCAGGGGATCCGCGCTGTGTGTTGCTGGACCCCTGGGTGCAGAGAACTGAACATCTGCTTTAGCTCACTTCAGCCTGGGACAGGCAGAAGCTGCTGGTGGAACATCCTTGAGCCTGGATCTGCTCCATGGCTCTTGCTGGAGGTTTCTGTTTATCTCCAGTGAAGGTTTTGGCTGGCAGCATGGAAGTCCCAGGTGCTGGGGTTGATACAGACACCACATACATCCCCTGGGAGTCTCGTCCAAGCAGGGTAGGATTCAGCTTTGAAATGAGAGCAGCAGCTCAGGGCAGTATCTAGGCATCCTGCAAGTATTCCGGGGGGACAGAGATCCCACAGCCTCTCTGGAGCCCTGTTCCTGTGCTAAATTTGATTACAGACACACACTCTTGCAGACTGTAGGATTGCCACCGCCAGCAAAGCCCTGTGGATTTGGGGGAGCACTGAATCCCGTGTGGGAGGGCTTGCAAGCATCTCTCCGGTGGATGGTGCCCTCGGGGAGGTGTTTGATGGAAAGACTTGAGAGCCTGGGGAGCACACCAGCTCCTTCCAGCCAGTCCCAGTGGTTTTCCTGGCAGATGCCCTGGGCAGTCCCAGCCCGCTCCTCTGGCTTCTCCTGCAGTGTGGTGGCTGTTCTCACTCTCTGCTGCAGTGCCTGGAGCCAGCTCTTAAAATATTGGGGTTGAAGCAAGGCACAAGCCTCTCTGCAGTCACTCGTGGCTCCCTTTTTGTTCTTTAATTTTCTTTTCTTTTCTTTTCTTTTCTTT
>VRYO01001717.1:4135251-4174647 GCA_009812075.1 Sialia sialis | reverse complement strand
TTGCTTGGTTGCCCCCCTGCGATCAGTGACCTTACCCATCCCTGCCCTTGCGCCGCCTCTCGCTGGCAGAGCCTTCCCGAGCTGCCGCTCCCAGGTGTGGAGCTGAGCTCACCTGCACCGCAAGGTACGGCACATCCGCGAGGGACAAGGAAGAAAATCAACTCTCACGCTCGTGTTTGTCCTGCAAGTCCAGATCCCGTCCCCTCCCATTCCAAATCAATAATCGGGAGCCCTGGAATAACCCGTCGGGGTTGTGTAACCGGTTTGCTCGCTGTGGCGAGCACTGGGGTGTCCCCCGAGCCCGAGGGGACCCCACCAGGGCCGGGGGGGTGGCAGGGGACACGGCTCTGCCACCCTGAGCCACCTCTGGGGCATTTCCGAGGAGCGCCCGTGACCCCTCCGAGCCGCCCCGGTGCCGGTGCCGGTGCCGGTGCCGCCTCTCCCGGGATCCGCGGCATGCGGATTTGTAAGGCTGGCCTGCCATCTCCTGGGAAGGCCGAGAAATGCGGCATGGAAAACCCAGACCGGACAGAGGGTCCGCAGTCGCCTCCCTCAGCCTCTCCCGGCTTTCGGGGTGCGGGTGTGTGGAGGTTGTTCCTCCTTGCTCTGCACCAGAGCCCCGGGGACACCAGTCCCACCTGCCATCCACACACTGCCTTCCTTCGACACCCTGCGAAGTCGAGAGGATGTCTTCTCTAATTCTATCATCGTATGTGGCAGGAAGATAAAATCCTCATTTCTTGTCATCGTGTCCAGCTGTGGAGCCGGCCAGAAGCAGCAGCAGCAGCTGGGATGCCATGGGGTGCAGCGGGGAGAGATGATCCTCATCCCGCTTAGGAACATGCCTTGGTCTGCAGGGAGCCACGCACCCCAACAACCAAGCACCCAAAAGAGTTGGTCAGGATGGTGCAAGTTTGTCCAAAAGCATCCCAAAGTCTTGGCAGGTCCCAGAGCTAGAAAGGAGATGCTGTTGTACAAATAAGTTATAAATGCAACCTGGCCTGTGAGTGTCAGTCTGCACCAGCTAGTCTCACTCATTGAAAAAAAAACACAATGAAAATACCACACTTTTCCCACCAGAAACTCCTATATGTTACTGTAATATCCACAGTCTAGAGCAGGAAGCTCTTTTATCTAACCTAAAATGCATTGAGCTGCCCTAAAGGTGGCAATTGTGAGCCCCAGGAGGCTGGAACCCCCTTCTCTCGCTGCCTGTGTCCTCAAAACAAGGGGTTTGATGCACTGTCAGGTATGCAGCACTGCACATGGGCTTTGGGGAAAACACCCCATGCACCACCAGCACAGGCTCCTTCTGCCCAGTAAAACCCAGTGGTCAATATCGAAATAGCCAGGTCTAGGAAGGAAACAAATAAGTTCAGGAAGGGGAGGAAGTGTGTTGGAGTTAAGGTGAGGAACTTGCTGGCATTTGCTGACATTTTATTCTGATGAGCTGGCAGAGCTCGTTGTCATCAGGCACACACTTATGCATGCATTTATTTATTTTAGAGGTGGGCCTGGAAACAGCTTCAAAGCTGTTTTTGAAAACAGACACATCTTTGCTAGCAGACTGCTAATCAAACCACCTGAAAACTCCGATTTTGTCTTCACAGACATCTTGAATCTTTGCACCGTGGTTTTCCTTTCAACTTGAAATTATCCCAAGTTTTTGGAAGTTCTCCACAAACCCCAAGCCTTGAAACATTTTTGCTTCAGAAAAACAAACACTAGGTGCTTCTGAAATAAATAACACTCCCTGCAGTGGAGCAGGTGGTGGTTAAAATTAACCCTGCCACCACAGCCTGTGAGAGCCTGGCAGGTTTGGGGCACTCAGAGTCCCATTGCCATGGCAGGGAGCTGCTGTGGGTTCCTGTGGGATGTTCCATGCCTGGAAACCTCCCACATGTGGAGCAGGAGTGTTCCCACAGCAGGCTGGAGCAGTGCCCACATCCCCTGGACAGCCTCACAGGAGCCACCCCATGCAATATTTTATCAGCTGCAGTGATTGCCAGTAACTGTATTAACAGATTATTAATTAATTATTAATCATCAGATGTTCAAGACGGTGAGAGGCTGGTGCCATGGGCTGGCAGGGAGGGCTGCAGCCTCTCCAGGGCCACAGCATCACCCCAGGTTCATCCTCAGCTCCTCACAGTGCTGTTCTGAAGGTGGAATCTCTGCAGGAAGAAAGGTCTTGGGGTTGTTTGTGTCTGTGTGTGGAGGAATTTGTGCAGCAGGACCTCCCATCTCTGCAGGAATGCTCAAGGCACCAGGGTCTCCAGGCTAATCCAGCCCAGAGATGCAATGTTGGCCATGGCTTTTATGTTGCAGCAGAGACAAGAAGGAATATGGCTTTTCCCAGCTTCTAAGGAGCAAGAGGAGCATCTTCTTCATTTGTGTGGCAAGCATGTAGTTCATATTCAAATAATATGTTAATTGCAGTGTCTAGCTGTTTGAGCTTCTGGTAGCCACTTCTGCCTGACAAATAAATACAATACTTGGCATTCTTCAAGTGAGGATGCAGCTTTGATCCTCACACAAGTTACTCCTCAGTTCCTGAGTGCAGGACACAGCCAGAGGAGGAGGTGTTGTCCTGGGAGCTCTCCCCTGGCTCACTGCAGTTCATTGGAGCTACCTTTGGTATGTTTGTAATTCTCCAAGGCCATTATTTGCTGTGCAATCAGACACACAGCCCCTTCCTTTAACTGCCCTGTAAACTGCCCGAGCGATTAATTCTGCCACCAGCCTGCATTTCTCCTGCTGGTGACTCAGGAGGGTGATGAGGGGAGGGCTGGACACCCCAGAGGAGCCCAGCAGGCTGGGGCAGGATCTCTCTGGCTCGGTAGGAATGGTTGCACACCTTTCCTGGGGATGTGGAAATCCCTCAGGACACAGAACAGGTGCCTGCTGATGGGTGCAGCAGCACTCCCCGTGCCCAGCCCTGCTGGGGCAGAGTCCACAGCAAATCTGGCACTCACACACCCCCTGGGACATGTGCCAACCCTTCCCCAGCTGGGGAAACCCAGCTCTGCCTTTCCCCCACATCCCATGGAGAGGTGCCGGCCAGCAAAGGCAGTATTTCACTCTCACTCCCACATATTTCACATGCTAACTCTGTAGCTCTGATATATTCTCCTAAGGGACCTCTCCTGTCTGGGCAATGAACATTTCTGCGCTCCCAGCTCGACTTCCTTGCCTGGAGATATATTCAGATGAAACAATAATATATATCAGCTCCCAAATCCCAGTGACTGTAAATACCAGGGGAGAATTAAAGCAGCACAGAGAACAGTCCTGGCTCCCATCACTGCAGGATTTACATCATTCCGTTGGGGAAAGGAGGGATGGGCAGCTCAGGGTGGGCACAGGGGGTAAGCAAGCCTCACAAGAGGAGATTTGGATCCAACTGGAACCATTTTCACATCCTTGGCTGAAGATGGCAGGGGGGAATGGCATCTGTCCAAAATGAGGGGGCAGGGATGTGCCCTGGGCTGTGAGCAGGTGTGTGGGGAAGGAGCCTGCAGTCCTTGGGCACGCAGGAGCTGCTTCCAGAGAGGTCAGCAGCATGGGACACGTGCCAGAGGGAGTGCTCGGCAGGAAGAAAACTCTTGAGATTGTCCCTCTCTCGCTTTCAAGGACCAGGTTATTTTGGAAACACAAAATGCCCGCAAGGACAAGAAGGCAAGGAGGGTGAGAATGGCTACAGTGCTCAGGGGGAAGGCAGCAGCCCCCACAGCCCTGGGGTTCCCACTGAATTTTTCCTTTTGGGGCCTGATTAGGCATCAGCTGGACCCTGCTGTAGCTGGCTCAGCCCCCTCCCAGAGGCAGGGGAGAAATTAAGGAAAACTTTGTGTCCAAACAATTGTGAATGTATAGTTGGAGGATCTGTAATTTAAGCTGGAATCCTCCTTCTGCTAACAGTGATGGATGGCTTTTCCCCACCGCTTTGAGAGCCCTTGGATCCTGCATGGCAGATGCCTCCCTGATTTATGGCTTGCCTCTTCCTGGGAAAGGGAAACAAACAGCCCAATCCTAATTACCACACTCTTGTTAGGGATGCTTTTCTCTGCTGCTTCCATCTTATTACCCCACTCCACCTTTGAGCAGCTGACTTGTGTGTTATGGGGAACCCTGGCACGGGTTCAAATCATCTCCGTTGCTCTCCTTTTACTGGCAAATAACTTTATGTGCACTGCAGATGGATCGCCTGCTAGAAATTGCATTTTCTCCTCAGTGAGGGGGTCAGGATGTGAGGATGGGGATGATGGGGAGGAAGGAGAAAAGCCAATGCCAGCAGTACTTTCCTGCCTCCAACTGGTGCTGGCAGAAAGGAGGGAGGGAGGGATTGGGGCACACGAGGCGCTAAAAATAAATGTTCTTCTTGCTAAAGAGAATCTTGCTGGTTCAACTCTTTCCCATTCTTTTGTGGGTGAGAGCGGTTAATTCTCCTTGGGAGCCCATTCACGCAGCAGATGTTGCTTTTCTTCATGTGATTAGCCTGAAATCAATGGAAAATAATCCTGCACTCCAACAAATTTGGGAGCACACGGTTCCAGTGCTGCAAGGTGCTCCTGCAGCCCCAGCAGATGCTGAAATTGAGAAAAGTGCCCGTGGGTGTGTTTGTGCCTCTCACACAGCACCGTGGCACAGCCTCTGTGATGATGGGGGGGGAAATGTCTGTGTGCAGCTGCTGGGGCTCCCTGGCACAAGGACAGGGACATCCTGGAGGGACCCCCCTGGGGCCACCAGGCCAGCAGCACAGGGAGGAGATGAGAGTGATGCTGGCTGAGCCCAGGGGAGGGGAGCACCCAAACAGCCTCTGTCCTTCAGCCCTGCCCACTCAGCCCAGCCTCACAAGGAATAAATGCTGCCTGCAGTGATGTTAGTGGCACAAATGCCAAACGCTGACCCCACCAGTGCTGCCAGCTGAGGGCTTCTGCAAGTGAGCCTGCCAGCCACATTTTAATTCACATAATGTGTCTTTTCCTGATAACTCCTCAAATCAGGCTGCAGGGCTCTCCCGACTCAAATGCCAGCAAAGCCAAAGTGCTCTGCTGTATCTGTGCTGTTACCTTTACCAGCCAAAGACATGATCTCATCCCAGAGCAACATCAGAATTATCTGATGTGCACAGAGTCCCGGCGAAACTCAGAGGATGGGGATGAATTTCCTCCCTATCACCCATTCCAAAACCACTGAATCCCAGTGAGAATGCCCTTTGTTTGCTGGGGTGAAGTTTTGGGAGTTGCTATCCCCAGCACCAGCAGGTTTATGGCTCTTCAATGTGCCTGCTAGCTGCAGCATGCACTGCTGCCCACCTCTTCCCTCCTCCTTCTCACGCCCTGGGGGAAAATATACTTATTTCCCATCACCCTCCCTCCTCCTGCTTGAGCTCAGCAGCCTGGGCCATTCGCTGGTCACAGGGACAGCTGTGTCACTGCTCTGCAGCCAGCCCAGGCTTCAACCCAGCACCAGTCACATCCTCCTGCTTGCTCAGGTGAGAGCTCTCCCCACCAGGAAATCCTTTGGGTCACATAAGCAGTGCTTTTATTTCAGCTTATTTGCAGTCAGTGCTGTTTCATATTTCAAAGCCACTTTCTGTGTTCCGAGGAGAGAGGAGGGAATAGCCCAGGAGAGCTTTTTTGAAGGTGGTGCCTCTAATCTTCCCCTCAGACAGTATGAAAATGCAAATCCTTTCCAACTGGCACAAGAGCATTGGATCCAGCAATATATTTGCGTGGCAGATTTGTCACCATTCCCTGAAACCCTTCCCTGCCTCAGTGGGACAGGACAGTGCCTGTCAGAATCAGCATCTCCCTGCTGGCTGGAACCTCAGTGGGATGGGGGTCTGGCACTCCCAGTGCCCAGGTGAGCTCACCTGAGCAGCTGGGCTGGCCCTGCCTGGCACTGGGATGCTGACACCAGCCCTGAAAAACTTCTTCTGTCCCTTGCCCTCATCCTGGGATTGTTTCAAGGAGCAAAAGGGGCTCTGCCATGCTGATAGCCAGCAAGGACCAGCTCCCTATGACTTGAGGGGAGCTGGGGAGACACAAAACCCATGAATCATCTCCCTGTGCCGCTGCCTGAAATTGGATTTAGCACCATGAGCAACTTCTGAGCAGCTCCTCGGCTCCTGCTGAAACCACTCTCCCATTGCAAAGCTGATTAACAGAGTGTGTCCACAGTATTAATTAACCTAATGAACCCTGAGGATGGAATTGGAGTCCAGCGAATCCCTGGTGATGGGCAGGGTGAGGAGGGGGAGCCTGTGCATGATCCTGAGCCCAGCTGAATCAGAGCCACAGCCTGTCCTGAAACTGCCCCAGACATACACCAGGAAATGGTTGAAACAGGATATTTTTTTTCATGGTATGACCAGAATTCTGTGTTAAAGGAGACTGAGCTGGGAGCTGGCCACAGAAGAGCTTTGGGGACAGCTGGGGACATCTGCCAGGCACCTCTGCCACACAGCTATGGGGTGTCTGCACGGTGATGAGGATTCTCCAGCACTCAGTGCTTTCTGCATCTGACAGGGTTTCTCTCTGGGAAGATGGATTTTCACTTGGCCAGAAATGCTGGGCTTGGAGCAGGGAATCATCAGGCAAGTGACTCTGGCCATGGCTCTGCAGATCATAACAGTCCCTTCTGGCCCTAAAGTTTATGAATCTATAAATCAGATCATTACTAAAACAGCTAAGCCATTTCCCTGTGACATAACAATCAGTTGAAATATATTTTAATACACAGAATACAAAGGAGAAATGTCCCGTGGAAACAAAAATGTCAAAAAGGCGTGAAGTCCATCTCTTGCAGCAAGCTAGCAAGTGGCTTTTGGTGCTGTTTTTAGGAAAATGAGGAGCAGCTCCTTCCTGCTTCCCAGGAGCCTTGATCCCTGCCCTGAGTCCCTCCCAGCTCTCACTAGCCCCTACTGCCTGCTCAGTAGCCCTGAGAAATCATGGTACAAGTCAGACAGCTGGAAGGGAAACTGCTGTTCCTCACAGGAATTTATTCCCTCTCTGCCCAATTCCTAGAGTCCCAAGGGCTTGGAGTCTCCCTGGGGGAAGCAGCTCAGGGCAGGATTTAATTTAAAGGTTCAGTCACTGGGTGAGTGCAAGTTCATGCTGCACTTGCTTTGTGCCTGGGCTTCCTCAGGCTGATCCATTCAGAAGAAAAAATCCAAAACACACAGGAAGAAAACTCTTCTGGGCCCAGAATGAAGATGAAATATGATGCACGTTTTTTTCCTCTAATTGAGAAATGTGAGCCCAGCATAAAACTTGTGGGAGCCATTTTGAGTCTGGATTTCTGCAGGGAGCCTCTCAGGGACTGGAGTGAGGGCAGTGAAGCTGGAGAGAAGCAGTAACTCAGCTGCCCAAGCTGTTTACAATTACAGGATGATGAGTATGGGGGAAAAAAAAGTGAAAAATAAAGTAAATGAGAAAATGAGTAAGATTATTTTTCCATTTTGAACTTGTAATACTCTATACTGTGGCTTGTCCTGCAGATAAGCAAATGACAGATACTTCAAATCCACCAAGATGAAGTTATTTAGTATTCCTTCAACATGGAGAGAAATGGAAATGAAGCCTAATAAGGCTCCTGAACTCTTTCTTTACTACCCTCAGAGACAACCGAAAGGCATTTAATTTCCTGCAGCCCAAGAGCATAAACCACACTCAGACACTTTATAAAAACCCATCAGGCATCTTTCCCAAAGATTAAATAAGTAGGACAGCATTCTCAAGGAGCTGAATGGAGCTGTATGAGCACTGTGCTGTGCCCTGCCTGCCCCATTCCTGCCCCAATGTTTTGGTTTCAGTTTGAAACCAGGCAGAAACGCCTATTAATACAGTGGATTTGGTTCACTAATTTGAAATTTTCTTGCTGGGAGATAGGATTAGGAGGAAGGCAAAACAGGCTCAATTTTAAATGGTACAAAGAGAAACTTTATTACTAGAAATTATAAGAAAAAAACCCAACAACTCAGAATAAAACTTCAGACCACTTTTCCCCACACACTTCTTCTCTTTCATACTGAAAAGGTGCAGAAAACAACTCAGTCAGTTTATTATTTTTAAAAATAGTCTTTCACTAATTTTCTTGGGAGAGGAGACAGATGGGATGGGATGGGATGGGATGGGATTGGATGGGATGGGACAGGAATCCTTCCCACAGGTGGTATGGGATGGATGGATGGATGGATGGAGCAGGAATCTCACCCACAGGTGGTATGGAGTGTTTGCTTCCCCCACCTAGCTGAGAATTAGGGGTCTGCCTCTGCACCCACACCATCTGGCCAGCTCTGCTTCTTTGGCACACCCCTCAGTCTTGCAGCAAAAGAGTTCAGGGAACAAACCACCTCAGTTAGAGGGAGATGTCCCAGTGCTTTGGGAAAGAGCTCTGGGTAAAAAATGGGATGATGTGACTGCACAGTGTCAGTCTGGGCATCCCCCCTCTGCTCTGAGCTCTTCAAACTCGGTGCCGCGGGCAACAAACCCCAAAAGTCAAGGGAAGATTCCTGTGTGTGGCCATTCCTGGGGCCGGGGGGCATATCCATGGGGATGTGCAGGGGGAAGGGGCAGAGGATGGGCAGCTCTGTGCAGCAGGCAGCATTTCTGTGCCACACACGGAAGCTGGAAGGAGCCCAGAAACTGCAGCTGTGTTGAGCAAATTGGATCATCACATTAGAAAGCCAACAGGAGGGATCTGTGAGCAAGAGCAGCTCGCTGCTCACTGCTGTTCATCCGAAGAGGGTTCAGCAAGGCAAAGCCACTTCCCAGTGTTACCTTGGCCACAGGATGATGGTGATGACAGCTGGATATTCCCTCCCATCATATCCCCTCTATCAGAGCCAGACTCTCCAGTCTGCTCGGAGCACTCTGGAACTCAAACCCAGGGGTCTGCAGAGCAGGATGGGCAATTTTAAAAAGACCGTGGAAAAGAAAAGCCCTGCCCTGAGTCCAGAGGGGATGGGTGGCTTCAGGGCACGGGCAGTAAGAGCCATGTACCCTGGTGAGGTCCTAGCAGACAGGTTTGGTGCTGCTGGAGGGGGATGTCAGAGACCCTGCTGGCTGTGGGTCCCCAGAACCCACTCTGGGCTGCTCACTGGGTGCTCTGCATGTGCCAGCAAGGACTGGAGCAGAAGGGCAGGTGCCACTCTTGTACTGGGCTGTGGGGCTGCTCCCATGCCTGTGCCCCATGGCTTTATTGAGGAGAGAAGTGACCTGCAGCCCCCCAAGGGAATTCCAGGAGATGTGGCTCCCTTGGCCAGCGGAAGGCTCAGCCCTTGCTTTGTTGGCAGAATGATGTGACAGACAGGCTGTTGTGCAGGATGCCAGCCAGGCCATGCTCCTCTCTCACTGGGGAGGCTGGCAGGACCTGGACCTGTGCTGCCTGTGGCCATTAGTCCCTGGGGATGGCAGCGCTCCCAGCCTGCAGCACCCACGGAGCAGAGCTGTGCCTGCACCAGGCTCTGGTGCCTGTTGCAGCACACTCAGTAAGAGGAGTCTGAGTGAGATGCCAGCTGGGATTTGGCATTTTGTCTCCAGGTGGGGTGAGTGACCCTTGTGGCTGTGGTGGGCACGTTCTGCCAGCCCCACGGAGCCACAGGTGGGGGAAGCACCTGGGCATACACTGGGTTTTGGCAGGAACAGCACCCATTCCTTGCTGGCTCCTTGCTGGCTCCTTGCTGCCCTTGAGCCATTGTTAAACCTGTCAAGAGTGATTTACAGCCTTGTCAACGAGTGGGCTGCAGGCTGCCGGTCCACACCGCAGGCAGGAAGAGGAGGAATATCAGGAATAACACCCTGGAGGGCTGGCAGAGAAGAGAGTAGCTGCTCCCCCCAGCCACAGGCTTGCCTTGTCTAATTGCTCTGCATTTCCCAGGGTCTGACATCGCCCCCGGACATTTGTCTGGCTGTCCAAATGCAGCTGAGTCAGTTTGGCAGGGCTGAAATTCAGGCTGCTGCTCACAGGGTTTCAGTATCTCCAGCTTGTCTCTGCAGCATGACAAGAGGCGACGTGCTTGTCTCCCTACAGACATCACTGTTATTTCCTCCTCTTCCAGGGAAGGCTTGGTGTGTTGAACCCCAGAATCACCAAAGCTGGCTGCTTGGCCCTGGTCCAAGCTCAGGACAGGGCTGTCACTGTATCTGGTCCTGACCCTTTTAGCTGCTTTGGTTTCTCCAGGTTTCTCCTGAGCTGGGGACCCAAACCAGCTCTGTTTCTGTTCCCCCTGAAGCCGGCCAGGAAGTGGCTGCCTTGTCCTGCTGTGCATGTGCAGGCTGGCACACCTGTGGGCTTCTTTCTGAGCAGGACACAAATCCTTGTCCTCCCAGAGGTGGCAGAGAGCTGGCCACCAGCCACAGGGTCGTGCAAATGCAGGGGATGGAGCTGGGCCACTGCTGAGCTTCTGTGTCACTCCAGAGCACTGGAGGGTTCAGCAAGCCCAGCCAAGCCCAGGAAGGACACGAGTCGCTTCTGTGTCACATCACACCCCTTGGAAATGCTGCACATCCCTCCAGCTGCCTCCTCGTGCCAAGGGGCTCTGCTCCTCAGGAACCCTTCTGCCTGCTGGAACTGGGCAATTTCCTGCCTGCAGATCACTGCCATGATGCTTTTCTGAGGTCACTCACATTGTCACTCCCTAGAAAACCTTGGAAGCAGTATTGGAGGTGAATTTTCCTTCTGCTTTATGGCTGGAGCAATCTGGACAGAAGGGGCTTGCATGTTGGAGAGGAAAACTGCTGCCACCACAGAGCTGCATGAAACTGGTGTTTATTTCCTAATGAGGAGAATTACTGTAATCACTGACAAATCTATAATTGCCAATGGAAAGCAGCAATGGAAGCA
Organism: Sialia sialis; assembly: GCA_009812075.1. NCBI lineage: Eukaryota > Metazoa > Chordata > Aves > Passeriformes > Turdidae > Sialia > Sialia sialis. The sequence goes on along the minus strand of VRYO01001717.1, from coordinate 4,163,799 downwards.
AGAGCACGTCATCTCATTGCCAAAAAATGCACCCACCCACCAGAACTGCCATTCTCCCTCTTTTTGCTTTCAATAGGTAAAGAAAATTGCCACACTTTTGCTCAGACTCAGCTGGGTCACCTTCCCATACAGATGGTGTGAGGCAATGGAAAAGTCCTTTCTCTATTTCCCCTCAAAATTTCTGCGTGGTGAGTGGGTTCTGCTTCTCACTGGGGGCTATTCACACGTGAGTCAGCTGTGGTGGAGCTGATTTAAACGTATCATCCTGACAGTAAAACCTGCTGGGAAATAAAAATTACCTTGATGAGAAATCCTTAGGAGGGTTGGGGCGAGTGCCTTCAGAGCTCTGCAGAAGGAATTGTGACAGCAGAGCTTGGGTGTGTGCTGGGGAAAGGCAGATCACGTTCTGCTGCTCCTGCTGCAAACACAGCCTGCTGCCACCATTATTGGTTTTGCTGTTTTTACTATTATTACATATCACTATTTAATTGCCTGGTAAATTTGCAGTGTCTTCGAAAAAAAAACAACGGAGGATGTGTAATTTGAAATGCTAAAGAGAGCAGGAGCAGACAGAGAAGATGCAGCGCATCTAGTAGGAGTGTTGAAGAGGTGATGAGGACATTCTTAACCTTAATTATTTCAAATCAACTCATTTTTGTAGAGTGTGTAGGTTTATGAATCAGATGAAATGTAAATTGATTCATAATTTCCTTTATTTTTCTGCTCTTTGGAGGATTTAAATCCATATTAACATAACCTGTACCAACCAGTTACTAAGAGACAGGAGAGAATTAGCATGGGCGAAGTGGGGAGACTGGCATTTTAATCTACTGCGTGGAGCTGGGGACTGGGGCTCACTGGTGTAGGGCTGCTCCCACCAGAGAGCTGGGGACGTGCTCCCCAGAGCCCTCCAGGCAGCCTCAGACTGCTGTTGCAAGTGTTCCCTTCCCGAGCTTTCCATTTTGGTGAAAAAATGTGCTTTTCATTTTTCTCCCTGTCGCTTGCTCGCATTTCTCCTCCTGGTGCGTTTCCTGCCACCCAAAAATGCGCCTGAAGGGGGATGTGTGATCCCATTGTGCTGGGAAAAGAGGCTCTGGTGAGTGCCAGTGCATGAGAAGTTTCCAGAGCTCCTTGCCCTGGATGCTGGATGTCCCCGAGCCGCTGGGTGATGCAAAGTGACGCCGTGTCCCCAGGCAGGAGCTCTCTGCTGTGCCAGGGATGGGCAAACCTCTGAAGCACTGCACGAGCCCAGCATCAGCACTTGTCACTTCTGCTTTCCATGAGAGAGCTTTCCTTTAGGAAATAAAGAAACACAGGAATTACCAGCTACAGGAATAAAATAAATCAGTCGGGCTGTAAGAATAAGGATGTCTACAAGCAAAATTGTTTTCTTACTTGTGTTGAGTCTGTACTGCAGCTCTTTGCTGTGCTGAAAGGGGATGTGGATGGAGGTTTGGGGACAGGGTGTTCATCAGGCCACGCTGCTGCAGCAGTCCAGGCTGACCTTGCTTGCAAGTCCTGTTGGGCAGTGACAAATGCCTCCCTTCAGAGACTGCTCTTACTCCAGGCTGGACAGGAACCAAACATGAAAAGCACAGGAGACAGCTGGCTGTGTGGGAAGCTGGCAGGGAGCGCTCCTGCTCTGCCATGGGAACCTTTCATTGCCATTTTCATTTGTCCTGCACACTGTCCTCCTCAGCCAGCCACGCTGATGTGGGCTGGGCAGCTTGGGCATCACTGCTGCTGCCAGTGCTGGTGACATTTGCTGCAATACAAAACCCTTTGCTAGGCTACCAGGCCAGCTCAGTGGGGATGAACCTTGCCTGGAAGTGCTCAAGGCCAGGCTGGATGGAATTCTGAGCATTCTGACCTAGAGGAAGGTGTCCCTGCCCATGGCAGGAGAGTTGGAACGAGATGATCTTTAAGGTCCCTTCCAACCCAAACCATTCCATGAGTTTTGCAGAGGCAGCAGGAATTCATGCCCAGCCCAGGAGGTGTTGGCAGAGCAAAACCCAACGCCATCAATAAACATTTCAAGGTGACATTCCCTGTTTGCAACTCTCTGCGGTCTCGTTCCTGCTCCCGATGGTCAGGGATTGTTATTCCCTTGCAAGAGAGGGGAGATGCACGTGCCCCATGCAGGAAACACAGTTTGTGGCAGAAGATCTGTTCTTGCCGATGTTTCAAATGTGCTGACTAAGACAGCAGCCTATGGTAGTATCAATCCAATTGGAAAAATCGATAGTGGAATTCAGCTCAGGGGAGAGGGATTTCGCGGCTGCCTCTTGCGAGCACAAGCACATATTATGTCATCAGCAGTGCAGTAAATCAGCATTTCTGAGACCAGCTGCCCAATTACTGAGGCAGCTCGGTAAATTGGATGTATGCAAATACATAACATGGATCAGCAAAGTAAACACCCCCCAGAATTACTGAGGAATCTCTGGGCTGAGTGGCTGCTCCAGGCGGACAGCCAGGAGTACAGGCTCCCAGGGCCTGGAACAGAAAAGGTATCTGAGTGCTTCTGGTGCTCTCCACCATCCCCAGGGCCCCGTGGCACCACATCAGAGACCTGAAAACTCCCCATGGTCTGGCAAGCCCCGTGGGAGTACTGAGCAACTGGTGCGTCCTGGGCTGTCTCACAAAATGTGTCACCTCCAAGAGAGGAGAGATTCAGGCCAGATGTCAGGAAGGAATTCTTCGCTGTGGAGGTTTCCCAGAGAAGCTGTGGATGCCCCTGGATCTCTGGAAATGTCCAAGGCCAGGCTTGACATTGGGGCTTGGAGCAACCTGGGATAGTGGCAGGTGTCCTGCTAAGGAATCACATCAGTTTTGTCCTTTCATCAGCATAACAAAAATTTTTAAATTAACATTATTAGTTGCTTTCCTCCTTTCACAATTTCTTTCCTCTGATGTAGTTACAGAGTTAAGGTGAAGCTACAGTTCAGAGGGAAGCTGGAGAGCTGGAAGTGACAATGATGGGACAACTCAAAGCTTACACCAGTGCCCACAGCAGGGATGAGGAAAGCCATTATTTCTGTGTATTTATAGGGAATAAAGTGGCCAAGGTGGCCAGAGGAGTGGCCTGACCTCTCCCAGAGGACCCTGCCCTGCCCCTGACACAGCACACAGCCCCAGAGAGCCTTGCTGGTTATCCCAGCCTCCAGCAGCCCTTCCCAGAGGGATGCACCCCAGCTTGTCCTGGCACTGGGACACAGCAAAGACTTCCTGCCAGAGCTGAGAGGGGATTAAAAATAACCCTGCATCCATGGGAGTGAGGCTGGAAACTGCTCCCAGGCAAAGCTCAGCCAGAGGACAGGCCAGCCCGGGTGACTTGAATTTGGGCTCTGGGTCAGGATTCTGTCCCAAGGCTGGCAGGCTCATGGGTGCTTGCCCAGCACATGGAGCGTGGCCAGTGCTGGCCCAGCTCCCTGGGTGCCACGTGCACACAGAGCCAGCAGCAGTGTCAAGGGCAGGACACTGCTGCTGCTGCTGCTCCCCAGCCTGCCTCAGCTTTAATTGGTGTTTGTTTTAATTGTGGCTAGCCAAATCTATTCTAATTGCCAGCCAGCCAAGGTCAGCACGCCACAGTGGGCTCCTGGGGGAATGGGATCCCTGGGAGCTGTCAGGGACACAGGGAGTGGGGAAAGGGCTGCTGCCATCAGAGCTTGGTGCTGGCAGGGGATCAATGCTGCGCTTCCACCCCATTGAGGGAAATTGAAATATTTTATTATGCATTTATTATAATTTAATCTCAAGCCAGTCAAGTGTGTAATGAGTTGCACTAGCACAAAGCCCTTCTGGTCTGTCACCCCTGCTCACCTGCTCCATGTGTGTTCAGGTGTCAGGGGCACCTTGCTGCCCTGTGGCCCCTCTGAGGACAGAGCCACTGTCAGCCTTGGGGCTAGCAGGGCTAGCACAGCCATGTGTGAGGACTTCTGGCATGTCCAGGGCATGCTGTGGTGTGGCAGCAGGCAGAGACAGCAGCTCTGGGGTGCTAGGAGGGCATCCTCAGCCTTCCAGGTGGGTTTGAGGCTGCCAAATCTCCCCATCATTTCCAGCAGCAAAGCTGGACCACTGCCGGGGTAATCCTGGTGTGCAGGGATGGGATGACAGCCCCCACAACACCACACTGCCTCTCAGGCTTGGAGCATCCCCAAAAAATCTGGTTTGGGGGCTGTCCTGATCTCTTGGTCAGCCTAGAGGCTTGGATTATTTTAATCCAGGCTTGATAACGCAATTAATTCCAATTGCTGATTCATGGTGTAGGCTTTCTGAACTGTAAGGGCTTTAATATTTCATTTTATGTTGCTTTCAGGGTTACACAGTTTATTCCACAAACAAGAGGTTGGGACAGTCATTAGCGTTTGAAATCAGAAGCGCATGCATCAGTAACTATGGCAACTCTGAGAGAACACCAGCTTCTAGTAAAATCAGGAATTAAGCTTACATGAAAGGGCTGAAGTAGGAGAGATCCTATCTGCTGAGGGCTTAGCATACATTTAGAATAGAAAAGAAAGGTCTGAAAGACTCAAGTGAGCTGAACCCACCCAGACCCAGGGGTTCTTGTAACCTGGCTGTGCAAAAGGACACATCTGGAAAATAAACCCATGGAACTGCTGAGTCCACCAGCCCCATCCAAGGACTCCTGGTGCTGCTGATGCTGTGGGGTAGCTCACAGAGCAGCAGAGCTCCAAGCAGAGGGTATCTGCTGGGGGAGGCTTGGAGCAGCATCCATAATTACAGTAATTTCACAGCTATAAGGCACACCCTTTTGACTAAAATTTTGATTGAAACCCGGAGGTGCGCCTTATAATCTGGTGCGCCTTATATATGGACAAAATTTGGAAATTTGCCAACCCAGAAGTGCGAGCCCACGGCAGCCGCGAGCACCGAGCCCTTGGAGCTGAGCCACACCAGCCGGCGCCGGAGGCAGGTGGGAGTGCTGGGGCCCACGGCACAGGGAGGGTGCCTGAGGCTGCGTTTAAAGGCCACGCCGATCAGTGAAAAATGTTTGCAAATTGAGCACTTGCCAGTAAACTCCACGATCATGAGATTCTGTTACTAATTTGTTACTTTGTTGTGCGCGATCCTCACTGCAAAAAAAAAAGTGCGCCTTATAGTCTGGTGCACCTTATATATGGACAAAGTTCGGAAATTTGCCAACAAGCCAGATGTGTGCCTTATAATCCAATGTGCCTTATAGTTGTGAAATTACTGTTATGCTGTAAAAACAACATTTCCAGCCTGTGCCCTCTCCTGATGTCAGATGCCAGAGCAGCTCCTTCCCACAACCTTGTAGCTGGAGCAGTTTCTGCACTCTGTGAAGGCACCACAGAGCTCCCCCTGAATAATTCAGATCATCCTGACAACTTCAGTGTGCAAGGGCTTTTCCTTGCTATGATGAGGGAAATCTTCGCTTTGCTCTCCCAAAAGCGTGTTGCCTCCCCAGAATTCCCCTTCCCTAAACAAGCTCCCAGCTCTGGGGAGAAGCCCTGAGGTGCCATCCCCTCTCAGAGCAGCGAGGGCTAAGCCCTGTCTGCGAGGGCTGGGACAGAGAGCCATGAACCAGGTGCCAAGTCTGGATGCTGCTCCATGGACAGCGTCTGCAGGGATTTGAATCCCAAACAAGGTGCTGTAAATACCTCACTGCCCTGGCCAAAGGCGGAATCAGAAGAAATGAAGTTTTTTTTGGAAGAGGCTGCTTTTTCAGTGCTTGATTTAGTGATGCTCACACTGCTACCTGTGATTATGTTTGCCCTATTCCCAGTTGCTTCTCCAGTGTAATCAGCCTCGAAGCGTTCAAATGGAAATCTTTCCTGCTGCTTTCCGCTTCACGCTGATTTGGGAGCAGAAGAGGAAGGAAACAGCCCCAAGGCTGGTGGGGGCCTAAGGGAAATCAGGACTGCTACTGGTGGAAGCTGAGCAGTGGAGGATTCCAGGCCAGCAGCACACACAAGGAACAGCAGGACCCCTTCCCTGCCCAACCTCACCCTGGGACATCAGGATGCTGCATGTTCTGGGGCCAAGATGCTGCAGGAATGCCTGCTTATCCCATAAAAAAATCTATACATTCAATACATCTATATATGTGACAGATCTATATATGAAATGAATCTATATATGAGACAAACCTGTGTATGGAACAAACCTATATATGGAACAAATCTATACATGGAATTAATCTATATATGAGACAGATCTATATATGGAACAAATCTATATATGGAATTAATCTGTATATGAAACAAATCGATATATGGAACAAACCCATATACAGAACAAATCCATGTATGAAACATATAACACAAAGCAGGACAGTGGGTATGGGATTGTCCAGGCTGTCCAGCTCCTGGCACACAGGCCAGCTCCCGGCTCCCTTTGGCCCAAGGTAGACTGCATGGTCTCCATCTCCTGGAGCACTTGGAGCTGTGTTCTCCATGAATGCACAGCCAGTTGTCACCCCAGGTGTGTTCTCAGGTGTAGACCCATGGATGAAAGGTGGGCACCCAGATGGGGCTTAGCACAATGCCCTTGCACTCCAAGAGGTCAAGCATTTACAAAGAACCCGTGTGTTCCAGCTGAAAAACTGTCAGGAAATGTTTTGCTGTTGAGAAGAGTGAATCCCTTTGAGCCCTGAGATACAGGCATTCATTGTGTTCATCAGAAAGGTGGAACCACGTGTGTGGGGGGTGATTTTCAAAGGCAGTTTGCATGAGCTTGAAACCCTGATCCAAATCCAAATTAAATATTTTTTCCGGTGAAAGAGGTTTATTTTTGATGAGTTTTTATCCTTACTGAGAGCACCTTGTCCTCTGCAAATTATCTCCAGACTGGAAGTCTGTGCAATTATTCTACAGACAATAAAAGGAGCTTTTCCATATGGCAGGAAGATTCCCTCCTTATTTTCTGCTCTTAAACAGAAGCGATGCGTTTCCTTTCCACCAACGTGAGCATAAACTGATATTTTTGAGCACTCACAAATAAAAAGGATCATAAATACTGAAAAGGCAAAGCAGCTGGGTTCTTCTTCAATAACTTTGCAAATACAATTATTTTATTCACCCCTTTTGATGAGGGTGAAGCCCCCTCAAGACAGGTTGGCTCAAGAGCATCTTGGCTTCTGGCTTGGATGTTTTTGGTCTCACACCCAAGTTTGGTCCTGAGTGGGATTTTTGGAGGAATTCTATGGCAGAGGGAGACCAGTCTCAGAAGCAGCCCATAAAAGTGAGCAAATTCTGAGCAGCTGCAACCCACAGCCAGGGTGGCAGGAGGAAGAACAGCAGCAGCACATGAGCATCCCAAGGAAGCAAGCTGCCTGTCAGGAGTAATTCCCAAGGGAAATGATGTGGCAGGTGGAAATCCCTGCTGCCTCTGCTCTGCCAGGGCTGGGTGCTGCAGGGATCATTCAAACCAGGCAGGAGCAGCTGCCCCCAAGGCACAGCTGGAGGAGGCAGGAGCAGCCCAGCTGCCCAGAGCCTTGGCTCTCTCTTCTTGGGAAGCTCAGGGACTCTCAATTTCATCATTAAGGCTTAACTCCTCTCATGTCCTTGGCCCTGGGCAGCATCTCCTGCTTTGCTGTCTCCAGGGGCAGCAGACATTGCCCTCACTCACTGCATGCCTGGGGCAGGGAGAGCCCAGTGCAAGGGGCAGGAGGAAGTGATAAAAAAATAGATTCTCCTTTCTCCCCCACTGTTGTCTCCTTTGATGCTGCTGCGTTGATTTGCACTTCAGAGGCTGGATCAGAGCCCTGCAGGCTGGAAGGAGACCTCAGGGGGAGAGCATTGCCCTGCAGCATGCCCTGACCTGCTCTCAGTCCTACAGCATCCTGCTGGCAGCAGCTCCCTGGAGAAATAAATGTGGAGCTTTGCAGAGCAGCTCCCAGCCCTGCCTGCTTCTTATTTAGATAAACCCAGTCCTGCTCACTTTGAATCCTCTCAACAAGAAAATGCGACAGAGGGCTGCTGTCTGAGGGGTGCCACAGAACTGCCACCACTGGGTGAAGGTTTTCCATTCCCAGGTGCTGTGATACCCCTCTGTGAGCTGATTTCCAGAGTGCAAACTGCACACCTTGTGTATTAATCAGGCTGCTGGGTGATACCGTGACAGGTGCCTCTGTGTAAGGCCAACATTCATCCATCAGCCTTGTAACTAGGTGGAAAAAACACCTTGCAGTGTTTGACAGGATTTTTTTGTTTAAATGCTGGAGTTCATTTCCCATTAAAGCACACGGAGCACTGGCCAGGCTGCTCTCATGTGCTTTTCCAGCTGCTCTGCCCCTTGCTGGCATTCATCCTGCCATGGCTGTTTTCTCCTTGCCAGCCTGTCACCCTCAGCTCCCAGGGACACGGCTGTGAAAGCTGATTTTACAGAGGAATGATCTGATTCTCCAGGCCTGTCAGCTGGAGAGGCTGTCACACAGCAGAAGGCACCTTCATCCCAGACTCCATCCCCAGCTAGGGAAAATAATTTGAAAAGTGACTGACACCTCTGGAAAGAAAACCCAATTGGAGATAATTTGGCTTCTGCTTCATGAGTTTGCTTAATTTCCCTGCATCCTGGTGGTGTGTGTTAACATGGGGCAAGAGTCTTTGATTTAAGCAGTTCATCAGCTCCAGTTATTGACTGTACTCCTTGTGCCAATGATAGGGGAATGAAGCAGCAGAGAGCAGCCACAGGCTGCCAAGAACCACGTGTGGGCATGCCTGGAGAGGCTCCCTGGAACAGAAGGTATATAGAGTTAAAGGAATAAAGCAGGGATTTATTAAAAGCCCTTCAAAGGATTCACCTTGGGCAGTGCAAGAGCCTGGCCAGTGCTACACCCAAGATGGACTCTGAGTCAGGAGTTTTCACACTTTTATCAGTTTTGGTCCATTCCCATATTGGGGTTCATTGTCCAATTCCAGCTCCAGGTTCTGCAGTCCCATCCTCCCAGATTCTCTCCTCAATTCCCTGCTGTTTGCATTTTTGGGGCTGAAGCTGCAGCGATGTCCTTGGTTCTGGGGCTGGAAAAGGATTGTTGTGTGTGACTGAGCTGTGAGGAGAACTTGTAACACTTTATATGGAGTTCAGAGTCACACACCAATGCACAGAAGCTGGAAAATATGAATTTCAGGCAGTGCAAAGCCTGCAAGGGTGAGATTTATCACCTAGAGGACTGCATTTTGTGCGAGCACTGGGGGCTCCCAGCTTTACTTTTGAGGAGCACATCCTGCATCCATCAGGGAGACGCTGGTGCTCAGGAGGAGAGGTGAGAGCCTGCAGTAAGCACAGCTAAACTGGTGTGAGAACACCCTGCGGGAACACTGGTGTGCTGGAGGCTGCCTGTGGAATAGAGCAGCTGAGATTTCACAGCTCCATTATCACCTCTGAAAGGCAAGAGGGCTCCTGGCCAGCCCTGCTTGATTTGGTGGCCCAGAAAATCTCACCTGTGAGGGCAGGAGCAACAGGAGCAGCCAGGCTGTGAGATGCTGGTGATAACCTTGAAGGGCAGACAGCAGGATGCTGCACTCTGTGATTTACCCTGCTCAGAGGAAATCTCCCTGCCCTGGGGGTAGACAGGGAAGAGTTTGTGCCAGGGATTGCACAGGGCAATGCATGGGGATGAGAGGAATGATGGATTTGTCTTTACAAACAAGCTGTGGGTCTGCTGGCAGATCAGACCAGCACTGAGAGATAAAAGAAACAATGGGAAGGATTCCACTGATTGATGAATGGAAAAAAAAGATATTTGCCTTTACAAACTGCAGCTTTGCTGATAAATGCAATTGGATATTGAAAGATGAAAGAAGCAATGGGGAAAAAACATGAATTCCATATGAATTCAAAATTAAAAGGGAGGGTTGTACATTAGAGGGGAATCTCAGGTATCAGGTGTTCTGGGAAGTCTGTGCCTCTCAAGTACCTCAGCCCATGGGGAAAGAGAGAGGGAAATGCAGATGGGAAATTGGGATAAAAAGGGAAGCTGCATCCTCCAAAATTTGAGAGATCCCAGAGGAATGCCCCATGGCCTCTCCTTTTATTTGAATAAAGTAAAAGGACTCCTCTGTCTCATTTTTGGACATGAACCTCTGGTGTTTGTGGTTTAATTTTCCTGACAGGAGGCTTTGCTGTTTCCCCTTTCCCCTGAGCCCTGTGCAAGCTGCCCCTCTTCCCTCAGCGTTCTGCACAGTTTTCTCCTTGGAAAACACATCTTGAAGGAAGTCCGGAAGAAAAGCCACAGCTCCCACTCCCTTGGGACTCTCAGATAGCCACGATCAGCACTGCCAGGACCTTTGCACACCCTCAGGAGCAGGCTGAGCCAGTAGCTTGTGCTGTCAATGCCGCTGTCCAGAGGGCTCCTCCAAGGGCTGGAGCTCCTTGGTGGTGCTGCACAGCGTCAGAAATTCCCTGGGGATGCTCTGGGATGCCAGAGGGAGCTCAGCCAGCTCTGGATCCTTCAGGCTGGAAGTTCTTCCTTTGCCCAGGGACAGAGGGCAAATCTTTCAAGAGCACCTAAACAGCTCAGGAGTTTGGGGTGTCCCCAGTGTTACAGCCACCCCCAGCACCAGTGACAGAGGTGGGACCCCGCAGGCTCCAGGTCCTGCTGTCCCTCCTTCCCTGCAGAGCACGGCAAGGCCACCGTGGCCACTGCAGTTCCATGGGGCCATGAACTCTCTCTCTGCATTTCCCTCATCAGCACAACTTTCATCCCCCAAACCCTTCCTAGCCCCTCTCCAGCTCTGGAAGCCTTTGCCTGTGAAGGAAGCAGTGCTGGTGCCCAGGATGACTTTTGCAGTAGGGCAGCTGGGCTGCTCCACTCTGACAAAGATGTGCAGAGCCCTGCTGTGAAATTCAGGAGATGCCCATCTGTCTCCCCAACTAAGGCCAGCTCCAGGGAGCTCCTAGATGAGTTTTAGCTCCTTGCCAGTCCAGCAGAGGGGACTGACCATGGCCTGGGGTGGTGGGTGATTTACCAGCTCACAGCCTGATTCTGGGCTCTGCTCACCACAGCTCAGGGAGCGAACACACCATCCAGACTGACCCAGCAGCTAAGAACTGGCTCAAAACCACAGCCCACAGGTGGAAAGTAGGACACAGGCAGCCCTTACTTCTTTGCACACACAAGTTCTCTTTTCCTCTCCTCATCTGAGGGCATTCCGGGGAATCCTGACATATTGTCTGTGAGAGAAAATGCAGCATTTTGCTTTCCACAGGAACTGGTAGTTTGCCAAGAAGACATCTCTGTGAGGAGCCCATGCCCTCTCTGTGCCTCCAGCTGAACACTTTGTGCTGAGCCAGCCCTGTGCCAGCCCTGCTTGCAGGGAGGAAGAGGAGGAGGATTTGAGCTGGATTCTGTGGTTTTGCTGCCTGCTTTTCCCTGACTGTGCAGAAGCACGAGCCCCTGGAAAGCCCAGGAGACAGAGGAGTGTAATTAAGGAAGAGAGGAGCTCCAGATGACACTGGAGAGCAGTGCCTTCCCCTCCCTCTCTCTCGGTGCTCACTTATTGCATCTGTCTCTTGCTGGGGGCATGAGTCACATTGGTTCTGGTGATGGATGAAATTAGCTCCAGTGTGGAGCGGGAAATAAAAAGCCATTCACTGACAAGAGATCTGCACAGGCACGGGGCTCAGGGCAAGGATCCTCTCTGCCTTTTTCTGCTCTCGCGCTTCTCGTGAGCAGCTCTCTTTTAATTAGATGGGATGCAGCTCTAAGTCAACTATAAATGATATTATCAAACTAATAGAGTGTGATCGTATCTTGGCTTTTATTGGTCTGGGAGCTGCTGCTGGCTGCCATGGGAACAGTGTTTTTCACAAAGCTCCTCAGCTCTGGCTTGTAGGCATCAAAAGGAGGTCAGGAGAGAGGTGAAGATCCCTTGGGATGTCCTTGGCTCTCCTCATGCACTCATCCACTGGGATGTTTTCATCCCCTCTTTCCTGCTCTTCAGCATTGGCATCCATCTCATCTCCTGCTACCCTCCACTCTTGTGTCTTGCTGCTCATCAGCCCCCTCACTGCATCCAGGCTGGGCAAAACCAAGAGTGGCAGAGAAGGAAAGCAGAAAAGAAGAGGGAGGACACCTGCAGCCTGCATGTGAGTGTGGGATGGAGCAGCATTTGCCCTGTGCTGGGCTGTCCTCAGCACCAAACCCACTGTCCCCAGCTGTGCAGCCTGCAGGAGCTTATCCTGCTGCCCTGTGCCTCTGGGGGATGTGGACAACAGAGACTTCCTGAAAGTTATCCCAGAGGAGTGAGAGCAGTCAGTAGCACACGGGAGGCATTTCCTGGTGTCTTGGCTTGCAATGCAGAATGTGACCAGAATGTATTCTACCACCATCTGCTAAACCAGGTGGGGCAGTGTTCTTTATCTTTTCCACAACCCATCCTTCCTCCAGGAGATATCTCCTGTTAATGGGCCATTGAGTCCCAGTGCATGACTGATAAAATTACATCATCCCATTGGGAGATGCTCCACCCATGGGGAGGAGCCAAGCATTTCCTACCCAGATAAAATCTGAGATTTGGAACATCAGAGCAGCCTTTTCCCACTGGATTGCAGAGGAAAATCAGACCACTCTACATCATCACTGGACCTTTGGAGGAAAACTGTATCTTCTACAAGAGCACTGCTCCAACTGAACCACATCTGTCACTGCAGGAGGATGCAGCCACCATTTAATGGGACTGCTACCAACACCCTGAACTGACAGGGTGTCAGGTTGTATTCTGACTCTGTCAGTGTTTGGGGTTTGTTCTTTGTAATATTGTATTTCTATTGTAATTTTTCCTAGTGAGGAACTGTTATTCTTACTCCCATAATTTTTCCTGAGAGCTCCTTAATTACAAAATTATAATAATTAGGAGGGAGGGGGTTTACATTGTCCATTTTAAGAAAGGCTCCTGCCTTTCTTAACAAACACCTGTCTTTCAAACCAAGACACCTGGGTTTTGCAGCTGCCACACTCCTGAAATGCCAGATGGGTAGATGGGCAGTAGGAGGGGAGCGGGGGGCTGGAGTCTGCCCCCGTATCCACCCTGTGAGCAGCACAGAGGGAGCAGTGCAGGATGCACTTGCCAAGACATCCCCGTGGGAAGGAAGAAGAGACAGGAGATGAAAGCATGGCTTGGTGCTGGCCATGGTTGGTGTTGCAAGCCTGACGGGAGGCTGCAGGCTCCAGGGCGGGCTCTCAGTCGAGATTTCAAACCACCCCCTGCTGCATTGATTTTTTTTTGCATGGGACTAATTTTTTAATCAGAGCGATGTAGAACACGATCAGAAGCAATTAAAGGCTGGCAGGCTAATTAGTGTCAATCAGCACAGTTTATGGGTATTGGCCTTGTCAATCAAACTTGATATTGTGTGTTAGTGAGATTGCTTTTGGATCTCAGAGCTAATGCTTCACAGAGAGCTTTTCTTTCTTGAGATGCTTATTATTAAAATAGCACAAGTCCTTCAGAAACCAGTTAAAGGACATATTTAACAGTCCTTTAGGCACTGACAATTACAGGTAGATCCTGTGCTAAATCCTACTTGGGGCTACAGCAGATTAAATGCCAAGCTTGTTCCTGTGCTTCTGTAAACTGTGCTGGGTTCACCCCACCCCTCCTGGGGCTGTGTTTGTAAAAGCTGGGGCTGAAGGAGATGGATATGGCAAGCTGCTCAGGAAAGAAGGGATTGAAGGGTCATCATGGCAAGGCTTAAGCAGGAGAAGGGCAGGATTTCTTCCAGGGACAGACTGGAAACATGATAAGGACCACTTGGTGGTGTTCAGTGGGATGTCAGGGAAAAAGAAAAAGAAGCAGAAACCTGTCGTAAACCTGATCCTGACAGAAGCAAATCCCCAGGGTACGTCCTTTGGCAAGGCTGGGGTTGCTGCAGCCAGGGCATTCCCAGCGCTGCTGCTGCTGTCTCCACAAGGCTCCAGATTTTAGCTGACTGTGGGCACTGGCAGTGTTTCCAGGATCCCACATGAACCCACAGAAGAAGAACATTAAAGCACATCCCTTCCCTTGCACATCCCTGTGCCCTGATCCTGTCCTTGTAAATACAAAAGAATCAAGGAGTGAGTGTTGGGATTGCACAGGCACAGCAGCCATGAGCACACGCTGCCTTTCAAACCCTGAGCCCCACAGCACTCATGTTCTTTGCACTTAGTATTATAGATGTAATTTTCTACTTGTAAGAAAAATAAAGGAAGAGCTCCATCAGGCAGAGCCCCTGGGAAGTGCCTGACAGAGGTGTGAGGTAGGAAAGAGATGAACGTGCCAGCAAGGAAAGCGATGCTCACAAGTCCCAGCAGACCGAAGCAGGGGTGGCATGAGCCACCAGACTGATGGCAATGCCTTCCCAGCAGAAAACACCTGGGCTGCTGACAGTATCATGCTTGGGAGGGCTAAGATTCATGGCAGCTCCTCCCTGCACAGCCCTGAAATGCTGGCCCACATCGTGCTGGCTTTTCTAGTCTGAGAAAGGCTGGAAAAATTAAAATAGAAATACAGTACTTCAAAGAACAAACCCAAAACACTGACAGAGTCGGGATGCAACCTGACACCCCGTCAGTCAGTCAGGGTGTTGGCAGCAGTCCCATTCAATGGTGGCTGCATCCTCCTGCAGTGACAGATGTGGTTCAGTTGGAGCAGTGCTCCTGTAAAAGGTGCAGTTTTCCTTCAAAGGTCCAGTGATGATGTAGAAGGGTCTGGTTTTCCCCTGGAATCCAGTGGGAAAAGGCTGCTCTGATGTTCCAAATCGCAGATTTTATCTAGGTAGGAAATGTTTGGCTCCTCCTCCTGGCTGGAGCATCTCCCGATGTGATGATGTAACTTTATCAGTCATGCAGTGGGACTCAATGGCCATTAACAGGAGATATCTCCTGGAGGAAGGATGGGTTGTGGAAAAGATAAAGAACACTGCCCCACCTTGCTAACAGCTGGTGATTGAATACAAACTGCTGGGCACATCCTGCTTTTCAAGCCAAAACAGTCAGGCAATGCTCCCCAGTTCCAGCCTGCAGGGAGCTGCTGCAGCATCCCAGGAACGGGGGAAAAGCAGCCCTTGCAGGGCAGCAGAGGGATTTTTATGCCACACTTGGCTCCACGGTACAAAATCACATCTTGACATCGCAGAAGAAGATCCTCTGCCTGGTTATCGCCCCAAGACATACATTTTATCTCAGGGAATGCTTAATTGCTCCTCGTTGGATGCTGGTTATGGAACATTAGTCATCAATAAAAGACAACTCTTAAAATCCAGGCTGAATACCCTTTGCGGAGGATGGTGGTGGTTCCAGTCGCAGAACAGATTTGCTTCACTGCATTTTTATTTTCTCCTAACTTTCCCATTTGGGCAATGGGGGTGGTTATCCCTGCCATAACCACATTCCTGCTTCTCAGCCCCAGCCTTTGCCCTGAAGCTCTCCTGATGTAAAATGCCCCACCCCTGAGGGGGCTACTGTGGACAGAGGCACAAATTTTAATTCCTAGCTGGTGTGGGAAGAGCCTGGCCTACAGACAGAAGATGGGGCTGCATGATGCTCAGCAAAAACGTGGAGCTGCCAGTTGCTCTGAGGACATGGATGCTGGAGGAAGCATTAATATTCCAGGCCACCATGCCTCCCTACCATCTGTTGCACCAAAGCGAAGGATGCCCAAATAAATTTCAAAATTCCCTGCAAGAGAGAACACTCCGGATGCCATTTCTACATCAAGCTGTTCAAGACTTACTAAATCATCTCTGTCCTTTCCCAATGTTTTCCAGAGCTGTCCTGCCTCAGGGAGGTGGTTTTGGTGGCTGTGTCCCACTCGTAGGAGTGTGATGGCACGTGCTGGATGTTCCAGCACAGCTAGTCCAGCTCACTGCTGGGAGAAGGATGAGACAGAAACCCCACAGGGATCTGCAAGCTGGCGGAACTGTGAAGCAGTTTGCTCCTGAGATGGCAGCACCATTGAAAGTTTTTGGACATTTCCTGGGATGGCCAATGGAAAGGTGGTGCCTGCTGACTGCTGGAGGCCTTTGTGCTGCCCCATCTCCTTCTAAAATCCATCACCTCCAAAAGTTGATGTCCTCCTGACAGGAGGAAATCAAAAGGAAAATTTTACAAGGATTTCTTCTTTATTTGCTGCTTGGGACTCTCCCATTATAACACACTTTCTGATGCTGGCGCATTCCCTTGTTTCCTACTATGTGCAGGTAAAGATTGATGCAATTCCAGGTGCCAGCCTCATTTGAGAGATTAATGAGAGATAATGTCTCACAAAGAGGTTTATTGAGTTCTCCGAGTTCATTCACCAGCTGTGAAGTGAAACATCTGAAAACAGTTTTTGAATACTAAGTTCTCCCTGGCACCAGCACAGGAAAGGCAAACAGTGCCTTTTTCTGCTTGAGGTACTTATTCTGCTGGGCAGAGTGGGCTCTATGTGAGCAGCCCTGGGAGCTGGGATGCTGGGGTTTCAGCTGCCTGCTGGCCTGGCCCAGAAGCCAAGTGCTGCCTCCTGCACCGTTGCAGAAATAAGCACACTGAGTAATAAGTTTCTTCATGAAGGAAAAGCTATTTTTCTATTCACACAGCTTATATTGATGGGAAATTTTAGAAGGCACTGTGTTAAACTTAATTGGTCAGCAACACAGCAAAAGTGAGTTTGTTGGTTGGCAAGGATTGTTGTATATGTTTATCAAATTTTCTCTTTCTAGATGTGTTTACATATTTTCTCCATTGATTTGCATGGGAGAGATTTTTTGTTTTTGCAGGTGTGAGCAGTTCTGTTACGAGAATAAATTGTTGTGCTAACTGACTTTCATTCTTGGGATTTTTTCACACGGGAACTTACAAGTTAGTTATTAGCTCAGAGTCGTAGAGCCTAACCCATATTTTATTTTATAATATCCCTAGCTGTGTGTAACCCTGGGCAGAGGGCAGAGCCAGCCTGGCAGCACACCTGGCCACACACACAGAGCTGCTGGGTGCAGCTGCTTGTCTTCCCTTGAACAGAAGGCAGCCCAGCCTGGGCTGCAGGAAATGGCTTGCAATTAGTAAAGTGTCTTTAAAAAGCAATGCTCCCCTCAGCAATTGGGCAGGTGGCTGTGCAAGGACTCCTGGGTGTATCTCAGTATGCAAGTGCTGGTGTGAGGAGATGTTTACTCTGCTCTCCCACCTCCAGCACATTCCTACCTCGCCAATGGCTCATTCTCCTGATTTTTATCTCTGTTGCGCTTAGTGTAAGGTGCCCAAATGTGTTTGTGCTTTCACACAGACTTTGGGGTACATTAGCTGGGAAGAGTCCCCAGGCACAGATTTTGGCAGAGTTTGGATTTACCCTTTCTTTCTAAATGTTACAGCAAGTCCCCAGCGAGGCATGAGGGCTTTTCCTGGGCATCTTCATCACTGATTGATTTATTTCCACTTTCACATCCCTTCCTTGGAGGTGACTTTGCTGTCTGCAGGATTTTTCCTTCCAAATCACCCTCCTGACAGCATCGCAGAAAGATTGCTGCTCCTTCACGTCCTGATGAGGAGCTTGCAGGCATTTGTTTGCAAATGCCTTTTGTTGTAACATGGGGAAGCTCACATAAAAACAGGGCACAGAATTCCCTCTTCCCTACCACTGGTCTTTGTCTTCAAGCAGCTGTAAAAGAGGGCAATCGATAAACCTTGCCAGGGTCTTTTTAATGCTTTTTTGAGCCATTATGGTCATAATGCTTCTTCAGGCTGCCGTGTCAATACACTCAAGACACTGAATATGTCAAAACCACATAAAATCTTTATTAAGATGAAATTAAATGAGCGAGCCCAAACCAGCAATTTAAATGGATATTGTTCTTCGAGGATGCCAGACCTAGAAACCAGACACAACTGAAGAATTCAGTTAGGATTAAATCGGTGTGAAACTTTTGTCTCAGTTCCTAGGCAGGAGGAATTTAGGAGGACGGGAATTGCTGTCAGGGTGCTCTGGACACCTGCCCTCTGTTTGCTGTTGCAGCATTGGCCTGGGCTAAAAAAGTGAAGCAAATCTGGGACAGGTGGGAGGAAAACAGTTACTGGCATCTAAGTTCAGTCTGTGTCTGCTCATCAAATTAACCCAGACTGATCCAAAGGGAAAAAAATCCCTTATTTGTGTATGGTTCCAGGAGACAGTGCTGCACCAGCAGGCACTGCAGAGAGTCCATCCTCATTCTGCATGGCCTTGGTGGGCGCATTTCTTCTCCCAGATGTTCCCAAGCCCTTTTGGGCCCTGCACAGGCACCAGAGCTGTGCTCACATGCAGAAGCTGGCTGCTGCTTTCAGCTCAGTGCCTGAACCCTCCTCCAGTCCTGCAGCATTGGAGAGTTTCACCTGCCAAAAGGAGGTGAGGACAAGCAGGACATGTGAGAGCTGCCAGGACCTTGGGAAAGAGAAGCTGGAGTCCCACTCAACACCCTGCCAGCACACAGCTGAGTGCAGCAGCAGGAGGCTGAGCTGCCATGGGCTGGATGGGCTCCAGGAGGGTAAAACTCTGAGCTCCAGTGAGGAGATGCTGAAGGTACCACAAGGATGCTGGGGCACAGCAGCTGGCTCCAGGCTCTTTCCTGGTGTTTTTCTGACACCAGGCAGGTGTCAGGTGTGCAGCAGCTCAAACCTGTGGCTGCCATTTCACCCAAATTTTGGACAGGGGATCGGGACCCAGGTGGGCTTGTCTGGGCTTGATGCATTTGAAGAGCTTGCATGGCTTGCTTTGCTGCACTTGGGAGCTCCTGTTTTGCAGTCCCACCGTGCCTGGGACACGAGTGGGCACTGCCCAACAGCGATATCAGATCCCCTGTGCCTGTGCAGGACTGGGGTAGTGAGAGGAATGAGGGATTTGTCTTTACAAACAAGCTGTAGACAAAACTAGCCCTGAGAGCTAAAAGAAACAATGGGAAGGATTCCACTGATTGAAGAATGGAAAAAAGATATTTGCCTTTACAGACAAACTGTAGGTTTGCTGATAAATGAAATTGGATATTGAAAGATGAAAGAAGCAATTGGGAAAAAACATGAATTCCATAAGATTTCAAAATTAAAAGAGAGAGTTATACATTGGAGGGGAATCTCAGGTGTTCTGGGAAGTCTGTGCCTCTCAAGTACCTCAGCCCATGGGGAAAGAGAAAGGGAAATGCAGATGGGAAATTGGGATAAAAAGGGAGGCTGCATCCTCCAAAAATTGAGGAGTGCCCCACGACCTCTCCCTTTATTCAAATAAAGTAAAAGGACTCCTCTGTCTCCTTTTTGGAGATGAACCTCTGTTGTTAGTGCATTAATTTTCCTGACAGGCAGTTTGCTGACCCCTGGGACCAGCCTGCCAGAAAGGCTCAGAGGGGCTCAGTTTGGCAGTTCCAGAGGGTACCCTGCAAGCCACAGGACCTGACTCCTCCAGGGGTGTCACTTGGAAGGAGGGGTGGCCTCAGCACTGACCAGGGGGTGGTAACAGCGAGGACAGCACCAGCTGGGTCCCCAAAGCATCTCCAGCCCTCCCTGCCTTGTGGTCGTGGTCTGCTTCTGATGGCAGCAAGGGTCACCAGCCCCGTGGGTTTTCCACCCTGCATCCCTTCTGCATTTTAATTGTGCAGCTTTGGCTTCATCAGGTGGGACTCTACAGCTTGCCAGGAGGATTTTGCTGTTCACAAAGGAGCTCTTTTTCTTCTCTGCGGAAAGCTGAGAAATCGCTCGGTTCCAGCCTATTTAGTTTTAATTGTTTCCTTTAGTTCTCATTGCCCACAGCTAAATATCACCTTCCCCTAACAACTAGCCAGGCTGGGAGCCAGCCACCCTGCCCAGCCACTGTGCCACCCCTCCTGCTGGTCCCATGGCTCCTGGGGGTTGTCTGTGCTGGCAGGGCTGGATTTTGGGGAGGAGGAAAGCAGGGGGCAGGAACAGTGCTGCCCTTGCTGTGCTGCCTACATGTCCCAAGGGCTTTGCTGGCTGCTCTGGCTGTCCCTCTGCCTGCAGACATCCTCCCTTCCCAGCCTCTCCCTGCTCCCCACCTTCCTCAGGGAATGCTCCTCATTGCTGCTCTCAGAAGGGGAAGGGCTGTGCTGCTGAGGCAGAAGGTGATGCACACAGAGCCCTGGGGATGATGAACAGCAGAAGATGAGAAAAGCCTCTTCCCCCTCCCCCCACCAGAGTGGGTTTCGAGCACCTGTGGCTTTTTGGGAATGATGTGGCGCAGTGCATCCCATGTGAGCATCACCTGCAGCTCCTTCCACAGAGACAAAAACCTCACGTCAGCAGTAGGAAGCAGGGTCTTGAATGCTCAAGAGAAACTTGTGGGGACTCCTAAACCTTATTGGAAGTTATAGGACCAGGAGGATAAAGCAATATTCCCTTTCCATGCAGGCTGCCTTCAGGGAGCACAGCCAGACACCCCCAAGCAATATCAGGCACAGATCAGGCTCAAGGCAATATGAATGTATTCCTGTGTAAGGCAAGGATGCAGAGCTAGCTGTAGGGGTGAAACAGAACAAAAAGCACCCAAGCCATCAGAGAAACCCACCAGATCACTGATTTTATCCCCAGGACGAAAGATCTCTGCGCCAGGGCTCAGCCTGATGCCCTCAGTGGCACATCCCAGCCCCAAGTGTACACAGCACCATGTCACAGGTTCCCCCGAAGGTTCTCCCCTGTTCAATTCTGGGGAAGAACTATAAAACAAAGGCTCATAAATTAATTACCTAAAAGAGCAGCAGAATGTTATTAGATACTTGGGAGTTAATTGCACTGATGCTAATTGCATTTATTTTAAAGGCACCAGCAGAGATGTAATATGTAATTCCACAGGTATTCCAGAATAATTTAGCAATTTAATTAATTTCTGCTAATACCTTTTAAATCACCTGCCCACCTTCTCCCATGTTTCCTGAGGGAAAGGGGGAAGAAACTTTTCCAGTTGGCTAAATCTGTTGCAAACTCACTGTTTTTGGCAAAGACACTGTTTTATTTCTCAGTGGATTTCATTAACACTAGAGTTATCCCTGGGTGCAAGTGTGGCCAAACAAGACTGTGATTGCCTGGTCCTAAAATTGGAAGTCTGGATCAGGGATGGTTGAAATGTTTTGGACAGATTGTGATGGGCTGAGAAGATGGAAACTGAAATGATTTGTGGATTTAGGTCAAATTCAGTAAGCAGAGCCACAGGAAAATGTGGAAGAGAAATGTAAACAGCACCAGGCGTTTTATTCCATCTCCTCAAAATGCAACGTTTTGTTCAGAAAAAGCAAAAATATCCCATTTCAGTGTGTTTGAGATGCAGGTTTTCCATTTGTCTCCTCGTGCCTCCCCCAGGGTCGGGCAGCTGAGACACACCGAGCCCTGGGGCAGCTGGAAAAATTCTTTATTTCCTTCGTACCCACTGCTCAGTGAGTGCAGGCACAGAGCCTCGGGAGGGCACTTGGGAGTCCAGAGGAGGTGGGCAGAAGAGGTCACACAGAAGTGATTTAGGCTGTGTGAGAGTTGAGCCCCACCCTCCCCAGGCTGGCAGAGAAGAGACCACCAGAAGCCATTGCTCTCATGGGGCTTTTATTGTCCGGCTGGCCCTCACCTCCCACTCTGCGGCCCCTGTGAGCCCCTCATCACCACCCACGCCTGCAGAGAGACTCCAGCTCAGCCCATCCCCATCCCAGCCCAACTCATCCCCACCCCAGACACCTGCCTGGGGAAGCACATCCTTCCCAGCCCATCCCAGCCCACCCCAGCCACCTATCTGGGTGTCTTGGCTTGTAAAGCAGGATGTAACCAAAAGTTTGTATTCTATCACCAGCTTTTAAAACCAGGCGGGGCAGTGTTCTTAATCTTTCACACAACCCATCTTCCCTCCAGGAGATATCTCCTGTTAATGGGCCATTGAGTCCCAGTGCATGACTGATAAAATTACATCATCCCATTGGGAGATGCTCCAGCCAGGGGGAGGAGCCAAACACTTCCTACCCAGATAAAATCTGCGATTTGGAACATCAGAGCAGCCTTTTCCCACTGGATTGCAGAGGAAAAGTAGACCCCTCTGTATCATCACTAGACCTTTGGAGGGACACTGCACCTTCTACAGGAACACTGCTCCAACTGAACCACATCTGTCACTGCAGGAGGATGCAGCCACCATTTAATGGCACTGCTACCAACACCCTGACTGACTGACGGGGTGTCAGGTTGTATCCTGACTCTGTCAGTGCTTTGAGTTTGCTTTTTGTATTACTGTATTTCTATTTTAATTTTCCTAGTAAGGAACTGTTATTCCTATTCCCACATCTCTGCCTGAGAGCTCCTTAATTTCAAAATTATAATAATTTGGAGGGAGGGGGTTTACATTTTCCATTTCAAGAGAGGCTCCTGCCTTTCTTAACCTGTCTTTCAAACCAAGACACCTGGGCAGCATATCCTTCCCATCCCATCCCCATCCCAGCCACTGCCCAGGGCAGCACATCCTTCCCAGCTCTTTTTGGGGGTTTGGGTGGGGTTTTTTTCATTTTTTTTTAATATTTATTTTAAAAATATAGTAGCTGTGGAAAGCAGCCCTCTTTATAAACACTTGATGCCGGAGTGAAATTCATCATTGCCATCCTTGTTCCTAATCCCTCCTGGGTGCCCATGCCTGCCAGCAGCAGTGCCAGGGGCTGGGGAGGCTGCTGGGGCTGCTGCAGGCAGAGAGGCTCTCGATGGCAGGGAGAGAGAGAGAGAGAGAGAGGGAGGGACCCTTCTAAAAATAGAAATATTGTGCTGAGTCGTTTGGAGTGAATGAAATACATAAAACACCAGCATTAGATTAGCTTTAGCTCATCAGATATTGCTGCCGGCAGAGTCCGCGCAGGGCTCAGCGGAGGCTCAGTCCCCCTGGGCCTGGGCCAGGGCAGCCATGCTGGCCCCAGCCCCTCTCCCCACTGCAGGGCTCCCTGCCCTCACCCACCACTGGCCCACAGGGCAGCCTGAGAGCCCCTGGAGCCGACATAAATAGGAAACTGTAAACACAACCATTGGAGAGAAGAGACATCTACGATCACAGGGGTCACTGCTTCAAACGCCCCACCCTCCCCCCAATCCACACCCCTACGCCCTTGTCCCCACTCCGTAAAAAGGTCTCAAGTTACAAAATCTTCGATCCAGGCTTGGAGTAAAGGTGAGGTGCTCAGGGGTTACAAAGGGATGTTGCAACCTTAGCGGTCTTTGCTTGGGAGGGGAGATGGTGGCAGGAGGGGGCAGAGGGTCAGGTCAGCTGGTCCAGGTCCTTTGCAAGTCCATTTGGTTTGTCGGGAGGACTCCTAGGGTTATACCTGAGATGAAGACGCCTAGAGGACACCCCATAGCTCAATCGGAACGCAGTCGGTGTTTCTGTGCCCAGAGGAGCCCTCGCCGCCGGGGTTTGTCTGAGCAGCATCACCCCTCTTCCACTCGGCACAGGGCCGTCTGAACCAGCGCCAGGCTGGGGCACCCCTCATGTGTCCAGGATCTCACTGGTGGGTGACGGCTCATGGGGGATGCCCTGCGTGGTGTGGATGGTCTGGTTGTGCGACAGGGAGTTCTGCTGGAGCTCCAGGGCGATGGCGTTCTGCGGGAACTCCTTCACCTGCCTCTTGTACTCCAGGAAGGTGCACGCCTTGGTGGCGATGGCGATGATGTTCTTGCCGATGAAGATGGTGGAGACCCTGCTGTCCTGGAACAAGATCATGTTGATGGCCCGGATGAAGATGGTGACGATGTTGATGGTGACCAGGCTGAGGACGGGGTAGAGCATCATTTTCTGTGGGGCGATGTGCTCCCCTTGCATGCTGATCTCGCTGAGGGACACGCAAGGCAGGATCAGGAGGAGGATGTAGCAGTAGAAGAACATGAGCCCCTCTGCCCAGATGGGCAGGCCAGTCCTGTGTGGCTCCCACAGGTTGGCCTGGATGTCCAAGATATCCAGCAGGTCGAGGGCCACCCAGAAGAGGCGTCCCCGCAAGTCCTCCTTCTTCCGAAAGGTCCGTATGTACTCCATGCTGTCCAAGGCCACCAGCACCAGGTAGAGCCCCGGAACACAGATGGAGAGCAGCAGGGTCAGGGCCTTCCTGGCCACCGTCTCCAGGTTCTTCTTGTCCGCTTTGTAATTCTGAAAGATGAAGTACAGCTTGATCTCCAGCACGAAGATGTAGAGGAACCACAGGATCATGGCGTAGCCCCGCTTGGCCGTCTTCACCTCAGCGCCCACCCACACGGCCACGTAGCGCAGTACAATGAGGAAGCAGATGTCCCCCACCAGCACGATGATGCAGACGCCGATCTTGCGGGGCCCCTGGTTCTGCTCCACCAGGTAGGCGTCCATGAAGGCCATGCTGGTCATGATGACGATGGTGGTGAGGCAGACGTGGCGCCTGTCGGGCGGCGGCAGCACCATGGCGAGGCGGGCGGCCCTGCCGGCGCTAGGCGAGCGCTCCCGGCGGCGCTGGGCTGGGGCACATCCGCGGCCAGCCCAGGCCCCCAGTGCCGCCCTGTCCCCCGTTGCCACCCCAGGCAGAGGCGCCTGCAGCAGCAGCGGCTCGGCCGGCAGCCCCGCCGGGCCGGGGTTTGGGGCTGCCCCCGCAGAGCCCAGGCCGGCCCTTCGCCCCTCGGCCGCTGTGGTGCCCTGCAGGCAGCGCGGCTCTGTCCCCAGCCCAGGGCTGGCTGAGCAGCCCAGCCCCAGGCACCCTCCGCCACCAGCAGCCAGGGCTCACGGGTGTGCAGGGCCTCCTGGAGGAACGTCCCTCCTCTCTGCTGGGTCCCCCATGGCTGTCAGGCTCTCCAGCGACCCTATGGCACTAGCACGCCCCAAATCCTGGCGCAGATCCCTGGTGACGGGGCAGAAGGGGAGCTCTCCCACGTTCCTCCAGAGTCTGGGGCTCTCCTGCTGTGTCCTCACAGGGAATCACCTTCACCCCTATCCCCACAGGGCTGTGCTGGTGTCCTGCTGCTCCCAGCTGCACACACATCCCTCCATTCCTGGAAGAGAGAGCGGAGAACAAGCGTCAGAGTCCGTCTGTCTGATCATGGAACAGTGGCAGTTGTTAGAAGCACATATCATATTATACATACATATATACAATATATACACATATTATAACATTGGCTTTTCACAAATATTAAAATAAATGCTAAATGCATAATGCTGGAAAACTTTGCTGTATGAATATAGTTTTAGTTCTGCCATTAACAAAACTTAGAAATAGTAGTGGGATAAATATATACTTTTTTCTTGGACTGTAGCATGGTGATGTAAAAAGCTATTGTTCCTGAATGGTAAAAAAAAAAAGATAATCAGGAAATTCTTCACATTCTTGGATTATCGGACATCAGAACCCCAGATAAGGAATTTATTGACCCACGAGTTCCGGCAGAGGTGCCAGCCTGGGCAGCTCTGCTGAACCACAGCCACGGCACTCTACCAGTTCCTGAGCAGCTCACAGGGTGTGGGGCACATCCCTCCTCGAGCAGGGTTGAGATCAGGGCTGGCACACAGGGGACAGAGCAAAGCTGACACCCCCAGGGTGTCCCAGCAGCTTTCTGGATGGGTTCAGCTGCTCCTGGGCACAGTTGCTCCTCGCCACGCTGTGCTCGCCTAATTAATTTGTTAATCTTTTCTGCACAGGGAATGCACTCTCAGAAATGAACAGGCAGGTCCCAGTGCAGGCAAAAATGTCATTGAACTGTTTTTGTGGAGATAGACCATGGTCACAGCCACAGAAGGGAAGAAGCCAAGCCCAGGGAAGTGTAAGCCATTAAAAACCTGCCCTACTTTGCAGCTGCTTATGTTTATAGGGCCTCATTTAAATAAAAGCTGGATTCTCTCCTGCTTCAGGGAGACAAGAAGAACAAAGAAGAGAAAGTGGGAAGCCAGATGAGTCAGAGCCAGCCCTGCCTGCCTGAGTAGGTGGACAGCAGGGATGCATGTACCTGTGCCCTGCTTTCCAAAGGATGTGGTGCTCAGGAAATGTTTGCTAGGGACTTAAAGCTGCTGCTCCAGACAGGACCCTTGGGATGCTCTTCTGAGTCTGCTGCCAGCAAGGAAAACCAGCGTGTTAAAATAATTCCTCAAGCAGGAATTGCACAGAAAGAAGCCAAAAGAGATGTGGTGGGAATTCATGAGAGCTGCTGCACGGTGCTTCCCAGGCAAGGCAGCCCCTGCAGCCCTGCTTTCACCAGCAACGATTCAGAGCTGCCATTTGGGGCTTCAGTTTGCTCCTTCTCGAGGTTTTGGATAAAAATATAAAGTCATTGCCTTAAAACTCATGCCAAGTTTTGCAGGGGATTTATAGCCAAGGATAGATAATTCCAGATGAATTAGGTCTTTCAGAAGGGAACGGTGGCTTTTTTTTCCCTTTCACCCTGTAAGTATTTATGGCTTCAAAAGACAGCGGTTATTTAAAGGGCAGTGGGTTGCATCACAGCACGGTGAGGTTAGGAAGCAGCTTGCCTGTAAATCCTGCCCTGTGAGTTACTGGTGTGGTCTGGGGAGCTGGGGGAAGGCACAGCTCTCTCCTCATGCCTACATGAAACCAGACAGAAATCCCGGTCCTGCCTCCTAGTGAACACCCTGGTAGTTTTTAAACAGCCATTACTTTGCAACTTTTAAATAACTCATCAAACTGTGCTGAGTGAACAGGACAATAGCCACGACAGACAGACACAAGAGCACGGCTGAGGCAAATATTTGTTTGGACAAGTATTCACAAAACTCTCTTCCTGCAGGAACTCTTGGAAATGAGAGGCAGCCCATCTGAATATAATGAGCTTAGAGCTGTGGATGTCAGTGAGTCAGGCTGGCAGCTTCCTGTAGGAAGGGATCTAACAAGAGGAATCTTTTGCATCCCTCCTGGTGCCAGGACTCCCACAAGCAGGTACTGAAGCGATGCTTCAGTCTTGGCAACTTGTCTCCTCACCAGCACAAAATTCAATTCCTAACTGCTTATTCTCCTCTACTGCCTGACTCCACCAGCTCCACGGTGCTGGAGTGAGGAAATGCTCTCAGTGACACCCACAGTGTGTCCCCACAGCGTGTCACCTGCTGACAAGGCACTGCCCAGGGAATGGAATTGCAGCAGGGAATGGCAATGGGGAGCAGCAGCATGTCCCCTCTCCATCCCTGGGCTGTGCTTGGGGACATTTCCCAGCCCAGCTTCCCTGCAGTGGCAATGGAGGGGGCTGCTGATTTCCTGGAATTTCCTGGATTTTCCTCTGCTGCCTCTTCTCTGTCACTTCTGAGGAGTCATTTCCTGGTCTTGCACCTCTTTTTCCTGGTTCTCCTGGCATAAAGGCACTTGTGGTCACAGCCTAGCTCCAGCAGTTTGGGAGGAAATCAAACTCAGCTTTTCCCTGTGATGCCCATGGCTCACTGTGTTGGTTAATTACTGTGTTGATTAATTACTGCTAGCTCTGCCATCACAGTGCCCTCCTGCCCCAGCTCCTGGCACAGCAGCCTTGGGGTGCAGGAGCTGCTGGGATCCCCCCACAAAACCTCATCTCCCAGCCTGAAGGGCTCCTGGCAAACACAGCATCATTAATGCCAGCAGGCGCTTCCCAAAGCCCAGCTCTACCTGGCAAATTAATTTAAATTATTGATGTGTTTGAATCCAGTCTATTTTTAAAAAAAGGGAGTGAGACAGAAGTGTACACAACGCGCTTCCCAGGTAATTAGGATGCCACCATTGCTTAAAGCTTCATTTGCACTTTAATTGCTTTGATTTATTCCATTTTTCCCTGAGTGTAAATCCAAAGCTCCTGCTCCAGCAGGGCCCTTTCCCACCTGGCAGCGTGGGGAGGATCCTCTTCTCAGGACTTGGGGGCAGCTGTGGCAGGGCCACCAAGGTGATGGCATCACTCCATGGCATGCTCCAGGGAGCCCTGCTCTCAGCAGAGGCTGGGTACTAGTGGTACTATATTATTTTATTTTTTACATTTTATTACATTATTTTATTTTAATTTTTATTAATTTTTTTTATTTTTTCCCTATAGTATAGTGAATCCTACACTAAAAAGATTTTAGCTTTTAATAAGCTAAAAGCGAGGAAACTGAGCTTGATTTTGCTGGTTACAAGGTTTTTCAAAGGCAACTAGCCTAATTAAAAGTTAACATTTATATTATTTATGCTTTTGACTCAATGACAAAATACTTGTGGTTCAGATTGTAGGACTTTTTAAAAACTTTAAATCTGCTTGTCCCCGAGCCTTTGCATGCTCTGAAAAGCTGAGATTTCACCTTCCCCACCCGGGGCAGTCCCGTCAGAAGGACAAAGGGAGGGAGGATGCTCCTGTGCCCTGCCTCCCCCCCGGCAGCACCGGGCTCTCAAGAGCATCCTGTGAAGGAAATGAGATTGAGGAAGATTTTTCCGGCCCCTGCCCACTAATTGTGTCTGAAGGAGGAAGCAGCCCACTCGCTAATGATTACAGATCATTTACTGTGTGGGCACGTCAAGGGACGGGGAAAGAGCTGCAGACTGTTCCTAGAGCCTGCTCAAAATAAACAATGCAATGCCAGAGGAAACCACTCCTGCTTGTATCCTACATATAGAAACATATATATATATATATATATATATGTATATCCTGTGAGTGAATCACCT
>VRYO01001717.1:4090171-4122802 GCA_009812075.1 Sialia sialis | reverse complement strand
TGGAAAATTTGAAAGCTCAAACTGAAGGCATCATCACCACTGAGGCAACATTCTACAAAGGGATCCAAAGCCTTGCCTCTCACTTTGCTTTTGGCTCCCCAGCCTGCCAGCCTGGCTTGGCTCACAGGCAGAGCCTTGTCTCCAGCCAGCAGTGCCAGACACTCCTCGCTGGCTGCCAGTGCCAAAATCCTCCCGTGGTACACCAGCCCAAGCAGCAGGGACCACAGGGCTCCTGGTGCAGCCCTGGGGGCCACCAGCCCGACAGCCCCATCCCAAAGCAGCTGGGCAGGCAGCAGCAGCAGCTGTGTGAGCCCCAGCTGTGGCTGTGGGTGCCCCCAGGCTGGCATAGGGCACTGAGCATCACCGTGTGCTGGGCAGGAACCAGACAGGCTCTCCTGACACACATTCCCAACTCCTGCTGTGATCCCTGGTGCAGGGTCTGGGCTGCTCCCAGAACAGAGGAAGCAGCACAGAAAGGTGAAGTGAAAGTTGATATAGCTGCACAAACCAGCTCTGACACCACACGGGGAGGATCCAGGAAAGTGCAAAAGGACTTCTATGGTTTTTTGCTGAAAAGCAAAGCTCTCCACTGCTTTTTCCAAAGCACTTGGAAAAGCTGAGCATATCAGGACTCCCTCAGGGCACTCCCTCACAAGCTCTGGCTGCTCTCTCTCCGTGGGTACCAGGCACAGGGCGTGCACACTGATGGATCCCAGAGCATTTTGATGCTGCTGCTTTGGCAGTGGGGCCAGCTGTGAGAGGCAGGGCTGCAGGCAGCATCCCCAGGGCTGACTCCCATCAGCATTTTATTCCACACAGTCAGCATTAAAGCCATGCTTTGGCATTTCTGAGCTGCTGCTGCTCAAAGAAATCACTCTGCGCATAACATGGCAGAGCTGGGTGTCTGTGCTGCCTTCCCCATGCCCAGGTGAGGGAGAGAAGGGCTGAGAGTGTGCAAAGAGATTCAAGTTGTGCCTCTTGGGGCACTCACATTCAGAAAACAAACGAACAAAAAAACAACAACAAAAATAAAAATACAGGGGGGAAGGAGCATGATCACAAATCCATATACTCATACCTACATGTATGTCATTATGCTAAGTCATGGTGAGACAAAGTGGATTGGCTACAGTCTTGACGTGCTAAAATTAGGTTTTATGTAAAATAAGTATTTGCTTCATGTAGGGCATGTTGGTATTAAGATTTATTTTCATCCTGCCTTGTGTTCCTGCTTGGTGTGATTGGGCAAAGCCCAGGGCACATGAATATCGTTTCCATTCATAACATCCACATGGATCCATGACCCAGCTAGTGAGCTGAACTGCCTTGCAATCTTTTTTCCACTGCAGAAAGCTTAATAACCATATCAGTCTTGGAGAAAAAAAGACCCCATGTACTTGTTCTGGAAAAAGAGCTCTTGAACTCAGTTGTAGGAGGCAGGGAATGCATCACACCAGTTCCCCAACACCCACTGCCCATGTGGACTCACTTCCACAAGTCTTTGGGACTAACAGTGGATGTCAGGGCAGTAAATGTTAGTGGAGTGCTTGCATGAACTGCAGGACAGCCCCAGAAAAAAAATACATTCCAATGAGTTTATTTAGTCCAACTCTTTAACTAAATGGCTTTGGCAAAGACAGTTTAATGTTGTGAAGGAAGCATACAGGTGGAAACAGGAAGCTAAAGAATGACTCTTATGTCCCCTGGGGCTTTCCTGAGGAACCTGCCCTCCTGAGGGGAGCAGTCACAGCCCAGGGGTGGCAGGGATACAGAGTTCGTCTCATGGAAACAGAAGGTCCATGGCTAAAGCAGCCAGGGAACTGAGGCTGCCCCTGGGGAGCAAGGAGAGGAGAACAGGGCTGGAAGGAGCTCCTGCTTCTCTGCACAGGGTGGGAGAACAGGCATAGCTTGGCTTTTGAGCCAGAGGAGCAGGGATGATGCTCAGGATGGGAAAACAGCAGAGCTTGGTTTGTGAGCCAGAGGAGCAGGGGTGATGCTTAGGGAAGCAGGATACTGCTGAGGAACAGCCCCTTCTGAGACCCCTGCTCATCCCAGAGAGAAAAAACTCCTGCCTGCAGGTGGGAGAGTCACAGCTAGCCTAGTAGAAGGAAGATGCAGGTTTATAGAAAGCTTTTCTCAGATGGGCAGAGAGATCCATGAAGGGCTGGCTGAACCCTGGGTTCCTCAGGTCTGGGCTGAGCTGTGACTCTCTGATGCAGGTGAGAAAATGAACAAGTATTCACTGAGAGCCTGACAGGTGTTTGGAGGAGCTGGGGTCACTGCTCAGGTAGTTTTGATTTTAAATTTTACAATTAAAAATTAAAAACAGGTAGTTTTGGAATGAAAGGACCACTGTGAGGGTTTGTCATGAATCTCCCTGAGAGAACTTTTGGAGCACTGCTGCTGCAGACAGCAATGCTGCTGGGACTCTGAAGAGTTTGCAAGGGGCTGCTTTCCAGGTGGAGGCTGAGGTGCAGATACACAAACCAGCCCTGCTGGGATGTGGCTGGAGCAGGTTTTTTATGTGCCAGTTACAGAATTGAGGAGATGCTGCTTTTGTTTGCTTTTTGAGAAGAAAGAATGTTATCAAAAACAGCCAGCTGTGGAAAGCAAGCTTCTAGGGGATGCTTGTGGAGCATCAGTGGAGTTAAACAGAAAGGTATGAAAACCAGGCTGGTACGTGAGGGCTGCGTCCTGAAGGGGAGAAAAGGGATGAAGGCATCTCCAGCCTCTTCCATGGAGAATACTTTTCTTCTCTTTGGCTCATCCACTACTGTGGTGGTTTGTAAAGGTTTAGCAACTATTTTAAAAATAATAAACGACTAAGTTGTTTTTCTGTACTTTTCAGTATTAAAAAAAGAAGAAAGTAAGGAGGGAGGAGGAAGAAAAAGTGGTCTAAAGTTTTATTCTAAGTTTTTTTTCCTTATAGTTTCTAATAATAAACTTCCTGTTTATACCATTTAAAGTTAAGCCTGTTTTACCTTGTTCCTAATCCTATCTCACAACACAAAAATTTCAAATTAACAAACCAAAACCACTAGAGCCACTAGATGCCAGGATGCAGCACGCAGGAGCTGTGGGCTCTAACACCCCAGAAGCCTTAACCCACAGAGCTGCTATGGCCTTGCCATCCCTCTGCTGTCCTGGGGCTGGGGGCTCCCTGCAGGACACTGTAGCCTTGCTCCCAGCTCCCCTGGAACATGGGAACAGTGCTTCATCCCATCCACGTGGCTCCTGGAAAGCATCCGTGGCATTCCCTCACTGGTGTCAGCATCGACCTTCACAGCTGCCATGGTGATGAGCACCGCGGAGGAGCCTATAAATAACATCAATGTGCCACACACTGGCCCTTTTATGAGCCCCACTCTTTTTGATTCACTCACATGCAAGATATTTTACAGGACAACCCAATTAAGCGTGACAGACAGCTGGCGATGAATTCCCGGTGATGACTCGCAAACACTTTGTTTTAAACCACATAAAAGGATGCACAAGACCAGAGGTGTGAGTTTGTACTATCCTACAATCTCTACAGCAACAGCCCTCTGACACTGCCATCCCAGGGGTGATTTCTATAGTCCAGATAAGCAACACAGATATAAAACAGAAGACCCAGGGCATCTCTCAGCCCCTGACAAGTCACAGCTATCCTGGGAAAGCCTCTTCCACTCTAGACCTGCTTCCATTTTCTCTCCCTGTCTGAGGTTACAATGTAAAAAAGTTTGTATTCTATCACCATCTGCTGAAACCAGGTGGGGCAGTGATTCTTATCTCTGTGGGAGATATTCTGCTAATGGGCCATCCATTGAAACCAGGTAAGGCAGTGTTCTTTATCTTTTCCACACCCATCCTTCCTCCAGGAGATATCTCCTGTTAATGGCCATTGAGTCCCACTGCACGACTGATAAAATTACATCATCCCATTGGGAGATGCTCCAGCCAGGGGGAGGAGCCAAGCATTTCCTACCCAGATAAAATCTGAGATTTGGAGCATCAGAGCAGCCTTTTTCCACTGGATTCCAGAGGATAAAAAGCTACCAGACCTTTCTACAGGATCACCACTTCAACAAGACCATTTCATCTGGACTGCTAGCACCACCCTAATCAGCAGGATGTCAGGTTGTATTCTGACTCCGTCAGTGCTTTTTTTTTGTACTATTGCATGTATTTTATTTTTCTCCTTTTTTCACATTAAATTGTATTTCTAACTTGGAATTCCTCACTGTTTCTGCTTTCAAAACCATTACACTCCCAAACAAACAAAAGCTCCCCCCCTAAAAAAACAAAACTCCCAAATAAACAGCCCTGATAGCCCTCATCCCAGAGCTGCTGGAGCCAGATGATTTTCCCAGCTTGATGGCATCTTCCTCATGCTCTCCCTGCACACCTCTGGGTCAGGGCAGAGCATTCCCAGCAGATACAGGTGGGAAATTTCTACACTGTAGAAATTACTGAAGTTGTTTTCTGGGCAAGGCAGTGCCTGAGCACTCCATGAAGCAGGGGCAAGAGAGCCCCCATGGCACACGGGGAAAAATGCAGGTTCCTCACTTCCAAATAAACACAACAGCATTTTTTTTAAAGCAATTTTTGGTTGGAGCCCAGAACTGGATTCAGGCCCAAATACCCATTTTTAGATTTTTGATATTGAGTGATTTAACAACATTGAGGAAGGCAGGGGCCTCATAAAATTCCCATTCAGTCACTTGAAAGCCCAATTTCCCCACAATTTTTCAAACAGAGGAAGTTTTGATCAGCTGTGGTTTGATGTTGAGTTGACACCTGAACCCAGGTGGCTGGAAGGTTAATGAAGAACAATGAGTCCCCACAGTCACCTAAACCACCCAAGCTCTGTGATTGCTTGGCATCAGGAGTATAAATTCCCCCCAAATCCACATTAAGGCTGTCAGTTCTCCCCTCCCATTCAGCAATTTCTCCTTTTATGTCTGCAGCATTTTTCTCCACTCTCTATTCCCTTCTCCCTGCATGGTTTTCTTTTGCCAAGGAAATGGAGCATAATGCAACTCTGCAAAGTTCTTTTGCAACTATAAATTTCCTATACTCCCCCTGCTAGACTTGAGTGTGAAGAAGGAGTTCAAAGCAATGCTGGTCTCGTGAAATTCCTTTAATTTGACCCAAGATCTGCGTGGAACTGCAAGGTTTCATTGCCAAAGCCTGTTTGTAAAGAGGACAGAATTAATGGTGAGGTTATGAGCCCTACTGCGATCTCCACCCTGAGCACTGCCAGAAGTCTGAGGGCATACAGTACTACCTGAAGTGAAAAACTCTGCTGGTTATTAGCTTGGGTGAGTTGTGTAGCTGCAGAAAATGCAGGAAGATCAGAATAGCCAGGGAATCAAAGGAGGAACCAAAGACAACAGGAGATTGATTTCTACCAGGGAAATAAGAACTGAACAAAGCAGGGATTACACTGCTGCACCTTGCAGAGGGATGGGCAGGAGTGGAAGGAAGAGGCTCCCATTCCCAGGGAGCCCTGGGAAGTTTGCTGCTGTGCTGCACACTGAAAACCAGCATTCATGCTCCCCAAAATTTAACACAGATAAGGAGAACTCAAACAAGAGCCAACAAGAAGCTGCGTATTTTGCAAAGTGATTAAAAGAAAGCTTTAAAACAGGAGCCTAGAGCTCCACAGGTACATTAATTAAGTGGAAGCTAGCCAGGAAGAGGATGTGAAGCAGCAGCACAAATTTCAGTAGCATCCCTAGTGAGCTCTGCCAGGAGACTGAGGGCAAGGAGAGGTGCTGCTCAGCAGAGCCACGGTGCAGAAAGTTCACCTGGAAAAAACAGGACCTTACTCACAGAGGCAGACTTCAGCAGGAGCCTAAAATCCATTTGTAGAAGAGAATCACAAGGGTACAATCTGCAGCAGGGAGCACTTGCTCAGACAGAGAACTTGCCCAGCCCTCAGCACAGAGGGCTGCTGGCACATCTGCAGGAATTCCCCTTGCTTTGGAGATGCAGGCATGCAAGGTAGGTCAGCCCAGGCTGTCCTACCTTTAATAACACAAGAACTCAGGACCTTTAATAATAAAGTTGATTTCAGACTCCACTTTAACCTCACTGTGTAAATGATGAGCAAGGGCAAGGCGTGGCTGTAAAAAAGGAACCTGCATTGCCTGGCTCTGCTGCTGCTGCAGAAATGAGCCCACAGGGAACAGAAAAGTCACACCAGGGCAGCAGCAGAGGCAGCTGGAGCTCTCTGCTAATTGCTGAGGACAACCAGGGACCTGCCATTTACTTGCTCCTCGCTGTGTGTGTGTGGGCAGGGTGAGGGCACGCTCACACTCTGCCTGCTTTGCAAACAGCACAGGGGGAAAAGTTCAGCTGGAATGCCTGAGCTGGAAAAAAAGCAGCTATATGTGAGGATTAGTAATACAGCTTTCTTCTTAACTGCAGCTTCTAGTGAGACACCAGAGATGTGCTTGCCTAAGCAGGCAGGGCTCTGAGCCATTTAATGGTGCTGGTCCAAAAGCAACCAGGAACACGCTGGGGAGTGAGCAAGGCCAGAGTGCCTCCGGCACACACAGCCCCTGGAACAGCTCCCAGCCATTCCAGCAGGCAGGGAACACCAGGAGTGTGCCATGGAAACACATCCCCATCCACCTGTGCAGCAGCCAGTGCAGCAGTGGGACACAGAGAGGCTTCTCGCATTTGGGAGGCCAGAGTGCTCCTCTGAACCTTCCAGCTCTGAGAGCTCTGGATGCCTCATCTGTGTTATAAATACAGATTGTGGTATTGGCTTTTTATAAATATTAGAGTGGATGCTGTATGTGTGGTGTTGAAATGGCTTTTAAGACACAGTTTTTCTTTAGGAGGACCATAGGCTGATAAAGTCTTTGCAGTAAGTCACCTGCCTGCTTGGTTGGATAGCACCCAGTGAAGATGCTGCTGCTGATACATCAGCTACCAGCACTGACCCTCTGGAGAAACTGAAGACCACAGCCCAAATTTAAAAAAAAAGTAAATCAAAACCACAGCCAAAAAACATGCATGCTCTGAAAAGGTGGACTCAAGGCGTGGCCATGTAAAACAGTTCCTGGAACATGGAAAATAGTTTATAAAAAAAGTTTGAATAAGCATTACAGGTCAATGAATATGCAATAGGCTGATGAATTTAAGGGGTGTCTCCAAAACAGCAGGGGTGCTCTTGGCTGAATGCCAAGCACCCTACATTATAACCTTTTGGTTTATTGTTTGTCTCTTACTGTCTTTTATTAAACCTTTTAAAATCCACCAGGAAAGCAAACCTCGTTTTTCACATCTGGTTGTTCACTCCAGCCTCACACCCTG
The DNA here is from genome assembly GCA_009812075.1 of Sialia sialis. Lineage (NCBI taxonomy): Eukaryota > Metazoa > Chordata > Aves > Passeriformes > Turdidae > Sialia > Sialia sialis. The sequence goes on along the minus strand of VRYO01001717.1, from coordinate 4,115,494 downwards.
AGGAACCCACTTGAGGAACCCAGGAAAGCTGAGGATTTGGTGCCTCTATGCGTGCAAGGACCTGGATGCTTCCCCTGGGAGAAGGAAAAGATGTGATGGACTCCTGCAAACCAACAAAGACCTCCACATGTATCCCAAGCACCAAATCCACATTCAGAGCAGGCTCTCTGTGGATGCTCTGTGGACTCTCTCATGGGTTTGTCTGCAGAGCTGTCACAGCCTCAGCCTCTGCTTTGCAGCCAGATTTTTGTATTCTGTGCTGATTTCCCAAGGGTCTCCATTTGGGCTTATCATCCCCACAGGGATCAATAGGACTGCAGCTGCTGTCCTAGCATCTGCAGCCAGCTCTGCTGTCTACAGCATCCACAGCCAGGATCAAGTGAGAGGAATGGAATGAAAACAGCCAGGGGACTCTACGCTGTGCAATGGGCAGGTGGCTGAGGTGTCTCCTCAGCTCCACATTTTGGGACATGCCTGGGAAGCAGTCCTCCTGCAGAGAAGCCTGGTGGCTGCAGAGCCAAGCACTGCCCACTAGCAGAGCCCTTCCAATCTCCCTGAGTGCTTCTGGCCTTTGCCAACCTCTTCTTGGAATTACAGTTCTGTGGAATTACAGGTCCACCGTGAGGCTGGAATAGCCATACCAGACGGCAGCAGCCATAAAGTGATGTGGACCCATAACTCTGCATTAAAATCTTGATCAGCACCAGTTGCATTCCTTTTTGTGGTGATCCTGAGATCCACAACTGAGGCAAACTTCCTGTTTTGCCACCACCTTCTAAATACCTGTATGAACGCCTCCCTGTGCTCAGATGTGCAGTGCACTGCCCAAAACAGGCACTCAAGCAGCAGCAAATCTTGGTTAACACAACTGTGCAATGATGCCACCCTAGCCCCTTCAATCTGGAGGAGCAGCAAAGCCCCCTTGTCCCCTGATCACTGCACAGAGCCACGACAACACAGCCTGTGGTGGCCCTGGAGCCAGGCACATCTCCCTGCTGCCACACTCCTTCAGTTCTAATAACACTCCAGTGGAAAAATTATGGATGCACTTTGCCAGGTGCCTGTGCTTGCAGTGATGGATTCTGCATCTGGTTATTAACCTCTTGCAAAAGCTCGGTGTTATCTTGCATGGAAGTAATATTAAGTTAAATAGTTGTTGATAAGTTATCTCCCATTATCCACGGCTTCCTTCAAGGCCAATATTTACTCATATCCCTGAAGCACTGCTGCATTCCCTATGGCACTGTTTGTGGAGTCAAATGAGAGCGATTTTTGAATTTACTCAGAGGACCACGTTACCCAAGTGCCTCCTAATCCTAAATGTGTGACACAAGAGAGGGGTGCAGGGTCTGGACACAGAGCATCATCTGCAGGGGAAAGCTAATCTGGAGGAGGAAACCCAGCTTGGGGAGCATCTGCTGCAGCCAAAAGGTGCTGACCCAAACTCCCCACCACCTGCACCCTGCACCAACCACTTGCCATGCTGCTGTTTCTCCTCCTTCCTCCCTCAGAAGGCAGGTCCCAGCAGGTGCCATCATCAGTGTGACCCTGTCTTGGGTCATAATACAGGATCTGATAAAAGGTATCTATTCTATCACCATGTGTTGAGAGTGGGGGCAGTGAACATTATCTCTGTAGGAAATATTCTGCTAATGGGCCATCCATCGAAACCAGGTGGGGCAGTGTTCTTTATCTTTTCACAACCCATCCTTCCTCCAGAGAGTTATTTTCTGCTAATGGCCATTGAGTCCAGTGTATGACTGATAAAATCCCATTGGAAGTTGCTCCATCCAGAGGGAGGAGCCAAGCCTTTCTTACCAGGATAAAAGCAGAGGTTTTGGGACACTAAGGCAGCCCTTTCTCCACTGGACTCCAGAGGGAAATCGGATTTCTCCACATCATCACTGGATCTCCGGAGGGAAACTGCACCTTCTACAGGAGCACTGCTCCAACTGAACCACATCTGTCACTGCAGGAGGATGCAGCCACCATTTAATGGGACTGCTACCAACACCCTGACTGACTGACAGGGTGTCAGCTTGGATTCTGACTTTGTCAGGGTTTGGGGTTTGTTTCTTTGTAGTACTGTATTTCTATTTTAATTTCCCTTGTAAAGAACTGTTATGCCTAATTCCCACGTCTTTGCCTAAGGGCCCCTTGATTTCAAAATTCTAATAATTTGGAGAGGGGGGGGGTTTATATTCTCCAATTCAAAGAGGGGCTCCTGCCTTTCTTAGCAGACACCCGTCCTCCAAACCAGGACACATCCCTTCCCTTTTCCATCCTCCAATTCAACCAGAGGACCAGGAGAGACATCCCCTGTCACTTCACCCAGTCACAGACTAGTGTAGGTAGGTTACTCTCAGCTGAAAGAAAATAATTTTCCGGGCTTCCACTGTCAGGAGTGAGCCAGTGGTTCAGTTCATGGTATTTTCCCAGGGAGTCCATTCTCTTCTTTATTGCTTTTGCTGATGCTATAACAGCGTGGCCAAGCCTCAGGCAGCCTTAGACCCCGCTGTGCTGGACGTGGCAGAAGCAATGATCAGAGAACAGAATTTGCATCCAAAAAAAATAAGATCTCTGCAGTATAGCTTCTCCCACGGCTATCAAAAGGACTGGGATGGAGACTGGGCATTCTGGGATGAGTTCCCAGGTGTTTCCCACCCACACAGGCACTGCCAGGCACACAGCAGAGCTCCTGCTGGCCCTGCCTCAAGTTTTCAGGGCTCCACTCACAACCTCTCCTCTCCTCCACACCAGCACAATGAGAAACCAGACCGTGGTGACCACTGGGCTGTTTTATGATGCCACTGGTGGAGTCAGCAGAGCTGAACCCCCATTTTGTGAGCAAGTGGCAGCCTTAGGAATGGCCAAGGACTGGCAAGAGACCACAGTTAATGCCAAGTCTAAGCTGCAAGTGGCAAGTACATTTTAAGTGTGTCCCCTGACTCAGTTCCCAGCTGTGGTGAGTTTATAGCCTTTGATATTGTTACATGAATCACAAGGAATCTCCCAGTTCCTTGGAAATACAGCGTGGAGCTCTCCAGGGCTGCTTTCAGTAGTTTTATTCCCAGGTAATAGCCCTCTCCCTCATTTATAGCTATGTCTAGACACACAGTGAGGAAGGTGCTATAAAGGCTTGATGGAAAAAACCTTGTCTCCCTCCTAATTCCTGCATTTCACATCCCCCGTGCAGGGAGCACAGTGCTCACACACCTTCCTGTGCCACCAGCCCTGTGTGACAGCAGGGACACAGGGGACACAGGAACACAGGTGGCCCAGCCCAGAGGTGTCTGCTCAGACACCACAGGAGCAGTTTGCCCAGAGAAAACAGCCAAGAGAGGAGGAAAGAAGGAAGAGGGGCTGCAGATCCCCTTGGGAAGATGCAGCAGGAGCAGCTCAGCTCTCGTGGCCTCTCTCAGCACTGCCCTTCCAAGCAGCAGTGTCAAGAACTCAAACTCATAAACAAGAGGAAGGAGAGGATGTGCTTATTCTTTTTTTGGGGATTCAATACTAATCAAAATCAAGAAAATTAACATAACAGGATGGAAATTCTACAATGTTCAAGGCCGCCATGGATGTCAAAAAATCATTCATTAAGTTTAAATACTGTTTTCAATGCACCCAATGGCACTGCTCCAGCTACACCTTGTGCAGAGGGAGCCTGACTACCCATCCTACATTTCCTCAGGGCTCTGGAAATAACTGAGGCCTCTGAGCAGGGTGAACTCATGCTGGAGCCAGGGCACACCACAGGCAAGGAGAATGAAATCACAGCCCTCTGGAAGTTGATGGTGGTGCTGAGCAGGGCCAAGCACACACGGGAAGGGGCTTGGGATGGGGCTGATTAGCAACAGCGCACCTCAGCTGTGGAGTCACAGAATCATTTAGACTGGGAAAAAAGCTGCTGAGATTGTAGAGTCCAACCACTGACCTAGCACTGCCAAATTCACTGCTAAATGACATCCACATCTTTTAAATCCCTCCAGGGGATGGTGACTCAACCACTTCCTGGGCTGCATGTTTCAGTGCTTGACAGCCCTGTCCATGAAGTTCTTCCTAATATCCATCCCAAACTTCCCCTGGTGAACCTTGAGGCCATCTCCTCTTGCCCTGGAAGAACTGGGCACCTCCCACCTTTTTCCAGGCTCTTTTTAGGTGGTTGTAGAGAGTTGTAAGATTTCCCCTGAGCCCCCTAGCTCCCCCAGCCACTCTTCATCAGATTTGAGCTCCGGACCCTTCACTACCTTTGCTGCCCTTCCCTGGATCTGCTCCAGCACCTCAATGTCCTTCTTCAAGTGAGTGGCCCAAAAATGAGCTGAGACAAAGCAGAGAGGCAGCAAGGGACCGATGGTGAGTGAGCCTGTGACCCACCTGGGTGACTCTGCTGCCAGCAAAGGTGGTGGTGCCAGTTGTTGTGGATTATTTTTTAACTCTTATGTGTATTAATGCAGTGCACAGACCTTGGAGCCTTTGAGATAAAAGGTATTTTCACCAGCATTTCAGTGGCTTGTTTCCTATTATAGGTCTGGTTTTGACACTCCCCCACCTTCTTATCTAACTTTCTCTACAAAGCTCTTCTCACTTTTTCATCTCTCTTCTGTGGTCCCTAGCCAGGGAAAAAACAAAACAACAAAAACAATGCCAACATATTCATTTCCTTTTCGGAGAGCTTGAGTTTAGTCAGACACAGTGATCTAGAGACTGGAGACATTCATGAAGGTGATTCTATAACAAAGAAATGTGCACACTTTGCTCTCTTCAAAACGCTTGGCACTTAAGGAAAAAAAGGCCTTTGTTTTTTCCCTTTATGTTTTTAACGAGTCTAGTGAATGTTTTAATTAAGTTGGATAGAAATTTTCACAGTGACTTGATGTGAAAATGCGAGCCTTTAAGAGTCGCCTTTGATGCTTGAGTTATGTTTTAAACACTTGATGAGTCCTGCAGAGCTGTTAATCCTTTTAGCATAGCTAATAGCTGCTGCTGGAGCGCTCCTGAAATCCTGTTTTGTTTCTGTCTTCCGGGCTGGAGGCTCCTCCAGAATGGCAGCAGTCCATCCTGGAGCTGTGTGCCAGCCCAAACACCACTGAGGATACCTGAGGACCCCAGGGCTGGTGGATCCCTGACGGGAGTTTCCCACAGACAGGACAGGGTTATGCTGGACAGCTCCAAGATCCTCCTGCAGGAATGCACACATCCCAGGGGCATCTCACAGCTGTGCCAGGGGGAGGTCAGAGGAATTTATGAGCCCCGCTCCTCCCCATCACCCTTCTGCATGAAATGGAGCTGGAATTCCATCAGCAATGGTCCCCGACCCTGCATGCAGCAGTGGAGAACACACCGCAGTCTGTCTGTGCCATCCTCTGCCGGTTTCAGTGTTGCTACCTCAAAGTAAGACTTTTCATTATCAAATATTTTGAGTTCAGCTCTCTCCAGACTTGGCAAGCCACCCCACACCTTGTAAACAGGCTTTCCTCTGCTCTCTAGCTCTGGATTTGCTTGAAGGATAGGCAGCAAACTGACTTTGGGGAAATGCAAATGCCTTCCACAAAGGATGCTGCAGGGAGAGATGAAAGCCAACTCCATTTGCATTAGTTCTGTAACTGGATGTTTTCCCTCTCCCGTTTAGACTGTAGTTCACACACACACACATTTTTGCCACTGAGCTATTTGCTGTCAGCTGCTCCTCCCCGGAGGTTTGAAAGAAATCCCCATTTACACATAAAGCTACTTGTCAGGGCATTGCACAGGCAAAAGGAGCACCCCGGGAGGTGGGATTCAGCAGAGCCCTGCCGTGGCCTTTTGGGCAAGTTCCACCTTGCTCTGAGTCCCTGTGCAGCAGCACCAGCAGGACCCTCCTGGGCAGCACAGCTGTCGGAATAACTACAGGAAAACCAAGCTGATGAGCTCCCAGCCAGTGCACAGGCTGTGCTTTCAGCTGTCCCACAGCGAAACAGCAACCTCTCCGTTTGTTAAAGCAGAGAAGCAGGGACAGGAAAGCTCTGTCTGGATCCAAGTACCAGCATGAGCAGAGCTGTCTCGCAGGTCACTGTGTACACAGCACTCCTGGGCATGGATATTCACCCCACCGCTGCCTCTCCTCGGCTCTGAAGAGCTCCTTGGAGAGCCTGCAGGGCTCAGCAAGGCACCCAGAGCCCCATGAGGACACGGGGAAGCAGCACTGGGGACTCGGCGCCAGGCTCGAGCTCCAGCTGAGCCGCTGTGCCAAGCCACGCTCAGCGCATTGCTCAGACCCTCCTCCTCCATTTGCACGGCTTTTTGTACACATTGCCCTTATTATTTTTTAAAGGGAGCAGGGGGATGCCTCTCTGGCAGCAGCCAGAGGAGTTTAAGAGCAGTTATGCTCAGGCAGCCTTTGAAGCCACTGAGGTAAAGGGGATGGGGCTGGAGATCCAGGCACTGCTAGCGTCCTGACCAGAGGCATTTCTGGCTTAAACAGGCAGCCAAGCATCTGTTTTCATTCTGACAGCAAAGAGCTTTGCATCGGGAAACAGATAAAAACCCAGGGAAAGCGATAAAAACCCCGTTTCCATTCAGCCCCGACTACTGCTGGTTGCAGCAAAACCCGTAGAGAGCCCTAAAATCGCAGAATCTGTGCTTCTTCTTTCACCTTCTGTCAGAGACGCTCAGGAGAAGGGGATTTCTGGAGGAGGACCATCAGAGCCCTGTACTTGCAGATAAGCCCAGAGCACCCTTTGGCACACTGCCGGGCTTCCCCCGGGTGCCACCTGTGATCCGTGGCCACGGGGCAAGCATTCCAGAGCCGCACTCGGCACCAGGAGCCGTGCAGGGGCACAGCAAGCCTGGAGGCGAGGAGGGGATCCTGCGGGGACTGGGCACCGCTGTGAGCAGCTGGAACCACCCAGATTCCGGGCACAAACCACCACGGGACGCCTAAATCCTGCTGCCCGGCCGCACAAGGAGGAGTGTGAGAGCGGCGTGTCCAGCGAGAGGAAGGACTCCAGGTCTGAGGTGTGCCCAGAGCAGGAGCACAGGAGCAGGCTCCCCCGGCGGTGCTGGGCTGAGCACACCTTCCCTTCCCTTCCCTTCCCTTCCGCAGGGCACAGATCGATCCCCACGCCCAGGGGAGGCACAGCTCAGCCGCACAGCCTGCACGGTCCATGGCGACAGCCTACCCCCGTGCAGGGGAAAGAGGGAAAAGGCTGCACACAGGGATCTTCCACACACCCCGGGAACATCTGCACCGGCAGGGCAGGAACCTCAGCAGCACCCACGTCCCTTGGGGCAGCTCTGCAGGTGGGCAGCAGCCCCGCTGCCGGGGCCGGAGAGGGAAACTCTCACTCAGAACATTTTCAGCACTGTCAGGGAAACCCGACCCCTCGTCATGTCCCCGGCTCTCCCATGGGCCGTGTCCCCTCTCCCACGCTCGCTTTCTGAGGTCGACTGCCAAGGGATCGCGTTCCCAAGGAGGAAACGGGAGCATCCCCAGCATCCCAACACGCAGCTCTACCTCAAGGCTGGAAGCAGTCCGTGTTCCTGTGGAGAACCGAGCTCCAAAGCGGCGCTCAGCCTCCAGCCAAGGCCTAGCGGGGAGCATCCCCGGGAGCGGGACGAGACACCCGCACCCTGAGCGGCAGCAAGCTCCGGGCATGTCCTTCGGGGCTCCCCCATCCTCCCGGGGCTCCCACCCCGAGGCCAGGCTCCCCGAAGCCAAGTTTGGTCCAAGAGCAACAGAATCTTCTCCCGCAGCAGCCCGAGCAGCCGACCCGGCTCTCTCCCAGCGCTGGCCGCATCTCCCCGGCCCCTCGCCACCGCGGCCGGTCCCGAGCAGAGCCCGGCCCACGGGGAGCGATGGACGAGCGGGGGCGCAGCCCGGGGCAGCCCCAAACCCGCAGCCCCCGCCGGCGGAGCGGGGACCCAGGCGGTGCCCGCAGGGACCGCACCGGGGCAAACTTGCGGAGACGATCGGCGGGGGATGCGCGGCGGTGCCGCCGGTGTGCCTTACCTGCCGGGCCGCTCCGGAGGCTGCAGTCCGCGCCGTAAATCCGAGTGTGCCGCCTGCGGAGCCGGCTCGGCGCCGGGCGGGCGGGCGGGTCCCCCGCCCGTGCCCGGGGCCGAGGAGCCCCGGCCGCCCGGCGCTCAGCCCCGCCGCCCCGCCCCGCCTCTCCGCATCGCCGCCGCTGCCGTCGGGGGCTGCGGCCGCCCCGCCGCCGCTCGCCGGCCCCGCGGCCCCGCGCCGCGCTCCGCCGTCCGCGGGAGGCGCGCAGGGGGCGGGCGGGGGGCGGCGCGGAGAGGGGGCCGTGCCCACCGCCCACTGCCAGCGGGAGGGGCTGGCACTACCCCGGAGTCCGGCCGCGTTCCCGTCCCCGTCCGTTCCTCCGCCGCCATCCATCCCCCGGGACCCGCATCCCCGCTCTCGGCATCCCGGAGCGATCCGTCCTCTCAGATCCTGTCGCTTTGTCGCTGGGTCAGGGACCTGTCCAAGAGCCCATCCCTGGGAGCGGAGAGCGGCATGAGAATCCAGCCCCTTCGCCTCCTTCCTCCCGCCTCCATCCCTGCGGGCTGCGGGCGGTCCTGGAGCCCCGCAGTCCTCAGCGCCGGCCTCTGGAGCCGAGGCCGCTGCCGGAGCCCAGAACTCCCTGTCCCTGCCCTGGGGACTGCCCCAAAGCCCGGGACACCGGGCCTGTCCTGCCTGTGCCCCGGGTGTGGCTCAGCAGCTCCAAGGGGAAATGGGAAAGGGACACACAAACACATCACCATGTGCCCATTTTGCAGCGCCCCTCCCGCCACAACTCTGAACTTCCTACCTTTCCCAGCCCTGCTCAGGCACGGGTGCTTCGTGGATGGATGGATGGATGGATGGATGGATGCTCTGCCGGGAGCCCTGCAGCAGCAGCTCCAAGCTCACCTGGTTCCCCACTGGAATCACCCTGTCATAGATGGGGGTGTGGGTGACGGGGATGGGAACTGATGCTGCAGGAAATCTCTTCACAGACTTTGCATTTTGACAAATCAGCTGAAGGGCCCTGTCCTAGACACCTAGCCTCAGTTTGAGGGTTTTTCTAGGATGCACAACCAGTGATCCAGGTGAAGTGGCTCCTTGGTTGGCTGTCCTTATCGCCAAGGATGTTCAGCACAGAAAATCGGGGAGCAGAGGGACACCAGGGTGCTCACAGCCTCTCTCCTGCAGGCTCACGGCATTTCACCTTCACACCCTGCGAAGGGAAGAACTGTCCCTTCGTGGCAGGAGTGGGAGACCCTTCTGGGCTGCAGAAATGTCCGGCCAGGGTCTCCCACTCCTCCCAGGTTGCAGCTGCCCCTGTCACGGCTGACTGCCTCAGCTCCCTGATGTGGCTACACTTCTGGAATGCACTGGGACCCACTGGGATGCTAACTGTGGGAGAATTAGCAAACCCAGAGAAACCAAGCACTCCTGGAGGTAAAGCCTGGAGGCTGCTCTGCACCAGGTCACCATGCAGAAGCTGGGTGTCTTCACAGCCTCTTGGCTGTAGCCAAAGCTGCCCCAACTGAAGGAGCCCTGTGGAGTTATGGATGGGACTTTGTGAGATGGGAGCCCTCCCAGGCAGCAGGATGAAAGCAGATTAAGGTTTTGAGTGTACTTGGATGAATATGAGCTTAATCCACTAACCAGATCAATCAAAGCTGCAAGTGATGCTTTCCCCTGGAGTGCCTTGCTGTTCCTGTGCCTGTTCACTGCAGGAAAAGAAGCTCTGCCTGGCATGGACAGCAGCTGCCCTCCTACATCTGGACTCCCTTTATCTGTGCAAGCCAGCCACAACCTTAATTTCCAACCATATCAACAAGCAGTGCTGTAGATTGCCATGAGGAGCCTGTGTCCATGCCAAGTATGGCAGGCTGGCCTTACTTCTGATTTGGAGCACCAGCGTGGCTGGCATGGGAAGTTTTGCAAAGCAGGGCAATTTGGAGATATCTCTGTGCAGTTCTGGTCACTTATCACAGTTATGCTGAATTATGCTTCACTTATACAAACTCTAATGGTGTTACTTCAGCAAGGCAAAGGCAGCTCTTATGCTAATTTGACTATTTGTTAGTCTCATAACACTTACTTACATTTACTGTGCAGCTTAATATTGTCAACATGCCTTAATTCTGGTGTGAGAGTGCTTTTATGGGGAATTATAACAGCAGAGGTTAAATTGCACAAATGCAACTTCCCAACAGGTCAATAACTGTGGAGTTTATAGCTGAAGAGATTTGTACGTCATCACTCCTGACCTTATGCACACCACCGGTTACTTCTGCATCAGGTCCTGTGTTTGACTCGGCCATAACTACTAATTTATTCATTGAGGGCTGTTTCCAGGTCACCCGTGAGCCCTGCTGAGCCTCCTGAGCCCGTGTCTCTCCCTGCCCTCTGCCCACAGGTTCACACTGTGGAGTGCTGAGTGACAGGAGACTTTACAGAGCAGGCAGCACACAGGGCATGAGCTCAGGGAGTTTAACTGTGAATCACAGCACAGGCTCCTTTGGGCCAGTGCACAACAAGGTTTATGGATCTTAAGGGTCCCTGTTTGCAAATACACATTAGTTGGTTGTCTGTGTCATAAATCTCCCCATTTATCCCACTCGAGCCTGATGAATAATTGGAGAGAGGTTTGTGGCTAATTGATTTGCTGATCAGTGGAAAGAAATCATGAATAATTTATTTGATGAATATTCCTCAGCCATCCGTAAAGCTGGTCAGTTACTGAAAATAATTAGTTGCAAACACTCAATTTTTCAGCCAATGGCTTTGTTCATTTGCAGGAGCACCTCACACTTCTCACCCTCCAGAGCACATCCTCACAGATTTCCCCTGGGCTCTGTTCTTCTAACCAGCTTGAAAACTTCCCCATGCCTGTTCTGTCCATCCACTCACTCTACAGCCCACACTGCAAATCTCCCTTTTCCTCCCCATGTCTTCCCAGATCCTCCAGGTTGCCCAGAACTTCCCTAGCGGGGCTCCCCTCCACTTGGGACTGAGGCATGGAGCGGTTTTGCCAGTGGAAGGGGAGGATGCAGGGCAAATTATGTGACACCATCAGCTCCTGGTGCTGTCTGTGTGGCAGAGTTCCACATAAGGCATCCACTGTGAAAACCAAGGTTCACTTTTAAAACCTTTTAAAAGGTTTGATAAAAAAAAGACAAGAGGAGACAAAGACAATAAAGCAAGGGGTTATAATGGGCAGGTGCTTGGCATGCAGCCAAGAGCACACCCTAACTTAGAAAACACTTCTTTAAATGCATCTACATGTTGTATATTCATAGACTCTCATGCATTATTCAAAAATATTCATTTTGAGTTCCTCCAACCTGTAAATCACCATTTTTTTATTTCTCCTTTTGGCTCTGTGCTGTTGAGCACTACCTGATCAATGAATTCCTTCCCTGGGGTTCTGGTGTCCATCACTGCCATCTTCATCCAGATAGTCCAAGAATGTGAAGAATTTCCTGATTATCTTTTTACCATTCTCTGAGTTAGCTGCATGAACAAAAGCTTTTTACATCACCATGTTATAGTCTGAGAAAAACATATATATTTATCATCCTTCTATTTCTAAGTTTTGTTAATAGCAGAACTAAAAGAAGCTATATTCATGCAGCAAAGTTTTCCAGCATTACACATATAGCATTCATTTTAATATTTGCAAAAAGCCAAAAATATAATATGTACTGATAACACCCTGAAGCCAGCCTTTGGGGCAGAGGTGCTGCCTCTCACCAACACAACTCTGCCAGTGAAGGGATGGAGCAAAGGGCTGGGACAAGCACAACAGAGGAGGAACATCCTGCACCACCCTAATTCCTCTTTACCAAGCCCTAATTCCTTTTTCTAAGCATCAACCCTTAAGCAGGCCACATAAGCCTGTCGTTTTTTCTTTATCTGGTCCTCCCTTTGCAGGCATCCTTGCACAGCAATCAGGCAAGACCTGCATGGCTGCCTCTTCTGGGGTCTAAAAAAAGAAAAAGAGGAAAAAAGAGGCTCTTTGGTTTCTCTAAAATTGCTGTTTATTTGCCGCTTTTTGCATGCGAAGAAAACAAACAATCTCCAGAGGCTTCTTGATGTTATTTGGCTGCTAGCAGAAATCCTATCAGCTCCTCCCGTGGTTCTCAGATCTGGCGGGGGCAGCTCTCCTCCCTGCTCTTTTCTCCCCCCTAGGTAACACGCAGGCACCCTCCGCACTGGATGAACATCGCCTTTCCTCCGCAGCACCGTCTCGGAGCCGCTTCCTTGCCTCGCAGTTGCCAATTGGGGATTCCGAGCAGCAGGAGTCAGGATCTGCCTGGAGTGTGTGCCAGGCTGCGCTTGTTTGAGAATGAGAATCTCCTCTGTGCTAGAGGAACCGGGGGCGATGCAGAAACTCCCCACACAAGCCCTGCCGTGTTTAATTTTAATGGGAACAGGACACTTGAGCTGTCCCTGCTGGGAGGGGAGCGCTCCCTCCCTGCGGGAACCGTGAGTTTGGGGCCAGCCTAGCCCTGTGTGGTTTGGGGGAGTGATTTTTGGGAGCTCAGCAGCTGCCCAGCCTGGAGCAGGGCTGGTGAATGCCCTGGAGGCTGAGCTGGCTCTGCCCTGGGCTCGGCAGGAAGCTCCCAGCCCGAAACCGAGGGGCTAATTCCATTAGGCAATGTTTGCAGCCAGAGTCAGGGCTTTAATTATGTCTTTCCTCTCCTCGCTGGCTCTCAGCAAAGTCACGTCTGCTCTGCTCCCTGCGATGCTCAGCCCTGTGAGAGAGCGGGATGGAGGATGCACATCCCGGCGTTTGCATCCCATCCCCTGCTCCGAAGGATGCTTACCGCGCTCTCTGGGCTCTGCTGCCTGACTGGCAACTCCTTGTGGCCAGGAGAGAGGGGATGTGCCAGCCCTGTGGCCCCGGGAGCGTGTGCGCCCCTGCTTTGCTGCTGAGTGATGCAGGATGCAGCCTGGGATGCATCCCCACTCACAGCAGGTGCCAGGGTACCTTCTCCTTCCTTCTCCTTCCTCCTCCTTCCTTCTCCTTCCTTCTCCTTCCTCCTCCTTCCTTCTCCTTCCTTCTCCATCCTTCTCCATCCTTCTCCTTCCCTCTCCATCCTTCTTCCTTCTCTCGGGGCTGTTCTCCCCCCTGTTGCTTCCAGGGATGGCCAGCCCTGGCTGCTGGAGCTGCTCCAGCACTTGGATTTACGATGATGCTTTCATCTCTTCCTCCCTTCCCCTCACAGCCCATGGCTCCGTGTAAATCAGCGTCGCAGATGAGCCGTGTCCTTCTGCACCAGCTGGGGCTTCTGGCCCTGAAAAACTTTGCTGTGGCCTCCAATAAATACACTGAGATATCCACCTAAAGCTGTCAGCGCAGCCCACACCCCCAGAGATGATCCTGGGTGGGCCAGGGTGGTCCCCAGAGGATGGAGAGGAGCTGTGCTCTGTGTGTGCATCCTTCCTGGGTGAAAAGGGCTCTCAGAGATGTCCTGAATGCCCACCCCGCCTTTATCTTTTCAGCGCTTTGGAGAGAGCTTGCCTGCAAGCAAAGCACTGATGCGTGGGCATTTTTCACCTTCAGATTTGCCGTTCAGCTTGTTTAGGTGGAGGATGGGCTTAATGGTCGAGGCTTAGCAGAAGGAAAGGGGAAAGTTTGCTCAAGACAACCTAATTGATCTTAATGAGACAGGAAGGGCTTTGTGCTGCAAACGCCAGTGTTTGTTTTGTGAGTTTAATGCGTTTTCTGGCTGGGTTTGATTTCTCTGGGGAAGTCCTCTGGCCTAATAAACGGAGCCATAGGGAATTAGAACTGATAAAACAGTTGCTGCTCTCAGCCCAAAACAGCTCAGTCTTTCGGGGGTGAAAGAGAGCTGGGGAAAGGGTAATTGCAATGGATTGAATTAACTCCTGATCATCAGCCAGCTTTGGCTCTGGTGGGTGGGCAGCAGCCAGGGCTGGGTGCCCAGGGACAGGGCACGTCCAGTGGGGGACACCGAGCCCATGTGGGCACCCAAGAGGGAGCTCAAAGAGCCAGGAAAAGCTTTGTGGATTTTACGTCCAGCTGATAATGATGGAAATGGTTGTTGTCAGAGGGAAAATACTTTTTCAAACCCCGAGCATTTGGATCGTGACTTTCCTAGAAAATGGTGCCATTTCTGCTTTCCTCTACGCTGAAAAATGGAGTCACAATGTGGTTTTGTGCTTTTTATTGGTATCTCCTTAAATGGAAGGAGAAGAAATGACTTCGAATCTCACAGCTGCTGCTGAAAAGGTGGTTGGCTCTCTGGAGAGCAATGTTTCCACTGAGAGATTTCTTCCTGCCTGTGAGCAGCTGCCTGTCCCCGTGGGTTTCCTGGGGGAAAAACCATATCCAAACCTGTCCCAAGCCAGGACTGGGACAAGGACGGGCTGTGCTCATGTCAGTGATGCACCTTGCCCCTGGAGATCCCAAGACCTGGCTTGACTTGGGGAAACAAGGGCAAGAAGAGGGGGGAGTCCAAGCACAGCAAGGAGGGGTTGGAAAGGCAAAGCAAGGCAAGGCAAGGGAGGAATTGATAAGGCAAAGGAGTGAAGGGATGGCAAGGAATGGTGACATGGAGAAAAACATGGAGAAAAAAATCCCTGCAAGCTCTCCTTGCTTCCATCAGTAGGAGAGAAAAGAAAATGCTCATTTGTCTTATTTTCTTTCTTTCCTTCTTTCCTTCTTTCCTTTCTTTCTTCCTTCCTTCCCCTTCTTCTTTTCTTCTGACATGGTCTCTCTCCGGAACTCCTTCCCCCTGCTCCTGTGGGATGCAGCCCATGGCTAGTACACAGCTCAGCACAGCTCTAGGGACACGACAGAGCCACCTCCCTGCTGTCCCCAGCCTGTCCTGCTGCTCAGCCACCTACCAGGACATGTCACACCCCTCAGGGCCAGGGAGAGCCCTGGTGGCAGGGGCTAAGTCAGGGATGCTGTGCCTCTGCATCCCAGGGAACGCCGTGGGAAGAGCAGGGAGGGAAAGCAGGATGATTTATAGCTGCCAGAGCAGTCCTAGGGAGCTGGTGTGGAGAAGCTGGCAGGCTGCTGGCTGTGCAGCACAGTCTCAGGGCAGTGGGATGGGGGCTCACAAGGCTGTTCCTGCCTGCTCCTGTTCCTGGTCATGCTGGCTGGCTACACTCTGGAAAAAGCAGGGATACTCACTGCCCACCTCTGCCTTTCCCACCTCAGTACTGCTCTGGCTTCCTGCCCCTAGCACCTCCTTGCTCAGCTTCCTTCAGAGCCTGGCAAATCCCCTTTGCTGCTTTCTTGCCCCCTTGGACCAGAGATTTGCTCTCTCTCTCATCACTTCTGCTTCCCAGACCAATTTGCTGCTTTCCACATTGATTTCTGTCTATTTTCCCACTCTGCCTGTTGGTGGATTTGGGGTTTTTATTGCTAATTACTCTTCCTGCTCCTCTGCTGGGGGACATACTTTCCAGTCCATTTTTAACTGGCGTTAAAGGCATTAAACAATATTTACTAGAGATAAACGTTTTTTAAATCAGTCAGTCTGGACAGGCTGCTTTGGCTTGCAGCTCTCATCAGAGGCTAGTGATGCCCTGAGATACTCTCTTGTACCCAAAGCTGTCAGGGCTGAGACAAGGCACAGCCTCACTGTGCAATTTATGGTTGGAGACCAAGTGGCTGTATGGGGAATGCACGGCTGGAGACTGTGCGGGCGAGACAAAAGCTCCCTGCAGAAGCCCAGGCAGCTGCAAAGTTGGGCTATATTTAATTTCAAATGCCTGGAGGCTTCCTGTTTGATTTCTGGGAGGATTTCAGGCTGAGAGCTAATAGGGATATAGTTGAGGAACATCTAAGTCTCTTTGCAAACAGCATGAAGGCACCTGCTGAGCTTTTCAGGAGGAGCTGGGATGGTGCTGGCTTCTCTGCCCAGCCAGGAGCAGTGGCAGGCAGCAGGAATGGCAGGTCTTGGTTTGAAAGACAGGTGTTTGTTAAGAAAGGCAGGAGCCCCTCTTGAAATGGAAAATTTAAACCCCCCCCTCCTCTAAATTATTATAATTTTGAAATTAAGGGGCTCTCAGCCAACGATATGGGAATAGGAACAACAGTTATTTACTAGGGAAACTAAAATAGAAATACAGTACTACAAAGAACAAGCCCCAAACACTGACAGAGTCAGAATCCAAGCTGACACCCTGTCAGTCAGTCAGGGTGTTGGTAGCAGTCCCATTAAATGGTGGCTGCATCCTCCTGCAGTCACAGATGTGGTTCAGTTGGAGCAGTCCTGCTGTAGAAGGTGCAGTTTTCCTCTGAAAGGTCCAGTGATGATGTAGAGGAGCCTGGTTTTCCTCTGGAATCCAGTGGGAAAAGGCTGCTCTGATGTTCCAAATCTCAGTTTTTATCTAGGTCCGAAAGGCTTGGCTCCTACCCCTGGCTGGAGCATCTCCCAATGGGATGATGGAATTTTATCAGTCATGCACTGGGACTCAATGGCCATTAACAGGAGATATCTCCTGGAGGGAGGATGGGTTGTGGAAAAGATAAAGAACACTGCCCCACCTGGTTTAACAGCTGGTGATTGAATACAAACTGCTGGGCACATCCTGCTTTGCAAGCCAAGACACAGGGGAAGGGAGATTGGCCCCAGCACCACACAAACCTCAGGCAGGGCAGTGGGCAGGTAAACATCAGCCCTGGCAAGATAAACTGCCCAAGAGCAGCCTTGGAGTCAACTGCTGCCCTTTTAATGCAGTTCAGGAAGAGAAAAATGATCCAGGCCCAGGAAGGCTCTGCCCATCAGTGCTCCTGTCCCTTGGGGGCTTTCCTTTTTTCCCCCTTTTTTTTTTCTTTTCCTTTTCCTTTTCCTTTTCCTGTAAGGAAAACTCATAGGAAAGAGGTCAGGAAATCTCGCCAAACTCTCCGTTAGAAGGTTGCAAGCTTAAGCACCAGAAATTAGGCAGGGCTAATTTTATGGTAGTTGGTTTGACCTCTGTTCTGCCCCCATCTGCATTACCATGCAGTGTTTAGTTAAATGATCACTTACTCCTTCCTCCCGGGGCTTTTCACTCATTTCAGTGCACATGGAGCAAAATTAGAGCTGCACAGGAACCACAAATCTGGCCTTTCCCAACATTTGAGTACTTATCTCACTGCCTGAGCAATGTTGTTTTTTTTTTTTTAACAGAGCTTTCTTGTCTGTAGGATCTTGAATAATTTGGTATCAGCTCCAGTCCCACTGCACTCAGTGGATAATTATCTCCTGGTTTTAAGTGAGCAGAACATAGCAGCTCTGCCTTGCTTCCCCCAGTGCAAGGCTTTTCATGTGGTGGGGTTTTTATATTTAAAAAAAAAAAAAAAGCCAAGTGGCCCAAGAGGCTCCTGATTCACATGCTGCAGACCAGGTTCCTACATCAAAAACTCATTGAAAGTTCCCCAGCAAAATGCGTGAGTCAGGGAAGTTAAATTGTGTTAATTCTGTCTGGAAGGTCCCAAGGATAAGCAAGGCCAGGATTTGCTGTCAGGTTCTTCCCCTGCCCTGTTCTAATGTGCACTAATTTTCCTGGGGAGCTGGAGATATCACTGTCGAGCAGGGCTATTACAAGTAGGTTACTGGAGCCTTGTGCAGGGGAAAACGGGTTTATTTTCTGCAGAGAGCTCGGTGAATTTGCATCTCAATGAATGCTTTTTCCTTGAAGGAATTTTCCATTATAGGAGAAATAAATTCTCCTCGGGGGTAAACTGCTCCAACCTCCTCCCCTGTGGGATGTTTTCCCAGACCTGGCAGCCTCATCCCAGAGATGCTGAGAGGAGGGAAGGAGTGAGGCCAGCCCTGCTCTGAGCTCTGGCTGCACTGCACAAGGGGCTGGGCTGGAGGTGACTTCTCTGATGGGCAGAGCTGATGCCCTCACTTTTAGCTTTCATATTTTCAGATTCTGTACTGCATTGGTGTGTGACTCTGAACTCCATATAAAGTGTTACAAGTTCTCACGGCTCAGGCACACAAAATCCTTTTCCAGCCCAGAACCAAGGAGCAGCTTCAGCCCCAAAAAGTGCAAACAGCAGGGAATTGAGGAGAGAATCTGGGAGGATGGGACTGCAGAACCTGGAGCTGGAATTGGACAATGAACTCCAATATGGGAATGGACCAAAACTGATAAAAGTGTGAAAACTCTGAGCCCATCTTGGGTGTAGCCCTGGCCAGGCTCTTGCACTGCCCAAGGTGAATCCTTTGAAGGGCTTTTAATAAATCTCTGCTTTATTTTTGTATTTTTACATTTTTATATATAAAATATGTGTATGCATTGTATATAAGATATCATATGTCATATATGATATATCATATATAGAATATATAATGTATTATATATTTGAATATTTTTAATATTTTAATAAATACCTTTATTCCTTTAACAGTGTCTAACCTCTGTTCCAGGGATCCTCTTAAGGCATCAGATCTCCCACGTGTCTGCAAATACCCAGCAGCTGGAGCCACGAGGGGCCAGAGGGAAGGGGCTGGGAATTTTAGCTGCATGGGAAGAACAGGGCTCTGGAAAGGAGACGTGGTGGTGATGAACTGCATGAATCATTTAGAAGGATGTAGTCTAGCACCATATGTTCTGTGTCAGCGTGTGGAGAAAGTGTCACGTCCATTAGGAGAATAATTGTACAGTTAATCTTTTTTTGGGGGGGAAAAAAAATATTTAAAACCGTTCCTAGGCTCAGCAGCATTGGCAGGGCAGAGCAAGGCTGTGTTCCTGGGTACTTAGGGCAGGTGCCTAAGGAAGCTTCAGGCTGCGTCAAAGAAGAAGAGAAAGAAACAGCTGGGTGGAAAGGAGGGAGAGGAGAGGAAATACTGCTTTGGTTGGCCAAGAGGGCTAAATAAAACATGAGCATCTGTGAGGAGGTCAGGATGGATGCCAAGCCCTGGTGTAGGAAAGCCAAAGGCTCTTGGAGACTCACATCTTCCCCATTTCCAGCCAAAACTGCTGCAGACTCTGAATTCTGTGAAGCTTTTCTGTGAGATTGAAAGCACCCCTGCTGCTGGAGAGCCCTGGGGAGCAGGGACACACGTCCCCAGAGGAACCCGTGTCCCCATGGAGCAGTGTGGGGCTGGCAGCTCCTGTGGGCAGCATGGCCAGCAGGGAGCTCGTGGCCCAGTTGCCCTGCCATGGATGCCATGGCTCCAGCCAAGAATTCCTTTTCCTGAGCAGTTTTCCAGGCTTTTAGGCAGCCAAGCAGCCATGGCTGCAAGGCTCTGGGGCAAGCTGTCATTACTGCACAAAGGTAGCTAAGCTCCCAAATCCTATTAGTGCAGAGGAAAGAAGCTCAGGGAATGACCTGAGGCAAGGCAGGACCAAGCTGTGACAGCCAGGGAAGGGCAGCATCACCTTCCTCACAGCTCTCTCACCACACTCCAGCAAGGATGATGGCTCTTCCTCCCTCAGGCAGCTGTGCTGGTGCAGCCTGCATCCTTCCAAAGCTACCTGACCTCTGTGGTACCCACTATCCGCGCTGGGACTGCCCATCCCATCACTGACACCACTCCCCAGGCTCCTCTGCCTGCTCCTCCCTCCACAAGGAGCTAAAATCCAGCCTGTCTCTCCTGCTAACACTGGCTTGGCAGGTGAAGGTTACTGTGCAAACTAACTCTATTCAGCCCCCCAGGTTGTGGTTTTTTTTGCAAGAAGCTTGACTCAAGCATTGCGTGACATTTCTATTTTCAAACAGTAGCACTGCCTTAACATTGATGAAGCTGGAGTCGAGTGGCAGAAAAATTGTCCAGGCTGGAAACTGCCACGAGCAGGGAGTCAGTCCTCACCCAGGGACACAGGGACATCTTGGGATGGGAGCATTGGCAGGTGCTGAGCAGCGCCCAGGAGTGGGGACAGACCTCACACACACACAGGGACAGGCAGGGGACAGGGAGATATTGGGGACAGTCAGGGAGAGTGGGGACATGGAGGACATGGGGACATTAGGGACAGTCAGGGGACATTGGGACATTGGGGTCAGTCAGGGGACATTGGGACATGGAGGGCATGGTGTTCTCCAAGAGGCACAGGATGTCCTGGGGACAGGGGACAGTCAAGGGACGTGGGAACACACGGACAATCAGGGAGTGTGGGGACATGGAGGACATGGGGACATTGGAGATTGGACATGGGGACATCAGGGACAGTCAGGGGACATGGGGACTTTGGGACCTTGGGGACAGTCAGGGACTGGGGACACAGGGACAGTTCTCTGATTGTCTGGAGTGTCCATTGGACTTTTAAGTGATAAATTGCCAAAAAAAAAGAAAAAAAAGAAGAAAAAAAAAAAAGATAAAGCAGAGAGAGTGGGATTTGCCATTTTTGTTTCCCTCTGCATGGCAGAGCACTGCAAAGGGCTGAACAAGCCACCCCTCACAGCACAGGGGAGCAGTGTCTGTCCTGCATCTCAGCTGCTCAACTGGGGACACTGGGAAAGTTTTCATTCACCAGAAACCCCAGCAGGATTCTGAAGAAGAAAATACCATTACCTGGGAGGGACTGTGGCTGTGGCTGTAGATGGAGTGCAAGGACCAGCTGGGAATTTGGCCAGGAAATGGACACATGTGGGGCTTCCTTTTTGGGTGCAAGATTTTGGGGAGCAGATGCCAATATCACACCTCCCAGAGCCCTTTGACTTTGCATTTCCCACCCTGGTGGTGCAGCTGAGGCTGGAGGGGGGAGGACAAAGGCACAGCCACGTCCAGTGAGCTTTGTGACACTTTCTGCATGTCCTACTCTCTGTCAAGTGATTTTCACCCCCAGCAAGCTCCAGGCAGAGTGGTGTGCAGTGAAGAATGCGATAAAATTGAATTATCCTGGCGCGAGGAATTTCCCTCCTCCCCATTTGTCAAGCTTTCTGCATCCCATTCCAGAGCAAAGAAAAATCACCCAGTGATCCATCAGGAAGGGGGGAAAAAAACCATAAAACCCTGAGCAGTCCCTGCCAGGCTCCTGCATTTCCCCCAGCCCATCTCCCTGCAGCTGTGCCCCTCTGCTCAGGTGATTTCTGACAAAATAAAACAATGTGCAGTGGAAGAGCTGCTGTGTGCTGCAGGCCAGTCCCAGGTGAGGCTGCTTCCAGGGGCAGGTTTCCCCTGGGGAAGCTGGAAATGGGGTGGTTTTGATGTTGTTGTGCTCCCTGAGCTCCCCCTCTGCATGCAGCACACCAAGGAACTCGGCTGCAAAGATGGATTTCATATTGATTTCTATAGCTCTGCTGAAATTCTTTATTAGGGAGCCGAGCAGCGCACGGTGATGGAAAACTGCAAGGATGGCTTGAGCTGCTGAAGGGTTTTCTGCAAATCCAGGAGAATCTGGAAAAAGCCACTGAGGAGGAGGAAAATACTCTGCTCTAAAAGGCACAAATGGGGAGATAAAGAGTTTTGCAGGCTACGTGCTTCTTCTTTCTTCTGAAGTGAAATTATACCCAAATTCACATCTTCCTCCAGAAGCTTTTGATGAAATAGCAATTTTTGAATTGAATGACTGCATTAAAAGGTGTCCAGCCAACTCTATTCTGCTTTACCACATCTGTTTTATCTGTGAATCTGTGAACACAGACCAAGGAGTTTCTTTCCTTCTTTTTTTTTTTTTTTTTTTTTTTTTTTTTTTTTTTTTTTTTTTTTTTTTTTTGTGAGGGTGGGGGGTTAGAAAAGGTCGATCTCATAATTTGTTTGAGCTTCATACTGAACTTAGTGAACTTAGCAGGTGTCTTGGGGGTGAACAGGAGAATTCAGCCCTCAAGGCAGGACCAAGAGCTGGACTGATGATCCTTGTGGGTCCCTTCCAACCCAGGGTATTCCAGAAAACTCCATCCTTTCCTGGCAAAGGGTCGACTTTGCCTCCTGAGGCTTTGCTGCCTGCCCACCCTTGCAGCTCCTGCAGTGCAGTTCATCTCTGGTTGTGCTGGGGCTGCCTGCACTCTGCCAGCTGGCAGGAATTCCCTTTTGACAGCCCCAATCTGTCAGCAGCCAAATGCCTTGAACTCTGGAAGGTGTCGTTACAGACACTAAAGAAAAATAAAGGGGCTGTCCTTTCAAAGATTTTATTTTATTTTTTTTTTAATAGTCACAAGACTTTTTTATTTTTTCTTTTTCTTTTTTTCTGTTTAATAAATTTTAAAGTCAGCACTTTCTGGTTTGGCCTGTGCAATGCTGCTCTTAAAAATTGCCTTTCAGAGAGGTGCTCTGCCCTCACCCAGTGATGGAACCTCTGCCTCAGCACCACTTTGGTTTCTCTGGGGTTGCAGAGCTGGACAAGTCAACAAATCTCAGCTCTTTTTCCCCTCTGATAATTTTGAAGGGTAGGAATGACCTGCCATGGTTATTTTGTGTCATTGTCAACAAAACAGAACTGTGGCTTCTTCTGTGGCTTGCAAACAGCAAGTAATTTAATATTGTCATACCATTATTCAAGAAACCATTTCCTTGACTCCTAAATGAAAGAGCCTTTCCAATGTGACCAGTTTGTCACTATCCCTTATGGTTTCCTTTGCATGGAACCAAGAGCTCTATAGCTTCCAATTCAAAAAGAAGAAGAAAAGATTACTGGGGGCAGGAGGAGGGATGGATGCTTCACCACTTTTATTCTCTCCTCTTTGAGCTGGAGGAGGCAAATCCAACTTCCCAAATTCTCCTCCCAGACACTTGGCCCCATCTTTCCCTCACTCCTGGGCAGCAGTGCTGAGGAACCCCTGGCTGGGAAAGCAGTTCCAGGAGCTTTGCTTCTGCCTCCCATCTCTTCCATCCCTGGGAAAGCAGTTCCAGGAGCTTTGCTGCTGCCTCCCATCTCTTCCATCCCTGGGAAAGCAGTTCCAGGAGCTTTGCTGCTGCCTCCCATCTCTTCCATCCCCTCCATCCTGTCCCTCCTCTGTCCTGGACAGCTCTGGGGAAATGCTGCCACTCCTCAGCACTCACATGTGGGAAATAAAAAAGGTGTAAAACTCTCAGAAAGCTGAGTGAAAGCAAATCTCAGGATGGAGAAATAACAAGAAATAACAGGGCTGTGAGCTGTGTAGAGATGGGCCTCAGGAAAATATGATAAGCAAGATAGTAAAAACATGTAAGCTTAATAATGAAGCTCTATCCGTTGTTTTAAGCTATTACAAGCAAGCATAGTTCAAAGCAAGATTTACATGCAGCTTTATTAATTGGCCTGAGCAAATGCTTGTCAGTTTTTAATGTTATGCTATTGGCTAGAAAGTTGTTAAAAGATTTTGTAACAGTCCCATATGCCAGTGATGCTGTTTTGGTTTGACCCTTTTATCCTTTTATTTTTTCTCTGCATCCTTTACACACAAACCTGTAGCTTTGTAGCTTCTTATTGCAGCTTCATTTCAACATTTTCCGAGGCAGAAAGACAAACCAAATTCCAGGATCCCTCTGCTCTCCTGGTTCTCCTTAGACATCAAGGCTGAACCCAGATTTCTGAGCCAGGCTTTTGTAAACAGGGCCTGGATCTCATCCTAACTGGAGAGAATCTAGAAGGGCCAGAGAAAAAGGCATCACCAGAGGTGAGGTGTGAGAAGCACAGCCCTTTCCAAGGCTGAGTGCCCAGCCCCAGGGCCAGAAGCGGGGTCTGCCCTGGCACTCATCACCCAGAGGTGCCAGCATCTCACCTGGGGTTCTCTCCATTGGGCTGTGCTGGCTCAACTCATTAAATTTGATTGTTTCTCTGGGTATTTCATGTTTCCATGCAGCCCAAGCCACTGCTCTACCACGTTCTCTGCAGGATCAGTTCTCAGCATTCCTCACAGATCCCAACAAACGAGAGGAACTGCCCACAGGGAGAGGGAGAGCAAAGCCTTTCTTAGGGAACTGGCCTTAACTGCACACTAAATTTGGGTTAATTATGAACACATGCTCCAAGATAAAACATGAAGGAAGAGCTGAGCATCAAATACACAATGAATCTAATTAACGTGAGCACAGCTAATTAGATTTGAATTAGATTTATTCGCAGTATTGCATGTGTGCTCAAAACTGCTGGCTTTATGGGAGTAATTAAAAAAAGTTAAGTAGGGTTGGATTCACAAATTCAGCAGCCCCAACGATTTCTTTTCAGGCATGTGGTCTCCCATATATTGTTGTTTTATTTTATTTCTTGAAGAAACTGCTGCCTGTGGATCATTTGTTCCCTTAGAATTTGACAGATCCGGGTTCCCAGAGGTGCTGCTGGGGTTTGGGGAGGTGGGGATGTGCAGGAGGAGATCCTGCACATCCATTAAGGGGGAAGAAAAGCCCCCTCAATGGAGCCCCTCTGGGCTAAGCCCCCAGGTGAAGATGCTCCTGGAGAAGTGTGGGACAGCCAGCAAATTCCACTAGTCCAGCCCAAAGGCTGGTACAGCTCCTGGCAGTGTGCTGCTGGTGATGGAGAGGGTCTCTGGATGTCATGGAAGTGCAGGTGTTAAATGAGCTGCACCACACATCTCAGAAAGGCTTAGCCCCCAGATGAAATTAGACTGAGTCCTTAAAGCTGTTTCTTTAACAGGGTTTTTTCCTTTTTTTTACATCAGTTCTAAAGGTGAGGCTTCTTTAAAGGAATTGTGCTTTTGGTCTGTGTTTTATGCTTCTTACCCCTGCTGCTGCTTTTCACTGCCACATAAAGACTGGTTAAGGCTCAGTCAGTCTCTTTATAGCAGGAAATCCACTGCAGCTGATGCTGTGGGTTAAAGGCTGCCCTTGTGACCTCATCCTCTGATCAGGGGATGCAGCCTGGACCAAAGCCCTGCACAAACTCTGCACAGCGTGCACTGATCTGTAGTTCATGGCCATTCCCGCTGCCTCAGGAGCCTCCTGCCTGCTGCTGGGGCCGGGTTTTGTCATGTTGTACCTGAGGGAAAAATCGGATTTTTGTTCAGGCTCAGTGTTTACAAAGCAGAGGAAATGAGCAGGGTGGGGGAGATGCGATGGAAACTTGCCTGGGAATTTTGGGCATCAGCACATCCAGCAGAGGCAGTTGGCTTTACTTAATTAAAATGATGGTTGTGCTGAGATACCTAATTAGATTCAGGCACCTGTAGCCAGACAACCACAGCACTGTGCCCTGGCTCTGGTGGCAGTGCTGCTGCTGCTCTCCTGCCTGGCACCGTGTCAGATGGAAATTCTGCTTCACTGGGCTCCTGCACGTGCTGGGCCCTTCTCAGGGACAGCCCTGCAGAGCAATTTTCCAGCACGGAAATAAAAAAATAACTTTTGTGTGCACCTTTCATCCAGAGTGCTCGAGAGCTGACTTGGTCAAGAAAGATCTTCAGTGGCCACCCTGCTAGCACTCAGTGGCCACTGAGAGCCCCAGCAGCAGCCATGGCTTTCAGGGTGATGCCTGGAGGGGCTGCTAGAACAGAGGGTATA
>VRYO01001717.1:4057685-4076415 GCA_009812075.1 Sialia sialis | reverse complement strand
CAGGTTGGTGGCCCAGCCTGCACTGTGCTGTCCCTACCAGACCCCTCCTCTGTGCCCCCTGTCCCCGCAGAGCCTGGAGCTCCTGGTTTGGCTGTGGGCTCTGGGGTGCTCAGGGCTGTTCTGCTCTCATCCCAGGAAGGACTCAGCTGTGTCTCTGCCCACAAGCACAGGACACTGCTTCCAGCTCTGCTGCCTGAGTGATCTTTTCCTCATTGAGTAAAAGAGAGCAGGGGCTGCTGCACTGTAATGATTTTCCTCTCCTGACGTTTGGCTGCTCATTGACACTGGCTCAAACACAAGGAGTACATCAATAAGGAGCAGCAGGCTCTCAGGAAAGCCTTTATTCTCCAAACCAGGTCTGGCTGCAGGGCTCAGAGAAAAGCACTTCTGCCCTGGACACACAAGGAAAAGGAGCAGAATGAGCAGGCTGTGGATATACTGGAGCCAGCCCAGTGGAGGCCAGCAAGATTTTGTGCACCAAGATTTTGAGGCCAAGACCACCAGAAGATTTGGGGGATGCTGCTGCTGGCTGCAGCTACAAAATGGGAGGGTTATTGAGGGGACAGACGACCGCCACAGAGAAATTCAGAGTAACAGACCCAAAGGAAATGCAGTGCTTCCCATCATCTCCACATCTCTGTGCTCCCTTCCTCCTGCCCCTCCTGAGCATCTCACAGGGGTTTTTGCTTCTACTCCTTCTGCTGCAATCTCTTTCTCTTTAAACAGCACTCCCAGCAGCCACCAGGTGGGAAGGTGAGTTGTGTTACACCATAAATCTTGTGCCCGACCTCTCTTTCAACCATGGCTTGGCTACAACTTCTCTACTGCAAAAAAACCCTCGAAGGGTAGAGGCAGCACTTTGAACTGGTCAGGAGTAAGAAGCTCACAGCTTCCAGCTGTGGAAACCTGGAAACTGAGAATTTTAGACTTTTTGTGCTGACAGGTGAGCAGAGGTTAGCCCTAAGCCCCTGTTAGAGGCTTATCCCTGTAAAAATACCCCACTCCTGATCCAACAGGGCATTGGTCATGCAGGCTTTTATTAATGAGCAGGACTGTGCTGATCAGCCAGGTAGCAAATGCAGTGTAATTCTTCTAAAGTGCTGTGCAGCTGTGGGTGAAGGCACTGTCAGGAAGCAGAGGAATTATGTGTGCTCGTGAGGAGTTTAATGCTGTGCACAAATGGACTGGTGAGATCTTTGCACCAATAAAAAGGAAAAAGCTGACGGGAGATATGGCTGGTATTGGCATTTACTGATCTGCCTACACATCTATAAACACTTGTAGGAAAACCCAGAGAGCTGAAAGAAGGGTCATCTCTAAAAGCCACTTTGCAGGAAGAAACCTAATGGTTTCAGCCCATTTAGTTTGTCCTGAAGATTGAGATGGTTTGAACAGAGTTTTGTAAAAATCTGTGTGAGGAGATTATGCTTCCAAGTCTATTTATTTAAAGCCTTGTTTATACACAGGGCTTTTAGAGCAGGCAAAGCCATAAAAAAGATTAAGGGCAGGATGCCCTAATGTTTTTTATGCAGCGAGTGTAATTGACCCTCAGATATTCCACCACAGCTCCAATCAGGCTGTTCCATTGTGTGGCATTTCAAAGACAGATTCTGATGGCTCTCCAGAGAGCCAGGGTGTAGCTGGAACAAAGTGTCTGGAACAAGCTGGAGATGATGCTCTGGGGTGGGGTCCTGGGGGGGTCTCCTGGGCCACTGCTCTTTGCAGGAAGACAGGGGGTTTTTGGAAAGGATAAAGATTTGACAGGAAGCTCTCACAGATATGTATGTACAGCAGAAATATCTTTGAGTGCAGAATCTGAGGAAGGAATATAAATGACAGCAAGTTTTGATATAAAAGAGAAGAATTGCTGAGCCAGTCTTACTGGGTAACTAAGAAAGCCAAAGGTGTGTGAGTTGGAAGGGTCTTTTATGACTCAAAGCAAAGGATAAATCCACCTCAAGCAAAAGATGTTTTTGCCAAGCAAAAAGATTTTCACAGACAAGTAAGAAAGCCAATGTTGCAAGTAGAAAGATCTCAAAATTTTCCACTGCAAGAAAGCTGAAACTTCTAGCTTAAACTGTAACACTAACTTTTTGTGATTGGAAAATAGCAACATGAATATGGTAATGTCAATAGTTGTGACAGGCTATAGGTAATAGTAAAGGTATTGATTGGTTGTCAGGTTTTAAAGATGCTCTGCAATGAAAAGTAAATAATGCACTGTAACCAGAAATACAAACCCACAGCTGTGGGCTGGGCTCTTGTCACCCACCTGTGAATTGCTGTATATCTGGGTACAATAAACAGCATTTTAAATTATAAATGAATTGCTGTACCATCTGGATACAACAAACAGCATTTAAAGAGAATCCTGAAGCTCGTTTGGGCTCTTACAGGTGGTGCTGGTGGCCAGGAGAGGACCAGCTCAGGGCAGCCTCTTGGGGAGAGCACAGGGGACAGCAGAACACAGGCTCTGCTCCTCTCCGCTCAAATCCTGCTCCGTCTGTTTTTGTTGCTGGGTAACTCTGTTTGCCCAGCATGGAAGGACTCTGTTTTCAAAAGAATCCAAAGCCTTTCTTCTTCAAACATCAGAAATGATTAATCAGAAACTTTGCTTGGTTTTTAGGTTGAGATTTTTTTTTATGCAACTACAGGCAGCAGGGGGAAAAAACCCACAAAACCAAAGAAGGAATAAGCTTAGAAACTTCTCAGTACTGATCTGAGGCGAACCTCATCTTAAAATTAAATCCAACTTTGAGGTCTCAAGGCTGTCATAGGTGTGGTCTCACTTGGGACAAGCAGAAAGTGAACACACAAGCAGGGCTTCTTGCCTTGTTTTCAGACCATGATTTTTACCTCAAGCCCAGCCCTCATCTGCTGCTCCTCCTGCATTACAGTAATTTCACGATTATAAGCCACACCTTTTTCATTGAAGAATCCAGCCTACCCCAGTAGTGCGGCTTATATCCAGGTGCTGCTTATCTATGAACAAATCCCAGTGAAATGCCAACCTGGAAGTGAGACCCAGCTGGGGAGGGCGCCTGGGGTTGCCTTTAAAGGCTTCTCTGGTCTATGAAAACTGTTTGCAACTTGAGCACCTGACACCAAACCCCGCGCTGGTGCGATTCTGTTACTAATTTGTTACTTTGTTACACATGGATCCCGCTTAAAAAAAAAAAAAAAAAAAAAAGGTGCGGCTTATATTCAGGCGTGGCTTATATATGGACAAATCCTGTAGTCTACCCGGCCACCAGGAGGTGCGGCTTATAATCAGGTGTGGCTTATAATTGTGAAATTACTGTGTTTTCAAACTCCCAGAGGTTCTCTCTGTTAAGCATGAAGTCCTACCCAAAAGCTTCAATCTCTCTCTTCTTCTGCAGCCTGCTTGTGGGTCTTAGGTAGGCTTAAAGTCAACTTGAAAAACATCCATCAAGTCAGACCTGCCAGTGCTTTCTGAGCGACCAGGTCACCTCCCTGTCTCCTCTCTGGGTGGTTTTGGGAGCCAGCAGAACCTTGGCTGCCTTCAGGGCTTCCCCTGCCAGGTTTTTCTTTCCCCAGATAACAGATGAAACTGCTATCTCCACTTAAATGCCAGGATTTCTGTTCTGCCTGTGTCAGAAGCAGATCTCACATCACAACACAGCCTGTGACACGCTAATCAGACACCTGACGGGAAATGTTTGGAACAATGAGCTGGAAAAAGCTGTGAAACTTATTCCCTGAAGGAAGGAAAGCTGGAGGAAAGAGAGTTTGGAGTTTGCTGTGGTCCAGGAAAGTGCTGTGTTTCTCAAAGAGAGAGATGGGAAGCATAGCCCATAGCCCATCTCCTGCTTGTTGCTTAGCAGGCACTAAATCAGGTCCAGTGAGCATGGCAGGGTGTTCCACAGGCTGTGGGGCACTGCCCAGCTTTCCTTGGGAGTGGAAATACCAGGGAAGAGCCTATAAATCACAGCCAAGCATTCAGCAGCTGCAGAGAAGCAGCTCTGTGCCCTAACCCAGAGCAAATCCTGTTATAAGTACATATTATATTATATATACATATATACATTATATACACATATTATATTATTGGCTTTTTGCAAATATTAAAATGGGTGCTGTATGTAAAATGTTGGGAAACACTGCTGTATGAATTTAGCTTCTTTTAGTTCTGCTATTAACAAAACTTAGAAATAATAGAGGGATGAATGTATATTTACATGGACTGTAACATGGTGATGTAAAAAGCTTTTGTTCATGTAACTAACTCAGAGAATGGTAAAAAGACAATCAGAAAACTTTTCAGATTCTTGGATTATCCTATCTGGATGAAGACAGGAGTGATGATCAGCAGAACTCCAGGGGAGGAATTTAGTGATCTCCGTTATCAAGAAGGAGCCACAAGGAAAAAAAATTTTAAAAGTAAAAACAGTTGATTTACAGGTTGGGGGGTGATTTTGAATAACGCATGAAGATCTATGAATGTGCAACAGGTTGATGCATTTAATGAAGTGTTCTCTGAGTTAGAGTGTGCTCTTGGCTGAATGCTGAGCACCCAGCCCTTGTAACCTTTTGCTGTATTGTCTCTTATTGCCTTTTATTAAACTTTTTAAAATCTACCAGGAAAGTGAACTTCGTTTTTCACAATCCCAATGTCCAGGTGACCTCCCTGAGCTTTGGGGCACACCCTCCTCCTCATCCTCTGCCTCCAAGGAGGAGGTGCTCCCTGCCAGCCCCAGCACCAGGCAGGATGCTCATCAAAGAGCAGCCCCTGCCGAGGGATGCAGCTGCCTTGATCTCATGCAGACTGGTGAGAAATACATCATGCATGGCTTTAGGCAGAGCTGCTTCTTTCCCAGGACATTTTCAAGCCTCTCTGTGGCTGGCTGGGGCCTTGGGCTGGCTCAGGCATGGCTGGGTAAGTGTTTTCCTTGATGTTTGTAGGAGTCCTTGCTTTTTCCCACCCACTTGCTGCTCAGGCTTCATCTTCTGCCTCCAAGGCCAAGCAGAACAGGAGTGCAGTCAGAAAATGTGTGTGATTTATTGCACCTTCCTGCAGGGAGGGAAGCACCAAAGGAAAGTGTGATTGACATTGATGTACACAGCTCACAGAATCTTTTCATCTTGGTGCTGATATTAGCAGCCCCAAATTCCTCTCAGAGGCTCTCCATGGGATGATTTCTCCTATGGATGGCATGTTTAACACCTGGGTAAAATGAGGGGCAGCTTTTTTCTCAATACCTAGCGCTTCAAAGGGCTGGGTTTGATCCCTGCCAGCATTCCCCCTCCATCCTCCCTGCTCTCCTGGCCAGACAGGGATTTAAATCCCTCCTTTCCTTGGGATATCTGCTCCTTTGAGCAGCTGCCCTGGCTTTTTGCTGCTGCACAGTCATGCTTGATTAGTTCCTGGAAGTACAGAGCATTATTTCCATTGCAATTTATTACAGTCACTGAGACGTAAACTCGGGAGGGAGGGAGCAAGAGGATACTGCAGGTGAAGGTTTCCAGAAGGCAGAGAGAAAAAAGGAAAATGAAACCCTAATAGCTCAGAAAAGCTCATTGTAAGGCACTGATGCTGAGGAGCTGTGCCAGCCTGAAGAGCCCTGCCTTGGGTTACAATACAGGATGTGATAAAAGGTATCTATTCTATCACCATCAGTTGAGGGTGGGGGCAGTGATCCTTATCTCCGTGGGAGATATTCTGCTAATGGACCATCCATTGAAACCAGGTGGGGCAGTGTTATTTATCTTTTCACAACCCATCCTTCCTCCAGGGAGGTATCTTCTGCTAATGGCCATTGAGTCCCACTGCATGACTGATAAAATTACTTCATCCCATTAAAAGTTGCTCCAGCCAGGGGGAAGAGCCCAGCATTTCTTACCTGGATAAAAACAGAGGTTTTGAGACACTGAAGTAACCCTTGTTCCCCTGGACTCCAGAGGAAAACAGGCTTTTCCACATCATCACTGGATCTTCAGAAAGAAATTGCATCTTCTCCAGGACCACTGCTTCAAGTGAACCACATCTGTCACTGCATAAGGACTGCCAGCACCCTGACTAACAGAGTGTCAGGTTGTATTCGACTTTGTCAGTGTTTGGGATTTGTTTCTTTGTAGTACTGTATTTCTACTTCAATTTTCTTAGTAAAGAACTGTTATTCCTAACTCCCATATCTTTGCCTGAGAGCCCCTTGATTTCAAAATGAAAATAATTTAAAAGGGCGGAGGTTTATAGTCTCCATTTCAAAGATAGGCTCCTGCCTTTCTTAACAGACACCTGTCCTCCAAACTAAGACAAGCTCTCTGCAAGGACCCTGCTGGGACGCAATCCTGCAGGGAAGGAACAGCATGGGATGGCAGAGAGGAGAGGGGGCAGGACCAGCAGGGCACAGCAGTGGGGCCAAAGGGCTGGCAGGAGAAGAGCTGATTGCACCTGGCCTGGCTTCAGCTGCTGCCTCAGCTCCCGTGGGATCCACTGCCCTTTGGAGAGA
This sequence comes from Sialia sialis, assembly GCA_009812075.1. Lineage (NCBI taxonomy): Eukaryota > Metazoa > Chordata > Aves > Passeriformes > Turdidae > Sialia > Sialia sialis. Next base: position 4,069,945 of record VRYO01001717.1, on the reverse strand, counting down.
GAAAATGCACTGCTGAGAATGGAAAAATCAATGCTTTGCTGGTATTTAGGGAATTCCTTCCAGGTGCCAGCTGTGTGTGACAAAATGAAGCAAAATATGGGTGGGGGGAAAGAGTGGCAGCTGTCTGTGGTAGCCCCAGGATGCCCATCTGGCACCCTGTGCCTGTCCCAGAAGCAGCATCCCACCTTGGCAGCATCATTTTTATCACTGCAGGGATGCCTACTGGAGCAGCAGGAGCAATCCTTCAGTGGGAGGAGGAGGCACTTCACTGGCACTTGGTAAAATTCAAACTGAAACCAGCCCGTGGGTGGTGGCTTGAATCCTTGCCAGTGGGAAAGAAGGTGGAAAAAAATAAAATTATTGCTTTGCAAATGACCTTTTTCTCTTGGGTTTGTCTGGATTCTCAAGGCTATTCTTGATTAGCCAGAAAAACACAAAATGAAAGGAAAACTCATTTAATTAAAACAAGTCTGAAAAAGAAAACATAGCAATGGTGCAAATGTCCAACACAACCCATTTTGCAAAGCCAGGAGGTGAATGGGCCCTCTGCAGTCCCTGTGAAAACTCCAGAAATGGAGAGAAACCCAAATGAGGGAATCCCAGGAACAGATTGAGCCTGTTTTGGCGTGCTCTGCCAGTGAGTCATGTCTGTGTGAGAGAGAAAAGCTGCTCAGGACACCATGGGAACCTCGTGGCTGTGCATTTACAGCACCCACTGGGGGCCAGAAGAGCATCTCCCTGCACCAAAGACATCTTCTCCACAGGGTCCAGCCAGGCAGGACAAGGGCTGGAGAATTGCTTTGTGCCAACAGATTTATGCAGGGGTTTTGCTCAGTGGTGAGCACAGGGGGAAGAAAATGGAAAAAAAAAAAAAAAGGTTATTAAATGAAAACTATTTGTTAAATTAACATGAATGAGGGGTCCTGCTGGAGGGATGTGTTTGTGAGCAGCTCCCAAGCCCAGAACCTCAGTCCACCAGGTCTAAGCACAGGGCTCTGTGCTGAACACTCCCAGCCACAAAATGCATGAAAGGGCAGAGGAATGGGAGGGTGAGAACTGCTCCAAGCAGCAAGAACAGCTCTGCAAAGCTGCCAACAGGTCCTGGAAGGGTTGGGTTCAAGGATGGGGTGGGAGATGCTGAGGGCTGACTGGGAATGAGCCACGTGGCAACCAAGCAGCTTAGGGGATGTGTTGAGTCCTGGCACATCACGTTTCCCCTGCCACATGGGGAGAAATGACCATGGGAACAGAGCCAGGGAGGAGGGAGAGGCAAAGAGACAGAAAGTGTTCCCAATATTCCCCAAAAGCTACAGCAAGGCTCAGCTAGAAGCGAAGCAGGAAATGTGAGGGGATGGAGATGCCAATGCAGCATGTTGTGGCCACCAATATGTGTCAGTGGCACATCCCCAGTGTCCCTGTGGCCTGACCCAGCCCTGGGTGCCAGGGGCTCAGCCTGCACAGAAAGGCTGTGGGAAAAAAAGGGGGGAAATTCAGGTGGGGCCAGGGCTGTGTGCCCTCTGCAAGGGAAGTCAGTCAGGGGTCTGAAGGAGAAATTACCAACCAAGGTTCTGGATGGAGGCAGAAATCTCCTGAGCCTTCTCTCTGAAGGGTGAGGGGAGTGGATATGGGCAGCCAGAGCCTGCCATGGCAACAGGGCTGGCATTTTGGGGTCAGTGGTGGCTGATGAATTTAACTGTGCTCCAGCCCCACTGGAGAAGCTGCTCTGCCTCTCAAAAAAGGAGCTTTGGCACGGGGCTCCAGCCAGGGCAGGCAAAACACCACAGCCAGAAATGCAGTCAGAAATGCAATCAGAAATTCAGTCAGAAATGCAGTCAGAAATGCAGTCAGAAATGCAGTCAGAGCCGGTGCTGCTGCTGTCAGCACCTCCCCCAGGAGACCCTGCCCAATGCAGCAGGGCTGAGGGGCTCAGAAAGCCCCAGGAAAGGTGGGCAAGGGCAGGCTGCGGGCAGGGGGGGTGCCTGGCACCATCACCCATGAGCCCCCAGCATGATGCTGCCCTGGTTTGGAGCCTGGCAGGACAGATGGCTCCGTGGCCACAGCCAAAACTCATTTATTGTGAAGGCTCAGAGCCACTGTGTATAACCCAGCCTGCAGATACCATCTCCAGCCCTGCAAAGGGCCAAGGCTGATTTACATGCTCCCTTGTAAATTTAGTAACTTGGAGTTAACAAGAACAAACAGGCTCAAACCATAAACACCAGCATGCAGATGACAGCTCCCTCCTCCCTCTGCAGAAGCAGAAGCCTCCTGTGGCTGAAATACTGCCTGGAAGGAGATTTTCTGTTGTTGGAGGGATCTGCATTTGGGGCTGCACTTGGGGAAACAGCTCAGAGCTCCCCAGGCTGGCCCTCTGGTCCTTGGGGAGCTGATGGGAGGGGGTTCTGCTGCCCAGAGGATGCCCCAGGAGGGCTCAGAGGTGTTCTCTGCCAAGGAACAGGGCCCTGGAGTTAAGAACACATCGAATAATTCATAGGAAGGGATGAATTATTAAATAACTTCTCATTATTGCCATCCTAATTAGGGACCGTTAATTTTGTACCTGAAAGGTGCTATAGTGTTCTTGCTGAATCATATCTTGCTGGCCTCACATCTCAGAGTTTCAACATGCCTGCAGTCTTGGAATGTAAAAGCAAAGCTAGGGGAGCCAGGGCAGGAACCTCAGGGGCAATCTCACCACTCACTCTGCAGTAAAACAAAGAATTTAGAAAATGCCTTCTCCCCAAGCCCCAGGCAATTTCCAGCACCACAAATCATCTTGCTGTACTCAATATACGGTACCAGGAGGAGCAGTTTGGAAACCACAGGGTCAGTCTGCAGGACATGGACCTGTTTTTGGGAAGCCAAAGGCTCTTGGGTACCCCTGGGAGCATCCAGGCTGCCTGTGCTGCCTCCTCATCCCTGGGGAGCTGCGTGTGCCAGCTCTGCTTACACTCTGGGACCTGTCCTGTGTGCTTTGGCAGCTTCCCCAGCATCTCCTAGGAGTGCTGCTAATGGGCTCCACGTGGGTCCCTGCTGCTGAGAGAAAAAAAAAGGATCATTCCAGGGAAATGGCAGCTTTGCCTGATTTGTGTGGGTTTCCTCGTGCTTTTATGGCAGCCCATAAAACGGATCATCTGTCTTTAAGGAGATGGGCAGGTAATCAGCAGCTCAGCTGAGTTCTGCCTGGCCCCTGGTGCAGATTTGGGAGCCTGGCAGCCCCTGGGGGAGGCTCCAGGTCCTGGGCTCCACCTGGGCCATGTCACTGCTGCATTTTTCACCTGCAGGCTGAGCAATCTGTGGGCTTTTTGGGGAAACACTCCTTTTTCCTTAGCAGAGCAGGAGACAGCCACAACTCTATTTTCAGCAGAGGTTTCCAAGGCACTTGTTTACCAGCACTGCCAAGGGAAGCTGTTATCACATTGGCAGTGCTGACAGTTCTGTCTGCAGCTGATTTTCCAGGGGAAGCACCTCAAAATCCCTGGAGGCAGCTGCACTTGAAACCTGTGCATCAGCACAAGGGACACTGCTCTCCTTATCCTTGCTGGACAAAAACTGTCCCTGCTGAGCAGTGCTAGGGGGTTCAAAGGGTCTTGGGTGCCCCTGGCAGCATCCTGCATCCTGCCTGCTCTGGAAGCAGTGCCTGGCAGCTGGATCCTCCCAATCCATCAGCAGGGGGAGGTGGCAGTGACACGATGGTCCCAAACCTGATGTCCTGCCACAGCTGGGATGTGCAGGGGCTGTGGAACAGCCCTCCTGCAGGCTGTGCTGCTCTCTCTGCCCTGCTGCTCTCAGCTGCTCATTAGGTAATGACCTGGGCAGTCGATTGGGCTTGCCTGGATGTGTTCATTTACTGCACAGCCATCCTGCTGGCTCCTGCCAGGCCCAGGAGCTGCTCCCAGCACTGATGCAGGAGCATCCTCAGGATCTGCGTCAGCACTGAGCTTGCTCTGGTGGAGCAGACAGCAGCAGCCACCCTCTCTGTGCCCTTCTGCAGGGTGGTCTGTGTGTCCTGTCCTGTCCTGTCCTCTGCTGCCACATCAGGGCACTCTGGGGAGCTGGTATGGGGCACCCAGCCCTGCTCTGGTGGAGTCCCCATTCCTGCTCAGCACCTTTGGGGATGCTGTCCCTGCGCTGCCAGGATCCCAGGGTGTATCTGGGGTGTGCAGTCCCCATGGTGGGGCAGGCAGCTCAGGGAGCATCCTGTGAAGATTCCAGCCTTGCATCAGTCTCCCATCAATTTCCTGGGGTAATGAAGAGGTAATTAAATCTTGCAGTGGAAAGGGAGCTTCTCTAGTGGCGAGAGCATATTGTAGCTGCCGAGCTCATCAGGGGAAATGCTGGGCTCCAAATTAAATGCATTTACTGTTTCATGTACCCTCACTTAGAATCGTTGTAATGAATCTGGGAATTAATTGTTTGCCCATTTAAAACAAGTCCCCTCTTGCACTGCGCTGCACTCCCCTCCTCCCAGCTCTCCGTAATTTGATATTTCAGTTAGAAAACAAATTGACATTCATTGGAAAATCAATCTTTTCATTGTTTAACTCTCATTTCTCCGGGGAACGTGTGGGAGTGGAATTACATCCTCTGCCAGGAGCCCTTCCTGAATGCCTGATTGGGGCTGGGGGAGCAGGGATGCTGCCTGCCCCCAGGAGCCAGCAGGACCCGGCTCTGGCAGCATCCCTGCTCCAGAACACGAGCAGGTTGCCTGGGTAATGAGCCCGATAATAGAGGCTGTCATTTATTAGCTGGGATAAAATGGGAAGTGCTTGTTGTGGCAAGGGGGGAGGCAGCAACAAGGAGTGTGGAGACACAGAGCCTTGTAAAGTAATTTCACGCGTATAAGGTGCACCCTTTTGACTAAAATTTTGATCGGAACCTGGAAGTGCACCTTATAATCCGGTGCCCTTATATATGGACAGAGTTCAGAAATTTGCCAACCTGGAAGTGCAAGCCAAGCCACTGCAGCCAGCGCAGGGGGCAGGCGGGAGTGCCGGGGCCCTCAGCATGGGGAGGGCGCCTGGGGCTGCGTTTAAAGGCTACGCCGATCCGTGAAAAATGTTTGCAAATTGAGCACCAGCCAGATCGCGTGATTCCGTTACAAATTCATTACTTTGTTGAGCGCAGATCCTCTCTGCAAAAAAAAAAGCGCGCCTTATGGTCCGGTGCGCCTTATATATGGACAAAGTTCAGAAATTTGCCAACAGCCCAGAAGCGCACCTTATAGTTGTGAAATTACTATATTTATCCAGGCTGGGGAGGGCAGGGACAAACAGAACATGGAATTCTGTGTCAGGCTGAGGTCCCCAGGGTGGCCTCACATCCCAGCCAGCCATCCCCTCTGCAGGAGGACAGAGCAGCGCCCGCTTTTCCTTCCTTTCTGAGCACCCCATGCAGCTGGCCTGGCAGGGATCCTCCTGCTTCCCACGCTGCTGGAATAAACTGCTATTTTTATGGGTAACATTGGTCGTCTCTTACACTTACTGCCGGAAAATGAATAGCCACTTTTATGCAAAAAGGTTTTACTGTGGTATCAGAAAGTGCTAATGAATACACAGAACCAAATGATGTGGTTACCCAGGGAGCCAAAATGCCCGGACAGAGATTTACAGCAAAGCGAGTGGCAGGCAAAGATAAAAGCTTGCAACCAAAGTGGCTCATATAATTAATACTGGGGACAATAAATTCCTGAAAAATTGAGCTGTCAGTCCCTTCCATCCCGACTCAGAGCTCCATTTCAAAGCTCAATAAGTTGTAGTTCCAAGGAGTTAATGCAGCAGATAAATGCAGCAGTGCAGTGGTTTTGGTTTACTAATTTGAAATTTTTGTTGTTGTGAGATAGGATTAGGAGGAAGGTAAAACAGGTTTAACTTTAAATGGTACAAAGAGAAACTTTATTATTAGAAATTGAAAAAGAAGCTTAGAATAAAACTTCAGATTATTTTTTTCTCTTTTACATTTTTTTTCTGTGTTGTTTCTTTCTGTCTTCTTCTTCCTTCTTCCTCTTCATGATTTCAGGTAGTAGTTTCAGTTTAAACAGTTAGTGCTGCACTACAAGTCACAAAACTTTGATTATTAAGTCAAAAGTATAAATAATATAGGTGTTAATTCTCTGTTGGACTGTTTAGCTTTAAAAGACCTTGTAAACAGCTAGATTCAGCTTCATTTTACTCGCTTTCAGCTGGTAGCTGGAAGTGTTGCAGAACTCTCTGTACTTTAGATAAGTATTAAAATTAAATAAATAAATAAATGCAATAATGATTAATAATAATAATAGTCATGATAATAGTAATATAAAGACACCCAAACACAAAAAAACTTCATCTCCTTCATAGTTTTAAACTTAACTCTTAAAAAAAAAAAAAAAAAAAGAAAATTTTAAAAACCCACAAATTAAGGTCCCCATGTTTAAGGTGCAGTCCTGCTGCTGTTTCCACAGCCAGCCTGCCCTGTCCCACCCCAGCCTTTGGCACAGGGAGCAGTGGCAGAGCTGCTGCGAGAGGCACAGTGTCACAGCCCCATAATCACCTTCCCTCCCTTTTCTCATATTCTCACTTAGCAGCACCACAGGAGCATCTTTGGCAGCCGCATATTAGGAACCATTTGTCATAAAAAATTAAGGGCTGTGAAAATAAAGTGACCTCTCCAAGGGCTTCAATTACACTGCAAGGTAATTGTGTCTTCCCCAGGCCTCCATCAGGCTGTTTGGGAGTCTTCAGGAACAATTTATGTATTTATTACACTTAAAGTATCCTTAGCCCTCATCTCTTCCCAGTAATGAAAATATATAGCGCAAAACACAGCAAACACAGAGTGAGCTGTGTGGAACTGTGATGGCAATGGCCTTGGCCGTGGAGAGAAGTGGTGAAAACCCCTCCAGCCCCACAGCTGCTCCCAAAATACCCGCAAGGCAGCAGGACAAGAGGAATCCCAGCAATGGGGCAGGGGCTGAAAGCATCCAGGTAATACCAGGTAATGCAAAAAGCCTTTCCCAGGGACAAAAAATACAGATACTGATTGTTCCTGGCACTAAAGGTAGCTTGGAATTGGGACAAAAGGGCAAAGCAGACTTTATTTTATTTTATTTTATTTTATTTTATTTTATTTTATTTTATTTTATTTTTATTGTTCTATATTATATTTTATTATATTATATTTTATTGTATTTTTATTTATTTTCTTATTTTAATGTTTTATTTTATTTTATTTTAATATTTTTAATTATATTATATTATATTTTTATTTACTTTTTAATTTTAGTCTTTTATTTTAATTTAACTTTTTAAATTTTATTTTGTTATCTTATATTTTTAGTTTTTAGTTTCATTTTTATATTTTTATATTTCATTATGGTTTTTTATATTTCATTATATTTTATTATGCTTTATTATATTCATTATATTTTATATTTTATATTTTTTTTTATTTTATTTTATTTTATTTTTATACTTAATTTTTTGTTTTATCTTATTTTATTTTATTTTATATTTATTATATTTTATATTTGGTACTTTAGTTTTAATTTTACTTTTTTAATTTTTATTTTATTATATTTCAATTTTTATTTTATTTTATTTTTATGTATTTTATATTTTATTGTATTTTATTGTATTTTATTTTATATTTTATTGTCATTTTTCTTTTCTATTTTATTTTTTACTTTATTTTATATTTTATTTTATTTTCATTCAGCTTCTTTCTGCAAAGCCTTTTTTTGCAGGGAAGGAGCAGCTGCAGAGGCAGGTTCAGCTCCCAGCACAGGAGGAGCAGGGCTGGGGCTGGGGCTCTTTCTGCCTGGGGGTTTCTCTCACCTCTGAGGAGCAGCTCTCCCTGGACATCCACAGCCAAAATCTGTGCTGAAGATGCAGCAGAAAAAAAAAAAAAAAAATTTAAAAACCTTCTAAGACTGGAAAAAGCAATACAAAAAAAACGATCTTTTTTTTGTTGCCACAAAGACACTGAGTCCTACACCTTGGGTGAGAAAGAGATGATTTAACAAGAAAAAGATGTCACCAAATCCCTGGGCTATAAATCATTCCCCTTCCAGCCTTGCAGCAAAAACACTTAACAGGCTCTCTGTGCCATGGGGGGGTTGCACCTGACCCAGGATAAACGGGCAGACGGGCCCAGCCACTGTTTTATGGAGAAGTTAGAGAATTTTTAGGAGAATTACACAGCACCTGGGAAATGTCTGAGTTGCAGGCTGATGTCACAGAGACGATGCAGTCAGCAGTGGATGTGCCTGGAAGATCCAAGGGATGTGGAATGGGGGTGGCAATAAAAAGCCTTCTGATCGTTCGTGCAGGTGGCTTCATCTGGCAGTTTGCAATTTTTTTTATTTTTTTATTTTTTTATTTTTTTTTTTTGGCAAGTGAAAAAGAAATAAGGGGTGGAAAGTCTGCTGTGTTAAAGTAGAAATTGCTGTCAGCAGCCTCCCACCTGCAGGGTTGTGATGCTGTAGGGAAAACTCCACTGGGGATGTGTGGGATCAGGGTGTCAGGAAAATTAACCCACAAACACCAGGGGTTTTTCCAAAAAGGAAACAGAGGAGTCCTCTAACTTTATTCAAATAAAGGGAGAGGCCACGGGGCATTCCCCTGGGGGCTCTCCAATTTTTGGAGGATGCAGCTTCCCTTTTTATCCCAATTTCCCATCTGCATTTCCCTCTCTCTTTCCCCATGGCCTGAGGTACTTGAGGGGCACAGACTTCCCAGAACACCTGATACCTGAGATTCCCCTCTAATGTACAACCCTCCCTTTTCATTTTCAATTCTTATAGGATTAATGGGTTTTTTCCCATTGCTTCTTTCATCTTTCAATATCCAATTTTATTTCTCAGTAAATCTACAGTCTGTTTGTAAGGGCAAGTATCTTTTTTCATTCATCAATCAGTGGAATGCTTCCCATTGTTTTTTGGGTTTTTTTAATCTCTCAGTGCTGGTCTGTTCTACCAGCAGACCCAGAGCTTGTTTGTAAAGACAAATCCATCATTCCTCTCAAGGGTGAATTTCCAGAGGGTTCAGATGGACATATCCTGCTCCAGAAAGCATTAATCCAGATGCAAGGATGCTGCATTGATTTAATTGCAAAAGAAGAGGTAATTGCTTGAGGAGTAGTGCCTGTGATCTGATTATAGTCAGCAGGAGCAGAGGGCAGCCCCAGCCAGCAACAGAGCCTCTCACTGCTCCAAAAATGCTGAAATAAATCAGGGGAAATTACCAGCAAAACTGACTGGGTGGAAAAAAAACAATAACTAAATGGCTGTGAATGGGAAGTGAAAGAGCTCTTTAGGAAATGTTGTAGAAACAGTGGAGGGAACAATTTAGCCAGAAGTTAGCCTGACAGCTGTTAGAAATCAGAAAACAATAGCTGGGAAACAGAAAGAGAACGGTGTCTGAAGAAGATGCACAGGAAATTGGGATGAGAAGCAAAGCAATAATAAAATGTTCACTGTTGGTGTAGATGCCACTGTTCCACGGAGGAGAATTTAAACAGAGCGAGGAAAGAGGCCGAGGATCCTCCTGTGGGCAGGAAAGGAAGGCAGGTGTGATTGAAAGAAGGAGGGCATGCATTTATACCAGTGAAGGTGATAGATGCTCTCTCTTCTATTCTCACCAAAGCAGCGTATTTAAAGCTGCCTGACCTAGCTGGGGCCTGCAGCACTACCCAGTCACTCCTGCCACAGGTTTAGTGCCTAAACCTGGCTGGAGCTGCTTTCCTCTGCCTGGAGCACTGGGAAACAGATGGAAATTTGGGGGCTGGGGACTCCATCCATGGTGACCCCTCTGCCCTGACTTTCAGGCTCCTGTTGATGCCTTCAGTTCAGTTTTCATATTTTCCAGGTTCTGTGCATTAGTGTGTGACTCTGAACTCCATATAAAGTGTTACAAATTCTCCTCACAGCTCAGGCAAACAAAACAATCCTTTTCCAGCCCCAGAACCAAGGACACCGCTGCAGCTTCAGCCCCAAAAAGTGCAAACAGCAGGGAACTGAGGAGAGAATCTGGGAGGATGGGACTGCAGAACCTGGAGTGGAATTGGACAATGAACTCCAATATGGGAATGGACCAAAACTGATAAAAGTGTGAGAACTCTTGACTCAGAGTCCATCTTGGGTGTAGCCATGACCAGGCTCTTGCACTGCCCAAGGTGAATCCTTTGAAGGGCTTTTAATAAACCCCTGCTTTATTCCTTTAACTCTGCGTAACCTCTGTTCCAGGGAGCCTCTCCAGGCATCCCCATCACCAGCAGAAGGCAGAGCTGCTGCCTGTGCCACGTTCCTCTGGAGCACTGCTGGCAGGGCTGGGGCCATCCCCTCCTCAGCTCTCAGCCAGCCTCCTCTCCTGTTGGGCCAGCACAACTCCATCCTGTTTTATTTTGGTTCACATCTTTCCCCTGTGATCCCAAGGAGAGCAGCCAAGAGTTAATCAGGGGTCTTTGTTTTGCTGAACTCTGAATGTGCCCCAGCAGTGAAGGTGGAATTATTGAGAGCTGACATTAACCTCCTCATGAGCCTGGTCTCTCTGCTTTTCACATCTTTGGTTTTATTGATCTTCTTTTCTTACCTCCTTCTTGCTTCCTCTTTTTTATAAAGATTTAGAAATGAATGGGCAGCTCAAAGGAAGCACTGCTGCTGCAATGAAAAAAGAGAGCAGTTCAGTGCTGTGACTTTCTGGCTGTTCTCTGGGGCCCTCATTTCATTTGTTTCCACCTGAACACCATTTCTATACAACAGCCCCAAACAATATTGTGTTAGCCTCAATTCTGACCTGGCTGCAATTTCTACCAGGAAGTTGTTTCAGCTTGGAAATGGGCAGATTTGCTCTTCAGGCCAATGAAAACAAGTCTGCAAGGTTGAAAAGAAGATGTCAAAATCAGGCACTAAAGATGACTTAAAATGATAACAGTTGTGCTCGAAGAAAAAATTATATACAAAGCTTTCTTCCAGCAATTTTCACCCTCAGACAGCAAAGTGCTTCACAACAGAGCTCTCTGTCAGCAGCCCTGTTTGTAAAGGTGAGCAGAAATACGGCTTTTGCCTGCTTTGCTGTGCTCCTCTACCCCAAACCAGCTTGTCCAGCAGACTCAAAGGCTGTCCTGCTCCTCAGTGCCCCTGAGCAAAGATATTCCCATTGCACCATAGGGCCTGGCACTGGGGCCAAGTAAAGCTCTGCTCTAGCCTGGCTGGCTGAATCCTCCTTTTTTCCTTTGCTCTTCCCACTGAATAGAGTTGGCTTTCTATATCTATTTCCATGTATATTTCTTTCTACAGAGAGAGTTGAGAGGGGGTGAGGCAGCTGCTTGTCTGCTGTGCCCTGCTGGCTCATCCTCGTGCTGCAGAGGTGGCTGGAGCCACCAGAACGTGTCCTGCTTGCCCAGGTGCTCAGCTGTGTGGCCACCAAGCCCTTTCCTCCTGTTTCTGAGCTGAACCTCGTGCCCATTTCAGCTTTCCTCAGCTGCAGGAAGTGGGTGGATTCTGCCCAGGCTGCCCCATGGCACCTGCCCACTGGTTTTCCTCGTACCTCCTTAGTCCTGCAGAGCCTCTGGCGCACCAGGAATGCTGCTGGAATAGCTGCAGAGGGGGGTTTATTTAACCCAAGGGGTGAAAGGCTGCACCTTTGGCTGGGCTCCTGCTGGGCTTCCCCTCCTCACCTCCTCTCTTCCGGAGTGAAGCTCAGCAAGGAAAGCACTCCTGAAGGAACTTTAATTGCAGCCATTAAGCCTTTAATCCAACTGTGATGTGCATCTCTAAATGGCCATGCCATCCCTGAAATGCAGGCACACAGCCACACTCCTGCTCACCCCTTCCTCAGCAGCCTGCTCACAGCTATTTTTAGTGACCCAGAAGCAGGTAGCTCCACACTTGGCTGGAAAACTAATTTTTAAAGAATAAATAACAGACACACAAAGAGAGAGAGAGAGAGACACAAGAGAAAATCTATCTGTCCTTGGGAAATCTCCTTGCCCAGCTGGCAGCCCTAGCTGTTGGCAGCTGGCAGGGCCTGGGGGTTTCTGCTGCTGAGCCCCCCACCCTGCTGGCTCAGGCCTGCAAAAGGCACAGGGGCAGAGGGAAGAGCCCCTCAGGTCTCTGCTGTCCCTCACCACTGCAGCCCAGCCCAGCCTGACCCACCTGTGCTGTGACCCCAACCCCTCCTTGCTGTCCCAGCACCCTCCCATGGTCCCACCAGCACACCCACTGTTCCCACTGATCCCAAAGCTCAGGATGAATGCGTGCCCCAGATCCTCATGTCAAAGTGATG
>VRYO01001717.1:4042605-4056685 GCA_009812075.1 Sialia sialis | reverse complement strand
GAGGGCTGGGGAAGGACATGGTGTGACCAGCATGGGCTTGTTCACCAGTGGAGCCTCGTGCTACAGCTACCCTGCAATCCCTTCCTCTGGCTCCTCAAGGTCTTCACCCACAAGGAAAAGCCCAGGAGATCCCAGCAGAGCCCTTTGGAACGAAGCTTGCCCAAGAGCAGTGGCTGTCAGAGACACACCAGCTTCCAGGACCCTCCTGTGTGATTTCTCTGATTTCTGATTTCATCCAGCCACACCTCAATGAGCTGCCCTGTGACAAAACAGGCACTCCAAACTTTTAGACAAACACAAAGTGGGATACCCCCCAAAAGGCTGCTTGAAATAGAGATTTCATTTCATCTGGATGTCTTATTGCAGTAAAATCTTATCTGCAAGTTTCAGGGCTGCCTGGGAAATCTTGCTGGCTCACCAGGGAAAAGGATATTTAAAAAGGATTCAATCTGACAGTCTTATACTAAAAGTGGATTTTTAAGACATAAGCAAAGACTCAAGATGGAAAGGTTAGTGGGCTGTTGAAAATGCATCTGCATTTAGGCTAATAACATTTAATTTCTAGCTGGTTATTAACAGACTGGATGTGATGAGCCACGCTGGGCCCAGGTGCTACAGAAGGGAGGCAGTGATGGGAAGAGAGGGAATCAGAGGAAATTAACCCACAAACACCACAGGTTTATGTCCAAAAAGGAGACAGAGAAGTCCTTTTTGCTTTATTCAAATAAAGGAGAGGCCATGGGGCATTTCTCTGGGATGTCTCAGATTTTTGGAGGATGCAGCCTCCCTTTTTATCCCAATTTCTCATCCACATTTCCCTCTCTTTACTCATTGGCTGAGGTACTTGAGAGGCACAGACTTCCCAGAACACTTGATACCCGAGATTCCCTCTCTAATGTACAACCCTCCCTTTTAATCTTTAACTCTTATGCAATTCATCGTTTTCCCCCGTTGCTTCTTTCATCTTTCAATATCCAATTCCATTTATCAGCAAACCTAAAGTTTATTTGTAAAGGCAAATATCTTTTTTCCATTCATCAAGCAGTGGAATCCTTCCCATTGTTTTTTGGGTTTTTTTTAAATCTCTCAGTGCTGGTGTGTTCTACCAGCAGACCCAGTGCTTATTTGTAAAGACAAATCCATCATTCCTCTCACCTTCCAGCACAGATTCTCCCCAGTCTCCCCAAATGCTGCTGAGGTCCTGGCGGGCTGAAGCACATAACAACAGGAGGCTGGGGAAGTGCTGGTTGGAAAGTTTTGACCAAAATCTAAAGCATGTTAGACAACAAAGAGCCCACTTCCAGATAAGAGGTCTCATCCCCCTTCCCCTCACCCCACAGCAGAACTAACATCAATTAGTGCCTGGCTCACCCTACAGCTATGAAGTAATTCAAATCAATCAAACACATCCTCTCCTTGGCCATTAAGGTTTGCTCCAATTAGCTCCAGCTTTAAGAGAGAGCAAGTGGGATATAAATTCTGTTTCACAAAGCTCCCACCTACATTTCTCTCCAAATGTTGAAATGACATTTCTGCCCACTGAAATAGGACCTTGGAAAAGACTCTCTGGATAGTTCATTTGCTGGAAAATAGAATTGACAGCCCAATTAATCTCACAGGCTGTGACTTTTAAACCAGGGCTGTCAGTGCAGGTGCTCTGGGATGAGAACAGGAGAGGCTGGATAAATATCACAAGATGTTGCTGTCCCAGAGATCTCCAGCCTCTCCCTGTGATGTCTGAAGTTCAGTTTTCATATTTTCCAGATTCTGTACTGCATTAATGTGTGACTCTGAACTCCATATAAAGTGTTACAAGTTCTCCTCACAGCTCAGGCACACAAAACAATCCTTTTCCAGCCCCAGAACCAAGGACACCACTGCAGCTTCAGCCCCAAAAAGGCAAACAGCAGGGAATTGAGGAGAGAATCTGGGAGGATGGGACTGCAGAACCTGGAGCTGGAATTGGACAATGAACCCCAATATGGGAATGGACCAAAACTGATAAAAGTGTGAAAACTCAGAGTCCATCTTGGGTGTAGCCATGGCCAGGCTCTTGCACTGCCCAAGGTGAATCCTTTGAAGGCTTTTTAATAAATCCCTGCTTTATTCCTTTAACTCCGTCTAACCTCTGTTCTAGCAGCCCCTCCAGGCATTACCTGCCTGCTCTGCCCCATGGTCTGTGTGGCTGCCAACTCATCCTTGAGCTGCCCTGAGCTCAGCCCTGGCTCTGTCCCTTTGTGCACAGCTGGGATGGACCTGGCTGGTGGCACAGGGACCCCTGTCCTGTCCCAAATCAGCACCAAACCTGCTGAGCCGAGCTGTGCTGTGCCATAGAGGCACCAATTCTGTCACTTTGTCTTGGCTGCTGTCTCCTGATCTGCGGGTTGAATTCATCTCACTGTCATCTCCCAGCCTTGATCCAAGGCAAGTTCAATGGGATTCAATTCCAGTTTTCCTCATAACACGCTCTGATGTCTCTCAGCACCCCCTGCTGCATCCTGGCAGCAGATTCTAGGCTGGAAGTTGTCTCAGGAGGGCAGGATGGTCCGAAACCCAACAGCACCAACGCTGCTGAGGTGTGGCTGTGGTGACCCAGGTTGTGAAAAGTGCCACTGAAAGCCTGGAAATTGGAGCTGCCTCTTGTCCCCTGTAGTTCATTACAATTCTAAAAATTCCAATTTGCAGCAGGCTGAAAATTCCCAGTGTGGCTCCACCCCGAATGAGTGAGCCCTCTGCTCTGTCCCCAGCATAGAGAAAAATTTCATCTCTAACAAAAAAAAAAAAATAAATAAATAAAATGGTCCTGCTCTAACAAAGAGCAGCCATGGATCACTCACCTCTATTGAACCCTGGAAACGGAGGGGTTTGGGCTTCCTGTGCTCACAGGCACTAAATCCCCTGAAAGAAAACTCTACTTTTCACCTGATGCCTTAGAAAAGGCTTCCAAAATTGAGTGATGGACCTGGAATCACTGGTATGCAGTTTGAGTAGGAGTGTGTAATGTCACATAATGGAAAATTTGAAATTTTAGAATATAGCAATATATGGAAGGAAAAATGGAAGTTTCAGAGTGAATGTTTCCTTCTTTTTTGTCTTCTTCTTCATAGGTTTAAGTAGTACTATTGTAATGTGTGACAAAGTAACGAATTAGTAACAGAATCACTGCCAGCTGGGTTTGGTGTCAAGCGCTCAAGTTGCAAATATTTTTCACAGACCAGGGAAGCCTTTAAAGGCAGCCCCAGGCACCCTCCCCAGCCGGCTCTCACTTCCGAGTTGGCATTTCACTGGGATTTGTCCATAGATAAGCCGCACCTGATGATTAGCCGCACTACTGGGGTAGGCTGGATTCTTCAATGAAAAAGGTGCAGCTTATAATCGTGAAATTACTGTAGTTGTGAAGTTAAAAGTAAAAATAATTTAAGTAACTTTTCTTCATTGGCTCTCCCAGGTTTCCCAAATTCCAGATGCAGGCTGGAGGGGAGGGCCAGGAGCCAGCCAGGCTGGGCAGAGATCCTCACCCTGCCTCACCAAGGGTTAATTTGGGGAAGACAGAGACCAGGCTTGCTGGAACCAAGAAGCCTGGGAGTTTTGAACTTTTTGTGCTTTCTGACAGGAGAACACTGCTTTTGACCTGAGGCCTTGGAGGCTTCCAAATTTGGGTGATGGAGTTAAAAGGTGTGTAGTTAGAATGAAAATGTGTGATTTCACATGGTGATGGGTTTGGAATTTGAAGGTTTTAGAATTTAGTAATGGGTATGGGACAAGATGGAGGTTCTTGAATGTTGTCTCTGTCTTTTTCCTTCATCTTCCTTATTTCAGGTAGTAGTTTTTGGTTGGACAATTAGTGCTGCACTGCGGGTCACAGGTGTCTGGTTATTGGGTAAAAGTACAAATAATATAGGTGTTAGCTCTTTATTGGACTGTTTAGCTTTAAAAGACCTTGTAACTAGCTAGATCCATCTCCATTTTCTCACTTTTGGCTTGATGGCTGGAAGTGCTGAAGTGCTCTGTACTTTAGATAAGATTTAATAAACAACCAAGTCCGAAGAGGAGAAATCCGTCTCTTGAGCATTCTGCCCTGAGTGAAGGCAGAAGAAAAAGAAGACAAGCCACTAATGAGGTGGTGCAGCTAACCCCTGTCACAGGCAGAGTTTCTCTGTCAAGCAGGGGTGTAGCCACACCACTTTGCTCAATCTCAGCTCCTCAGCAGGGCTTTGGGTGCTGTTTCTGTCCTGAGCTCAGCCTGGCTCTGCTCCCATCCCAGGGCACACCTGGAGGCAAATACTGAGGTGTCACTTTGGTGCTGCAGCACTTGGGGAAAAGAGCAGGGTAAATGTTCTCACAGAGCTGAAATATGACACAAGTCAGGCCGTAACTCACCTGGCCTTGCTTTCCACATAATTTCTGGTGGCATTTGCCATTAATAAATAGCTGTCACTTCCCTCTGCTCTGGGGCTGCTGCAGAGCGCACAGTGTCCCTCCTTCAGGCATTTACCCTGGGGAGATTTTTCTCATTATTCCCATTATTTTCCCATTCCATTCCCAAGGGAGTGGAGCTTGGGGATGGCTGGGAAGGGTCTGGGCTGTTCCCTGCACACCCAGAGAACACACCCTGCACACTCACACTCCTGTCTGCTCGGGAATCTGCCCATTGCCATGGAAACCGTGCTGACATCAGCCACTGCCAACGTTATTCCAGTGACTAATTGCTCTAGGAACGGCGAGCCAAATTACTGAGACAATTCCCAGGCCCCAGAGATCCATATTTAACAGCCAGGCACATGCCAAAAAGTGTCCCTCACCTGCAGGGACACCGCTGGGGACTCTTGCCCAGGCTTGGCTGCGTGGCACACAGGGGCTATTAAATTATAATTTTCTGTGCTTCTTGAGAGCTGTTTTGTACCTATTTAAGCTGCCTGGGTAGAGCCAAGACTCCAGTTCCGAGGTGCTCCTGTTTTTCCAGCTCATAGGGGTCTGTGGTACTTGCTGCAGCCTGTTTTCCCTCTCGTTTTTCTCCGTACATGCCTTCTTCCTTCTCTGTGGCTCTTTTGAGCCAAAGACTCCTAGGATGAGGATCCTGTCATCCCAGCAAGTGCATCTTTCCAGCACGCTGCTTCCTGCTACCCCTGTGGCCATTTCCACACCGTTGGAAGCTGCACACATGGCAAGTGCCTCCTTGTCCCTGTCCTTCACAGGAGCTGCTCCCTCTGCTCCTGCTCCAGAGCCCTTCCCAGCTCCCACTGCAGTGCCCAGCACCCCTCCAGGCAGGGCAGCATTGGCTCTGCAGCTCAGAGAGGGAACAGCAACCCTTCAGTGCACTCCAAACTTGCATCTACAAACCCCAGAGAGGAAGAAGAGATAGCTCAGTTTCAACAGAAATCTGATGCATTACTTGCCTGCCCACTCCTAATGCTCAAGGATGCTGCCAGAACCATAGCTGCCTCTGGCAGAGTCAGAGAATGGTGGCAGAGACACCTTCCACTACCCCAGGTTGCTCCAAGCCCCATCCAACCTGGCCTGGGACACTCCCAGGGATCCAGGGGCAGCCACAGCTTCACCTCTACCAGGGCTTCAGCACCCTCACAGTCAACAATTTCTTCTTAATATCCAATCTAAACCTGCTCTCTTTCCTTTTGAAGCCACTCCCTCATCAAATATCCCTCTCCCTCTTTTTATAAGCACGGGAAGGATTCTGTAAGTTCAGGTACTGGAAGGATGCTACAGCCTGCAGTGAAAGCAGCCAGTGTCTGGGATGTGGTTATCCCAGCAGTGCATAATTCCAGAGCATGCATCAGACTTCAGAACAAGGCAAAACTCCAGGGAGAAGGGGCTTTGCCACCAGAGCTGATGTGAGAGGCACTCGGGGGGTTGGCCTTTCAATTGTTTTGTTTTGAAACAGCAAACGACATTAAAAGGTGCTTGTTATTTTATGGTCAGAGGCAACTCACGGGGCAGGACAGTGAAGCTCCTGCTCTTGGCAGCCAGCTGTGGGTGCAGGGCTCACAGCTGGTGGGCTGCTTTTCTCTGAACTGCTGCATTCAGAGCCAATCTGATGGGGAAAAAAAACAAACCAGGAAAAACAACAAAAAAAACCAAACAAAACAAAAATCCAAAACAACCCAAAAAAACCCACAAAAAAAATCCACAAAAAAATGCCACCAAAATCCAAGCAGCCCAGCTGTGTATGTTTATTCACTTATACATTTTAAACCCCTTCCTTAAGGATATGTGATAGCTTATTGCATCAGCAATTTATAACTCCTGCCTCCCGCCAGCATCCTAACTGTTTATGGCTCTGTGTTATTTACTGCCTGACACTGAAACAAGGAACATTGGGAACTTTTGTCCAGGAGTTATTTGGGAGCCCCAGGGGCACAGCTGTGCTGCACAGAGCCCTTGGTGCCTAGCCTGCAGCATCCCTGCATTCCTGCATCCCTCCTTGCATGCCCTCAGCCCTGCCTGCATCCCTTCCTGCATCCTTCCTCGCATCCCTCCCCACATTCCTGCATCCCTCCCTGCATCCCTCCATCCCTGCATCCCTCTCTGCATCCTATTCTGAGCCCTCAGGACGCAAGAGCAGGCTGAGCCTTGGGTTTTAGCTTCTATATTTTTCAGAATCTCCGCTGCTTGGTGTGTAACTCTGAAACTTGGTGTTAGGTGTTTGTAAGGTCTCTTCACAGGGGAGGGACAAAACAATTCCTGGAGACTGGCTCTATGTGGAGTGGTGGGACAGTGATCCTCTACAAGCCAAGTGAAGAAAACCATTCCAAGGCCTGCTGATCACCCTCACTGCAGTCAAAGTTACTGACAAAGCACCCTAAATTCACCACTCCAGAGTCAAGAAAACTTCTGCTCCTAAAACAACTGTAAAAACAGAGACTGATGCAGAAAAAACATACTTTAAATAATTCCTCTTCGGTGCCTAGCTTACTGTGCCTCTGAAAGAACTATTCATGATAATAATTATTCTTCCTTGCATAATACCCTACTGTACAAAGCACTACTACTGTTAGGTATTTATTGCTGTTCATTATTGTTTATTGTTATTATTGTTATTTAGTTAATTACTGTTAGATACTCATCTATTGTTAGATATTTACTGTTAGATATGTACTGTCATTAAATACTTATCCATTGTTAGATATTCATTTACTACTGGATAGTTACCTGTTGTTAGTTACTTACTATTGTTGGATACACATCTGTTATTAAATATTTATTATTAATAGATATTTAGAACAGAGACTTGGCAAGGTAAAGGCCCTGACAGGCCTCTAAAGGGGGGAAATGATGCCTTGGGTTTTAGCTTTTATATTTTTCTGAATCTCTGCTGCTGATTGTGTAACTCTGATACTTTATATTAGGTATTAGTAAGTTCTCTTCACAGGGGAGTTGGACAAAGCAATTCCTTTCTAGCTGGAGAATCAAGGACAACTGGTACCCAAAAAACATGAGAGAGGGTATTTTTTGGTATTTTGGATGGTATTTTCGACTTAAATATTAATTAATTTTTATTTATGTTGGCGTGAGTTCTACAGTGGTTTCAGTTAACAAATTAAAAATGGAGATGTATTTTTATAAGGTTTTTTAAGGCTAAACTTGTTCAATTAAGAATGGGCACTTGAATAATTTTTGCTTTTAACTTAATAATTAATGATTTGTGGTTCACAGTGCAGATTTTTTAATTTAATTATATAAAATTATTTAAACTCATGAAGAAGAAGGTGAAGAAGAGACACAAAACTTTTCTTTTAAAACTTTCATTTGTCTTTTATGTATTACTATATTCTAAAACTTTAAAATTTTAGTTCTCCACTATGCGATATTACACACTTCTATTTAAACTACACAGTCATGATCCCAGTTTTTTATTTAATTTTCTTTATTTTATTTAATTTTGGAAGCTTTCTTTATGGCGTTAGGTTAAAAGCAGTGTTTTTCTGGGGGTCGGTGCCTGTCAGCACAGAAAGCCCAAAACTCTTAGTTTCAAGGGCTCCAACAGACTGGCCTTTTTCTTTCTCACTGTTTAATGGTTTTGAAAGCAAAACCATGAGACACTCCAAGTCAAAAATACAATTTAATAGGAAAAAAATAAAAAATAAAATATGTGCAATAGTACAAAAGAAAAAGCACTGACAGAGTCAGAATGCAACCTGACACCCCGCTGATTAGGGTGGTGCTAGCAGTCCTGATGAAATGGTCTTGTTGAAGTGGTGATCCTGTAGAAAGCTCTGGTAGCTTTCAGTCCTCTGGAATCCAGTGGGAAAAGGCTGCTCTGATGTTCCAAATCTCAGATTTTATCCAGGTAGGAAATGCTTGGCTCCTGCCCCTGGCTGGAGCATCTCCCAATGGGATGATGTAATTTTATCAGTCACAAAGTGGGACTCAATGGCCATTAACAGGAAATATCTCCTGGAGGAAGGATGGGAAAAGATAAAGAACACTGCCCCACCTGGTTTAACAGCTGGCCCATTAGCAGAGGATATCTCCCACAGAGATAAGAATCACTGCCCCACCTGGTTTCAGCAGCTGGTGATAGAATAGACACCCCTGGGCATATCTTTACATTGTAACCTAGGACACACCATTAGATATAAAATAAAATAAAATAAATTATGTTATATTTATACTATTATATAATAGATAAAATACTATAATGAAAAGGTATTTCTCCTTTGTTTTTTTTCCCCTTCTCGACACCGCAGGGCACTCCCATGCTGGACAGGCACACGGCTTTCCCCACGGGCTGCCGGGGCTCTGGCATCAGCCCCTTGCTCATTAACAGGCTCATTAACAGCCGTGCCCCGCAGTGCACATTAACACACATGAGAGAGTGCCCGGAGGTGAGAGCTCCACTAATCAAATGTGCTATTAAGATCCTAATCCGTTTCATTAGCCCATTTCAGCTGACACTTAGTGAGGCTCAGAGATGCTCTGTGGAACGGGGCTGGAGGCTCCCGGCCTGGCCAGTGGAAAAATAATCCTTTTTATTAGAGCCATAATCCCCTTTTATCTTGTGTGAGTTTGTTTCTGGAGGTGAGGGGCGATGGGGATGTGCAGCTCCAGCAGAGATGCCAGGGATTTTCCCTTCATGTGTGAACATGTCATCACACACAGTGTAAGAATGGGAGGGATCAGGGCAGCAGCAATACCCAAAAACTATAGGAAAAAAGACCCACCAACTGAAAAGCAGGCTACCTGATTATTTGATTACAAATTACCAGACTGTATTTTGGGGATGTTATCTAGATGACCCTCCACCAAATATTTTGGAGATTGAAATGATTAAAAACTTCAGGTCCATCCGAAATAATTCCTAGTTTCTCTCTTGATTTGAGTGTCAGAGGGGCGGGATGAGGAGTGAAATACAGATTATTCAGGAGGCTGGAGGAGCAATGAGCTGAACCTGCACTGGTGTGTCAGGCAGAGAGGCTGACACTGCCTAATTCTCTGCACAGAACCCAAAACAAATTAACATGAACACGATGCTGCCTGGGAGCTCTGCACGACCCTGGGGATTTTGTGTGCCAGGAAAGGTTCTAAGTTATCAGATCAGCAGCTCTTTGTTATCAAATAAGCATCCCCAAAAGTATGTACCTCCCACACAAAAACACACTTGGAATTGTGTTAAAACTCCGTACTATTAAAGAAATATTGAAACAATAACTTTGTGGATGCAATGTTCGTCTTGAGGAGCAGATTCTGGAGGTTCTCCAGGACCTACATATCACTGAAATGTTCCCAGGGAGCAAAGCTGGAATGTTTCAGCTGCAGGAAAAGTGAGCTCCTACCTGAGTGCAGCCTTCTGCTCACACTCCCAGCCCATGCAGTGGCACCAAAATCTGCCTGAGCTCATCCCAGATCCCCTACCAGCCTCTGGGTGCCAGCTGGGCACAAAGCAGGGTGATGCACCCTGTGCCACCCTCCCCAGCAGCACACACTCCAGTGCCCATCCCCAAGGACACAGAGGGGACAGGAGGTGCAGCCTGGTCACATCCCCTTGGTTTTCCATCCTGAGATGGGTGAATAGGGACAGAACTCTTTCAATCTTGAGGTGGGTGAACAGGGACAGAATCCTCTCCATCCTGAGATAGATTTTCCATCCTGAGATGGGTGAGCAGGGACAGACCCAACTCCACAGCCAGCGGTGCCAATGGAAGGGATGAGTGGCAGTCGCAGCATCTCTCACAGCAGGACTCTGAGGGGGACACAGTCCCTTTGGATCAGCACACAGAGTCCCTGCAGCCAAAACAGCAAAATCCCTGTTCCTTGCTCTGTCCTAACCCACTTTTTCAAGACAATTTCTGAGCAATTGACGGGGAAAAAAAACCCCAACTTTAAAAAGCATCTTCACTCTTAGAAATTCAAAGCCATCTGCTCCCTCAGCATTGCCCAGGGCATTCACCTCCCCCTGAGCAGCCAGGAGATGGAAGCTGGATCCCACCTGTGCCCACCCCCAGGCTGCCACAGGCACTGCTGTGCTCTGCAGGGTCCCTGGCAGAAAAACAGAGCTCAGAGCATGGTGCCACGTTCCTTGAGAAAATGGTGTTGAGAGGGAGCTGCTCCAGAGCCAGCAGTGCTGTTGCTGGCCCACTGCAGATGCAGTCAGGGCTCCTGTGACAGCAGCAGCAGCAGCAGGGGATGCAGGCAGCAATGCTGACAGGGGGAATGTCCCCTCGAGCTCCCCTGGGCAGGTCCAGTCTTTAATGCCCACATTAAGTACTCACAGCTTGTGTCAGCACCGGGAAACTTCAGGGTTTTCTCCTGGAGTGGATGGGAGAGAGCTGGTTTTTAACAAAGCACCATTATCTCCACACCAATAGGGCACAGGCAAGTAAGAAATCCCTGCTCTGGGACCCCAAATCAGTGCCACCCCATCCCTGCTGTGGGACCACAAATCACTGCCACCCCATCCCTGCTGTGGGACCACAAAGTGCCACCAGGGATTGGGGCACGGCCATGGCTGGTGGGCAGCAGAGTGTTCCTGCACAAAACATGTTCTCCAACCCCCTTAGGGCTGGGATTTCCTTGGGAAGCTTCCCAGCTGGGTAGAGCCTGTCCCTGTCCCCCTGGCAGGTCCCGGGGGAGCAGCAGGGCAGCACATCCCTGGCTGTCCCCAAAGGGATGGCACGTTGGGGTGACACTATCCCTCCTCATCCTGCAGCTCCCCTTTCCCCACAGCCCTTCCATCCCAAACCAAGGCATTTCCTTTCCACCAGGACACATCTGTGTCCATCCCGTGCCATCCCCGTGCCCAGCCTGGGAGCTGCAGACCCCAAGCATGTCAATGAAAAGCTCTTCTTGACTCAGCATCATGAATTACAGCGTGATATAAAGGCCTATTAAAGGCTGATTTCTAGGACAAATGCTGCCCCCGTGGCTAATCAGCAGAATATTTCCTTCATTGAGAGACGAAATTAATACTGCTGTTTGGCAGATGTAATGATGCCAAGCAAATAACTTGCAGTCGAGCTTTATTGTTATGATGCCTTTGGTTGCTGGCCTTGGCCTCGAGAGGGTAGCAACAAAAATGGGGGAATACAAATGGAATCCTCTACCAGCCTGAAATAAATGCCTGCCCTGAGGCTGCAGGGAGCCAGGGTTTAGTAGGAGACACCAGCATGCACAGCACAGGCTGGGCACGCTGCCCTGTCCCCTGGGGTGGCACCCAGCAGGCACACAGCCTCGGCCAAGACTTCTGCCCCAGCCCCCAGGCAGCCTGGACCCCTCACTGGGGGCTTCATTTTCATTTTCAAAAGGGGTTTGGGAAGCAAGGAGGCACTGTGTCAGCACCATGAGAGCTGGCATAAATCAAGGATGATAGTGCTGTCCCCTTGCCAGTGGTTAGCATTAAAAAACACATATTAGCATTTTTAATATTAATCAGTGTAAACAAGAAAGCTACTTCTATAAAAACTAATTAGGAAGCTCCTTTACTTAGAGGACACTAATGAATTAACATCACATCTTGGGGCTGTGAAGCATTCCTACAGAGTGAAGCCCAAGGCTCCTGGCATCCTTGTGCCGGCCACAGGATGAGCTGTGCTCAGAGCCCATGGTCAGCCCAAGGTTTCTTCCTTCCCTGTGTGCTCCTGGGACCTGGCTGGCAGCACAGCCCTGGCTCCCACTGCCTCACAGCCCAGGAAAGCACAAGAGGCTGGTAGGATGTGACAAATCCCTCTGCTTACCCTGCCAGGTGCTGGAGATTTTGCCAACTGAGCAGCTGGAATGGCAGAGAACACCAGCTTGGTGCCTTGGATTTGTGTTTGTAACATAAAGGGTGTTTGGTGGCCCCAAGGCCAGCTGATCCCCCACATCCCTGCACTGCTCCACTGAGCCATGTGCTCTTCCCAGAGGATTCACAGCTCTGCTCCCTCCAGAGCAGCTGGGGGCTGCTGCGAGGCAAAGCAGGCGTGTGAGGAAACAACCAGGCTGATTTAATGAGGTCAGATGGGAGAAGAAGAGCATCAGCAGGGCCTGAGAGCCTGCTCTGACTCTACCCCAGTAAATCCCTTGTTTGCTGGTCCCTGGTGGATGCAGGCAGCCATTCTCAAGCGTTTCCTAGCTGTACTTGATGCTCAATGAAAGCAGGAGCCACACAGAGAGCTCGGCTCCATCCTGGCACCAGGCTGGATTTGGGGCTGTGCCTGTCCCCTCCTCCTGCTGACCCTCCCAGGGCACCACAGGGCTGGTGATGCATTCCCTTTGGGCAGGTTCGGTGTCTAGCTGTAGGTAGGAGTATTTCTGGGTGAGTAAAGGGCTCTCCAACCCTTTGGAAGGAAGCAAAGCAGCAGGACTGGATGCAGACTGGATCCACGCTGGGAAATAAGGTGGCACGGCTTCCAATGAAGGTGACAGCTCCTTGGCTGAGTGGGACAGTCATCTCATGGCTGGGGGATGATGGTGTGGCTGGCAGAGCCATTTGGAAGCACAAATCCCATCAGAGACAGGAGTTGGGGCTGGGCCAAACATCCCTAAGCTGGGCATTCTATGGGGGTGCACACCTTTGTTCTCCCTGCCTCCCATGTCAGAACAGCAGGGGAACGGGACAGTTTAGGGCTAGGAGCAGGGATCTGGCCATGGCCTGAGGGCTGAGACACAGCTGATGGAGAGGCTGCAAGGACAAGGATGCTCCCAGCAGGGCTTGGGCTGGGAGCTGAGGAGCAGCAGCACTGTCAGACTGCTCCATACGAGCTGTTGGCTCCAGGAGGCGAAGCGTGAGGGCGAAAGACCTGAGGCTCTCGCTGGAAGAGGCTGAGGGTCACAGGAGAGGGAGCTGAACCATCAGGCGTGTGTGAGCTCCCACAGAGCTGCACCACACACACACACACACGCTCACACCAACTGCCAGCAGCTCATCCTCCAGCAGGAGCTGGTGCAGGAATCCCTCAGGGAGCCCAAAACACTCCAGGCTGGAAATCACCATTCTCAGCAGCTCTTATTTTTGAAGATGGGTTGCAGCCCTCACTTACCAGCAGGCATGGCACTGTCAGGAGCGGTGACTGCGGGCACAAGGGGAACCTCCTGTTTTGACTGCAAGCTAAGTGATGCTCAGTTATTCAGGGAGGAACATTTCCAGCTACACAGTGTGAGCCAGAGTTATCAGCCAATTAAGTATTTATGGCCAATTCCATTTTCCTAGCGAGGTGCTTGGAAAGCAAGCACCAGTTACATCAGAGCCATGGGTTAAACTGTGCTCTCCTACAAACACCCACCAGAGCCTGCACACACACAAGTCCTGTAAAAACTTCTCTGAAGGCTCTGCTGGAAAGCAATCCATCAGCAGAGTGTGGTTTAAAGACTGCAGCAGCATCTCAGCTTGCCTGCAGTGAAGCATCAGCAGAGCATGAAGCAAAAGGCCAGGAGTGCTGGCTGTGGTGGGGGCTTCACGTGGCCAGGCTGTGCTGTCAGCTGTCACCAGGTGAACATCTGGGACAGCTCTCCCCTGCCTCACCCTGACAGCATGTCTTGGTTTGGAGGACAAGTGTCTGCCAAGAAAGGCAGAAGCCTCTCTTGAAATGGACAATGTAACCCCCCTCCCTCCTAATTATTATACAGTAATTTCACAATTATAAGCCAC
>VRYO01001717.1:4016022-4041605 GCA_009812075.1 Sialia sialis | reverse complement strand
ATCCAGTGGAAAAGGCTGCTCTGATGTTCCAAATCTCAAATTTTATCCAGGTAGGAAATGTCTGGCTCCTCCTCCTGGCTGGAGCATTTCCCAGTGGGATGATGTAATTTTATCAGTCCTGCACTCAGTGGCCATTAACAGGAGATAACTCTCTAGAGGAAGGATGGGTTGTAGAAAAGATAAAGAGCACTGCCTTACCTGGTTTAACAACTAGTCGCAGAATACAAACTTTCGGTCACGTCCTGCTTTGCAAGCCAAATACAGACAAAGGGATATCTGACAATCACATGCAGCACCTCTGCCAGGTGCTGTTTTATCCCTGCTTTCCAGCTTTCCCAGCAGAGGCTCCTCTCTTTCCCAGCATCACTTAGTCCCCTGCATCCAAACCCAAACTACACCCCTCAGGATGCACTAACAAGGAGAACTGCTTCAAGCAAAGCAGAAGGCATACCAAACTCTGCTGCCCACCCCAGATGGGGTGACACTCAGACAGCTCCCCCAGCCCATACCTGCCTACTCCTCTCTGCTCAATTCCATCAATGCTTTTAGGGCAGATTCCTCCTTTCACAAGGAAATGTACAACCAGCACGGTGATGTGGCAAAGGGAAAACCCCTTGAGAGATTCTGCCTTTGTTTCCAGCCTGTAGTGGGTTGTTCACAGCACTCTCCAATTGCTGTGAAGTAATGCTTAACATTTCAGGGGCATGCAGGAGCCTATGGATGGCATGTCCTGCTTGAGTCAACCTCCTCCTGTCACAGCATCTGCCACAGGCCAACCAGGTATGTGGATGCTGGTTGTCACACACTCCCAGGGCAGCCATTCCCCCTTCTGCAGCATCCTCAGCTGCTGACACAGGGCCAGACCCCAGGGAGGAAAGGAAAATACCACAAATGCCATGGTAATGCTGTGAGGTGACAAACATCTCTTTGTTCCTATGTTACACCACAGTCAGTGTCACTCTGGTCACTCAGCTCACTTGCCTGTCCTCACTGCAGCTGGTGTTAATCCAGGGATGTTTTCTTAAGCTTTTATGGTGTGTTTATCATTCATCATCTCCCAGCAGTAGTGGAGAGACAGCTGATGGCTCACCCAGCTCATGAGGACTGCAGAGCTGTATTCCAGGTGCCATATTGATATGCCTCAAAAGTTGTGACTAGTCACCAAGGCAAGACCAGAGCTCAGCCTCTGTGTGTCCAGCTCCTGGGGAGCTGCTGTGATTTTTAAAAGCAAAAATGATCCTCCAAAACTCGGTGTGGGAGAGCACCAAGCCCTTACAGCACCCTGCTTCATGCACTCTGTGCTCAGAAGAGAGTCAAAGGAAAGAGGAGGCTGCAATATTTTATTTAAAACCACTGCCAGCTCAGAACAGACTGCTGACCTTCAACAGGAGCTGCAGAGTAGCTGTTCTGGTTTAAGCTAATTGGTACCTGGAACAAAAGGAAGTGCAGAATCAGTGCCAAAAGATAAACATGGTACTCACCCATGGTATCAGCACAAGGTGTGCAGCCCCTGACACCAGCACAGCACCCCAGCTGGAAAGCTGAACCCCCAGCCGTCTCAGCTACAGCCCCTCGTGGTGGACATTCCAGGACAAGCAGCTCCAGCTCCCTCTGGCTCTCCTGACAGCTCCCATGTGGCCACTCCAGCACAGCGGCTTGTGCCACACAGATTTCTGCCAGCCACTGTGGGCACTTCTGGACATCACACACATTGGACAGGCACACTGAGCACTGTCATTCCTGGCATTCCACCCGAGAAAAAAACACTTCCTCAGGGGCAAAGTGCTGCCAGCTGCAGTCCTGCTGTAGAGGGCTGGACACTGAAGGGTGACAGTGTGGTGACAAAGGGCTGCTCCCAAGACATCAGTCACCCCCAAGTGACTCCTGCCAGTCTAAGTGGGATAATAAATCCTGGCATCTAGCACTGATCCAGCCCTGAGAAGCCCCAGCAGGGCAGGAGCTAGACCTGCACTTGAATCTGAGGGCCCTCGCCATGCTCAAGAATATTTGCCTGCTATTCTCTGCCAAATATCCCAGGAGAAGAAAAGATCTTTTGAGGGCAACATTTTAAACCTAAATGTGATGCAGTATGAAAATTTCCTTATGTAAAAGCTAAAGGAGGATATAAAATGCTCAAAGAGAGAGAGACTGGCGCTGCCACTCTTGTTAGCTCTGGGATATACTGCTTCGCTCCCATTCATGAATAATTTTCTGTGAAACCTGTGTGTGAATGAGTCCTCTCGTGCATTAAATGTCAGCAGTCCTGGAGCCAACACCTGCCCAAAGCTGTACCAGCCTGAAACAGGTACCCTGCATCTACAGAGATGGTTTGAAAAGCAGAGTGGTGTGGATTGGCTTTTGAAAGCCGTGGAGATTTTTCCAGGAGCAGCAGCCCAGGGCTACCTGCTCCAGACAGGGATCCTGCCAGTCCCACAGGACTGGGTGTCACTGCCAGTGCCATCTGCCTGCAGGAGCACTGGTTGTGACTGACAGCCTTGCACAACACACACAAACACCCTGCTCCCAGGGGCTGCTTCCCCAGACAAGAAATCCCACTGCTCACAGCAACTTACAAATGAAAAACAGAACGGCTTATTTAAATATTATTTATTGCTCAAAGTGTACAGCTAGAACATAAAAATATTCCTTGGTGAAAGCAAACCAGAAAAGGGCAGGAAATTAAGGCCAAAGGAAAAGCATTTCACTGTTCCAAGGGAAGAAGCCTTCAGAGACAGAGCTTGGAGACTCCTCAGGCTTCGAAGTTAAGGCTGTATTTCTGTATCACAGAAACTTCCTACAGCAGATCCATAAGTTATCCATCTCATTGTGACTCATAACCTGATGGAATGGGTTTCTAGTTTGTTCTCTTTGAGAACCCAATTACTCCAAGTGCATCACACCAGTAAATGAAATCAGTGCAGTGCTTTATTTATTATTGGGTATTTGTTTTTCTTTATTGTGACTACATTATAGCTGCCACAAATACTGCAAGCAGCTGTATTAAAACAACACACTTTCTTGAGCATTTCCAATCTCTCTTGGCATTTTTCATGTTCTCCAATACTTGGATTTTTCTGACTAATGAACTCTTCCAATTGCTGGGAAATATTGAATGCAATTAGTACTTCAATGCACAGCCTGAATGCACATCGTGCCTCGCAGCTGAGCACTGTAAAAGAGCCCAGTGCTTGGCAGAAGAACTAGAAATCCAGAAGATAAAAGGGAGATTTATGCACACTCCCACCAAGGCCTAATTCAGAGTTTAATTGGCAAGGTTAGCAATAAAGGGGCTGCAGAGAGAGCACTGAGGTTGCGGCCCCAGTACAAGCAGTAACGAGTTATGGTTCCCAGGCTAAAGAATTAGATATTACATTTGGTTCCTCAGTTCTCCCAACATGACCAAGCTACTCCATTGCTTTGCTTCTCCCAGTCCAGTCTCTCTCTTCAAGGGGAGATACAAATCACTCTCTCCCAGCCTTCTGCAATTCCCTGCAGCCGACGCCGGCACTGCTCCCGCAGCTGCTGCAGCTCTCTCTGCAGGCTGGCCTCCCTCACCTGCAGCTCCCTGAGCACCTCTGCAGCACTCACAGCTGGCACAGCCTCCTTAGGCACACACCCAGCAGTGCCCCTTTGGCTGGCAGGGTGTTTCTTCCTCAGCACCAGCCTGCATGAACCGTGCATTTTGCTTTTCTTTGGAGCACCAAGGCATGGGAGAGCTCTCAGCTTTAGTTCAACGCTTTCCTGAATTTTCCTAGCAGTGGCAGAGAACCTCTCCTTCTGTAGCTCTTCTCCTGCTGCCACCTGTAGAGGGAAGAAAAAGAACAGGAAGGGAAGAAATCCTCCACCAACAACATAAAACATCATGCTTGGACTAGGACATCCCAAAAAGAAAAGCCAGTTGTAAGTGTGAACTAAAGAGTGTGGCAGTGCAAACTGAATGATGCAAAGATGTGCTTTTAGCCAGACAGCATCTCAGTCCCCAGAGAGCTGCCTGGAGTCATTGGTTTGCAGATTCCCAGTCCAGCATTCCCTCCAGGATGGTTTACAAACCAGCTTCCCTCACACTGGGGAGGGGGAGGTTGGCTTCAGAGTGAAACAGCAAAAAGGGAGACCCACAGAGTGACCTTCTCTTTGAGCCACCAGGGTGTCATAACAGATGAATTGCCTCACGAATAAGAGCATTATTTCGGTTTGCAAACGCTTTCTGCACTTGGCAGTGCTGAAATGCAGGGGTGACAATGGCAAGCGAGCAATCTCTTAATTCTCAGTTCTCATTATGGGGCAACAATTAGGAAAAGGAAAATAATGGAGCAGAGTAAAGCAGAGGCCAAGACCAAAATGAGTAGCAGGCATCACATTTTCACTGAAGACAGGCCCCAATAAAATAAAAGCTTTTCCTCTGACAGCATCACAGTCTGGATTATAAAAGCAATTGTATATACTGGGATTTTTCCAAAGCATTTGATTTAATGTTCTCTAACAATTTGATCTGAAGAACTTGCAAGATGGTAACTGCCTTGCCAATTTTACTAGTGGATTAAATATGAATTCAGTGACTCATCTCAAAATGCACTTGTCAGTGGGGAAACATCTGTAAAAGAGGCACCCTGCTAAGGCCTTCAGGGAAATGGTTCTTGGCCCAATGGGATTTTCTGTCTCTGCTACAGCAAAAAGCTGCCAAATCCACTCAGTCAAAAAGCAGCAAAGTTTCCCAAAAGCTGCCTCTGCAACCTGCACAAATCCCAGAGCTCTCCTGAGACCTGTGTGCAGCTCTGGAGCTTGTGCCTCAAAAAACCACAGAGAAACAGAGAGTAGAATTCACAGGCAGCTCATCCAGTGTCCCACAGCCCAGGAAACAAATCTCAGAGTATGGAACTTAGTGCAAAATATTCCATGCACGGAGACAGACACACAGTTTGTTTTACTTCCTAAAATGAAGTGGGGAAAAAAAGGTGGCAAAGATCAGACTTTGCTGACAAAGCCATAAGAAGATCAAATGGATGAAAATTAGAGTTAAGATATTCAGCTACAGAGTAAGACATTGTTTCCTACTGTGAGGATAATGAACCATGAAATGCTTCACTGCAGCTCCAGGGATGAATCCTTTGGCCAAAGCTCAGCTCAGGTCAAGCTCAGTGCTAATGATACCCCTCCCTTCCCTGCCCATGGGTGAAGCTCAACAACTCCTCAGGGTTTCAGATCTGCAGATCTGCATTAAGATATCGGTACTTCACACAGCAGGGCTTTGACAAGTTCCCTGTAAAGTCAGGGATGTTGTGGCAGCTCTCTGAAGCACCAGAGATCAGGCAGAGCTCAAAGCAGCCCCAGCTGCAAGGACAGGAGTCCTGAGGTAGCAAAGCACCTGCAGCATTGCCCACTGCCAAGCTCCAACTGCTCAGGGTCAGAGCAGCTGCTGTCTGGGAGGAAAAAGGGGTTTTTATCCCCCACATCAGGGGGGGAAGGTTTTATTACTGCAACAATTCAGCAGGGCACGGCAGGCAGGGGATCAGCCTGCACTGTGACAGTGAAGCACTGCAGGTGTGACAGCTGCAGCCACATTAAATTCCTGAAATGACACCAACTTCGCCCATCCCACATCTTCCTCCAGAATATCTTCATGAGTCTTGCAGCCAAGTAATTAATCCTCTCCATAGTCTTCTGATGAGTTCTTCTCACCCCTCAGCCTCCGCTTAAAGGAGATTAAGAAAATCAATCAAATCAGAAAAGGAGTAAATTTCTGTGAATTTTCACTAACACATTAAAGGCTTTATCGATGCAGAACCATCTGTTAAAGGAGACCTCTGCTGATTAAGGCATTAGAAGAGAGAATTGAAGCTGAGAGAAGTCTATCTTTGTCCTTGTCCAAGAACCAGGGGTCCCTATTTATCATAATCCCCAAGGAATCCCAGGGACATCTCCTGCTGTTGGCTGTAAGAATAACTGAGGTACAATTCTCTAGCACCACTTCAGAAGGAACAAAACTGAAAAAATAAATCCAATGTTATCTGGTCTCCCCACAGCCAATGAATAAATGGAAAATGATGTTTGCACAAAGTGGATTTAACAGTGGAATCCAGGATGGGAAAAATTTCCCGTCAGTTACAAACAAACAACATCACTCAGCAAACAGAGCCCACAAGATGTTATTTATTTTTCACATTAAACTCCAGCAGAAGCACAGTAAGGCTGTATAAAAGCATTCTTAATGAAACATAGGTTTTCATACCCTCCACTAGTCAAAACTGGAGAATTTTATTATCCATTAAGCAAGGCACATGATGGAGGAGCAGCATGCTCCTCTCAGCACTGAGTGCATCCAGTTCTAACCCACAGCAACAGCAGGGATAGGGTCTGGGAAGCAGGAGCAGCAGGAAGGACAAGGACAACAGCCCTACAGCCAGGAAACAGACGTGGAACAGAACCTACCCCCAAGTATCAGAACAGAACAGAACCTACCCCCAGCTATCCTCTATAAAGAGGACAAGTATTTCCTGGGGTAACATTATTTTAAAATTTAAAAAATTATCAATATTAAATAAGATAACAAATTCAGCAAAGCACTGTTTATTTCCTATCAGCACAATCTGGAACTGGAAAGCTAACCTCAGTTCTGTTCTTCTTGGAAGGCTCTGCAAACATATGTATGGCCACAAATACTCTTGTTGCAGTTTATAGATTTCAAGTGCTAAAAATCTCCAAGGGTTACCTCCAAGCAATTTCCTTTACTCCTCACATCCTGAATGCTTGTGAAAATACTCAATAATCTCCTCCTGTATGGTTAATTGATGCTCTTTAACAGCTTGCTGTCTCCCATTAGTCAGCACACAACGATTATTCTACTCTGCAAAACAATCTCAACAGACCACTTTGTATTAAACAAACATATTGTAAAAGATTAGGAGCCTCAGCATTTTGTGCCTGCCCATTTCTATCCCACAGCTCAGCCTTTCAGCCTCAATCTACCAGCTGGAATTTGAATTCCCAATTAGGTGCCTAGTGCTGTCTGAAAGCTGCTGCACATCCTCTCCAGATAAATACAACAACATGATCATCATCTTTTCCACTTGCACAGAACCATCCTCATCCCAAAGGGATCTAGAGCACTGTGAGAAATTCCACTCCAAGCACAGAGGGGATCAGCATCCTCAAACTGACACACATCCTGCTCTGCAGCAGGTTGGCTTCTCCCTTCCCACCTCTTCTTTGGGACAGGACAGTGGCCAAACTGCCCTGAGTGTGCCCAGATGTTTTCCTCTGGATAACGTCAGTCTTCAGAAGGCATTAGGAACTAAAAGCTGAGGAGAAAACTGTAACAACTCCCATGTTCTGAGAAGAAGCCAGTGGAGTTGCAGGGAGCAGTATTGCATCTGGGATCAGACCGAAGGGCACAGATCCTGCTGGCATATCCAGGGGCGGGGATGTGCAGAGGAATAAGCACTAGAACAACAAAAACCTCTTCAGCACTGGCTGGAAGGTGGGCAGAGATGAGTGCCTCCAGTCCCTGGCATGGTGGAAGCAAGGCAGGCAGGACACCCATCAGGTATGGGAAGGATTTACCATCTCCCTGGGGTGCTGCCTTTACAAAACCATTCAGCCTGGCATCTGGTTGAGGGAAATGACCAAGCCAAAGCAGAAAAGGATGGACCCAGTACAGATCTGGGAAGGGGAACATCCAAAGGGGAGGCCATTCCAAACACTAAGCTGAGCAGGCAGCTTGGTTAATCCAGCGTGGTGGATTAACTCTTGCACCAATGCACACAAGAGGCTTTGAGCCTGCAAACAACACGATTAACTCCCCCAGCACCTCCTCAGCCCAGCCTTCCCTGAAGTGCCTTCCAACCAAAGGTAGCTGTCCAAATGAAAAGAACAACCAGTACCAGCTCACCTGCTTTCAGTCCTGGGAATCCTCTGTCTTTGAATAAATCTGGTAACAATGACAGCCACATTCACCTCCCCTGACCCTGTGACAATTTGCCACAGCTTTCTGCTGCCCATCTGGTGAAGCTGTGCTTCCATCACTGCTTAGATGGCCCCCACACTCAGCTCACTTGGTCCCTCCTCAAAAGGAGACCTTCCTCAGCTCCCTCACCTGCTGTCTGCACCTGGTGATGAGCTTTCCAGAGCCCTGTGTTTCATTCCATAGGGATCATCCCAGAGAGGCTGAGCTCTCTCCTATTTTTCATAACAAACTAATAAGAACTGCAGTAAAAATTACACACAAACTAATTCTTTTTCTGCTGAAAAGCAAAAAAAACATTAATTCATTCAGAGAGAATGCAACCAACACGCAAGACATCCCAAAGAGATGCTAAGAGATCTGGATAACCCCATCATGTTACTTAAATCATTCCCAGGAATGGCCTAGCTGAAGTGACAATCTCCCAAATGCTGGAAGTCAACATTTCAGCTTATTAAAACTTCACATGGCAGCCTGAAAGCCTCACAGCTGCATCCCTGAAGGAAGCCACTAGCTGGAGATAAGGGTTTAAAAAGCAGCAGCCAGGAAAGGTCCAAACATCCATTTCCAGGAAGAGGAATCATAGGAGCATTTCCATTTGATAACTGCATTGCTGCCAGCTTCAAAGAGGGAATAGCACACAAATGGTTGGAATTTCTTTTGAAGTAGATGATAAAGACCAGAATCATGTCATTACTTCTAAATCACAATCTCTTCATATTATTCCAGGAGTTTTTCAGAAACAGCTAGAACAGTGTTTTTCAGAAAAACACACTGCACAAGCCTAGAAATGGCACATTTTCTGTCTCCAGTCCTATCTGTCCACTCCTCCTCTCATATTTCCCTTAGGAACAGGGAGAAGATCCCATAAGCATAGAGGATGAAATACAAATTATCCTTGCCAAGCTGTACAGATACTACAAACTGTGATGACTGCCTCTGCCAGAAAACACAATGAGCCTGGGAGCCTCCTTTGTGCTCCCAGACACAAGGAACAAACAGAAAAATCTCAGATCTTGTCTTTTGGGGCTGGGGAGTGAAAGGAAATTAGGAAATATAAACAGACACAATATCCAAGCCACCAAGCCATGCTCCTTTGCCATCAGGGCATAATAACCCAACAGATTTCATAAACTCTGGACACCAAACAGCATCTGACTTGCAGAATTTTGTGCTTCTAAAGGACGCTCATTTTTATTTTAAACCCATCATGTCTGAGAAGGCCTGGGGAGGGGAAAAGGATGAAGTGAAATATTCCATGCTTGGCAATAGAAGGTTAATGAAGGGTCAGACTGCAGGGACACAGCAGATCTGCCAGGGCACTCACCAGCCTGGCTCCCAACAGCTCCTTCCAACAGACAAGCATCAATTCTGGATAAAGATCTGCAAGGGGAAAATGAGAAGTGGGATATCACTGGGATGGATGCTGTGCAGAAATCCTGACAGCTGGGCACTGGAAACCAGGAAATTCATGGCAAATTAACACTGCTTTAGGAGCTCTCTGTTCCCAAATCAGTCCAGGGGCTGAACCGTACAAGCACTTGTCTTTAATCAGTACAAATACTCTGTAAAGGATCATTATTTATACCTTGTGCTGCCTCACAGTTTAGTGGTTTTTCCACTGGCACCCCCCAAGAAACCCTTGGAGAGCTGCAATCCCAGCTGACAGCCTACCTGGGATACAGAAAAAGGGATAAACAAGGATTTGCAGGCTACTTTTCAGAAAGTCCTCCTTGTCAGCACTGAAAAACAGCACCAAGTACAAAAGAAATGAGCAAAAGGAAGCAATGAGCAAAATATCAGAAACATAGCAGGGGGAAGAGCAGAGACCACTCTAAGCACAGAGAAATATCTGTAAATATGAAAAGAATGTAGGATATAACCAAACCAGCCAGAGGGATCCCAGGATTCCCATCCAGAAGCCCCTTGTGCTCCTGTGCAAGGATTTCCTCACTCATTCTGCACCTTGCTGCACACAAGCAGCCACGAAAAGCAGCACCCAAAGAGGTGCAAACCAAGCACAGTTTGTCTACAATATCACCAGAGAGAGAAGGAACTGAACATTCTCTTGGTACAGAACAAAAACCAGCAACCCAAGAGGCCTGGGTGACCCCAAAGACATAAAATCAAAGTTTATCTCACACATAAATAGGGTGAGGGCTTTGGCCTTCTTTAACAATAAACAAAAATTTGGCTGGGGCACTAGTTTATTTTAACATAAATGTTTGGGGGTTTTTTGGGGGGGGGTTCTTGGGGTTTTTTTTCGAACAATGATGCTTTCCTCCTTTAGCTGTAGACAGTGGCCCAGTCAGCTTCAGAGAAGAAGGGAAAGGCATTATTCCAAGGGATGCTGTGAATGCATAATTGACAGAAAAATCAAATCCTGCAGCTCCTACTGCTGGAAAAAATTACAGAGCAGGGGGGGACAGGACCCTGCAGAGCCCACGAAGTTCAAACATTTGCTGGGAAGGAAAATCAGGCCCCCAACCTTCAGAAAATAATCTAAAGGCATTTGCTGCTTATATACAAAAGCCCACAAGTTGAAGCAAAAGCAATATCTGAAATCAGCTGTTCTGGGAACATTACAGCACTGAGTAAGCAGGTGTTTCACTACAAAAAATACCTTACCCTAATTTCAAATTCATGTCTTACAGTAACTTGCCCAAATGTAATTTCAAGGCTGTAAGAAAATTCCAGAGTTAGTCCTGCAGCTCTATAAGCCTTGTCTCATTGAATCAAGCTTCTCTGCTGTCAGCTTGCAAGGGTTTTAATTTTCTGCTGCAATTTCTACACACTCAAGACTAACCAGTTTAAAGAGCTAGAAACCATCACTTTCTATTTTAATAGCTGAAGACTTCCCACACTGTCCTGCCTAAATGAGGTTTCTTTCTTCTCGTGAGAGCATTGATTGTACACAAAGAGACTTGAAATAGCCCATTTAATGCCAGTTTTCATACATTTG
Organism: Sialia sialis; assembly: GCA_009812075.1. Lineage (NCBI taxonomy): Eukaryota > Metazoa > Chordata > Aves > Passeriformes > Turdidae > Sialia > Sialia sialis. Next base: position 4,030,686 of record VRYO01001717.1, on the reverse strand, counting down.
AGGATTAAAGTCATAATAAACTGTTGGAATAGTCTAACCAATCACAAAACACAGGCTGCAGTCTCTCACCTGGTAATTTCTGCAATGTTCTGCTACATTTTGGTAAACTAGAAACATATAGTTTTGGGTTTCTAAACACAGACCCCAGCAGATGAAAATACTACCCTATCACTGCACCCTATCACACTATCCCAGCAGTGAAATAAATGCAATTCTGGTTTAAAAAACATCCCTTTCCAGCAAGTTCCACCTTAGCCCCTGGGTCTGCTCTCACCATCCTTCATCTGAAGTCTAATACTCTCAAAATTCCACCTCTGCCTAGGAGTTTGCAGAACATGCTCCAGCTGTGAACTTTGCCTTGGTTAAATCACACTTTTCTCACTTCCCAAAAAGCCAGACCCAATAAATCCCTTTATTACCCTTCTGGTAATCCTTTCCAACCAATTTTTCCAAGCATTTCTCACCTGTGATGGTGGTGTAAGTGGTGCCCACACATTTCATTAAACTCTGAATTGTGATCTGTGTCTTATCTCTCCTCTAGTGACCAGTGGCACACAGCAACACTTAGTTTCCAATAACCTAACAACTTTTCCATGACCCATTAGCCTCTATTTCCAAAGGCCATAAAATGGAAAGGTTTTATCAAAACCCTTATCAAAATCAAGCTGGCCTGAGGCACAGGAGTTGGTACTTCTTACTAAACCCAACCCCAGCCAAACGAAGAAACTTAAATGATGTCTTTTGGCTCAACAATAATTACAGCAGCTCAAACAAAATGTCACCTTAATGTAATCACTAATTTGTAACACTTGTTATTAGCTCAGCAGGAGGAAGAATCTCAGTCCTCTGGAGCTGGTGGTGAATAAATGAGAGGGGTGATCCCAAAGTAACATTCACAGGGGCATTATTTGTCCCATAAACTCTGCAGATATTTTGGAAGGGCTGTAAAGCTGAGCTATAGCAACTGACAGAAGATGTAATTATACCAGCAGCTGCATTCCAAATTTTGCCGGGATCTGCAATTTCCTGCAATTAGGGAGGAATGTATGCATCTCGAATCTTATGCATTTTAAAGCAAGACATTCACCATCAGAATGCTCCTGGTACACCTGCTGCCATTCCAAACCCATCTGATAGGGAAGCCAGAGAGAAGCTGGTTACCTGTCTTATCTAGGAACAGATCTGATAACTAAAAATATAATTTTAATACCCAGAACACCCTGAGCTGCATCTGAGAAGAGCTGGCACTGCTGCTCCCTGCTTCAATTAAACATCAGATACTGCAGAGCACTTCCAGATCAGCATCCACACTGCTCTGATGGAGAGATGGGGAGGAAGCACAGCAATGGGAAGCCAGATGCTAATTAAAGCATTTGACTCAGATAATTTCATAATGAGGAGTGACCTGATCTTGTCAGGACAGAGGACACATTTTCTTGGTTTGTTTTGGGAGCTTTTCATTTTGGATTTTCTTTCAGACAATCCAGTGGCTCTGTACTTAAGACTCGTGTCTCCAAATTCATCAGCAGGAGTCAATAAAAGAATTGAAGAAAAGTCAATTTAGCTTAAGATAAAGGAAAAGGACACAGGACTACAAAAAGAGAACAACACAAATATTTTTCAGGGTCTCCTCCAGAAGAATACAAACACCCCTCCAAACAGCAATACCAGGGCACACAACTGATAAAAGCAGTGCCTGTGGCTGAGTTACCATCCCCAAGGGATTTAAAAGACATGTAGATGTGGCACTAAGTGACACAGTTTAGTGCTGGATTTGTCAGTGACTCCATGATCTTGACAGGTTTTTCCCAATCAAAATGATTCTATGATGCCATGATTCTGTTCCATAATATTTTCTGTGCTCTCTGTTTCTGATTTTTTGGCATATGTAACTTGCTTCTCAGTTACTTTTGAGGAGAACAACTGAAACCAAAGGAAAAAAACAAACAGGAGTCAAAAATGTAATTATACTACTGCAGATCCAGGCAAGGACGGGTCTTGAAACAGCAAATGGTCTTCAAAGAAATTCCTGCACCACCTCTGCTCACCTGAAAAGAATACCAGCACAAAAAGAGCAGACATGAAACTCCAGCAAGAGAATCCCAGCTGAGCAGAATCCCTGTGCTCTGGAGCTCACCTGAACCTCTTCAGCTCCCTGCCAAGATGTGCACTCAGATCTCGTGCATCTGAGCCCTGCAGACATTCCCAGTCTCCATCCTTGTTTTATTGTGTGCTTTAAGTGTGAGAGTCTAAGTGCTACACTTATTTCTTAAAGATGTGCAAGCCTGCCCCTACTCCTCTGCCCTGAGGAATGCCACAGCTCCAAGCAGGTCCAGCAAACTTGCAGATTCTTTACCAGCACTGCGAGCAGATACAGCCCAGATTATAAAAGTTCACCTGCCACCCAATTCTGAATGCACACCACAGGAAATAAGAGGGGAAAAAAACCCTATTTTCTTCTCTGAATTAGAAATCTTGAGCATTTCACAGTAATTTTAAAAGTTCCATTCTACCATTCCAGCCTTTCATAATGCATTTCTATTTAACTACAATTTTATCTCTAGACTTTCCCAAATCCTTGAATTCAATTAGAAGATCACAGAAATTAAAGTAGGAATAGGCACATACTGAAAATATATGATATGAAAACCAGAATATGTCAGTGTAAGTAATTTAGACACTTGCAAAAAGGCTGCAGAGCTACTCTGAAAAAGACCCTGACAACTACAAATTACAAAGGAAGGCAACAGACAAGTATTGCTTTGGATAATAAATTGCTCACTTACTTTTCAATTTGTTCTACCAAACTTTTATCTTGGGCAGCAGAGACAAACACTGATGATAGATCATCTCAGATCTAAGTGGCCTGCAGAGGCTTGGAGGGTCCCACTTTGCTTTTAGAACACTTTCATCACTGCACAACATGAAAGTAGGCACTTCAGAAAGAGTGCTGCTTGTGCCTTGCACTCACATCATCCTGCTTCCAGAGAACAGGATGTGAAACTTGAAATTCAAGCAATGGGCTCCTTGCAAAAGCAGTGTTGGTACAAACCACTCCTAAAACACGGAGGTGAGATGAAATCATCACCTAGCCATATAAATTTTTACAAAATGTTTTCTTCTTCCCCAAGAATTACAAATAAGAAAGCCCAGGGAGTTTCTTCAGCCCCAAACTGGTTTTGTTTCCAGTTGGAAAATGCTCCTTTGTCCCTTCCTGGGGCTTTGCATGACCACCCCAGCAGCCAGCCCTGCAGCTCCCATCCTATCCCAGCTTTTGGGGAAGGCAGGACCTGCATCCAGAGCAGTAAAAGGCATTCCAGCAACACAGCTCTGGCACCAGGAAAAGGAACTTGAACTCCCAGCTGGAGATTTTGTACAGAAAACACTTCCAGGGGTTCAGTGCATGCATTTTCTGAAGGCAGCACTGTCCCAGTGAGTTCAGCAGGGTCTGTTATCTCAGTCTGAGGGTGAGGAGCTGGATGTGAGGATGCCTGCACAGCCCCTGTGACTCTGACAGCAGCTAAAGGGCAGAGCTGCAGCCAGCCTGCAAAGGGAGACAATCAAACAGCTCCCAGGGCTCAGAGAGAGCCAGGAAAATAAAGAAAAAAATGGGCAGTTTGGAGCTCAGAAGAGTACTAAGGCTTTATTTAGATGCATTTCTGGCTGGAGAGAAGACATGTGACAACACTAAATTACAGATGTACTTTCATGTCAGCTCTTCCACGAGCACAAGGGACAAAGACACAAACAAGGTGGATACTTTTTTCTCTTATGATCCAGTACCCTTGATTTCAGGCAGGCAGCTGAGAGAACAAGGCCAAGGCTTCAAGAAAAAAGGAAACAAAGCTAAGCTTTGAGCGCCTGGATGCAAAGAATCCTTCTAAAAGCACCTCTGTCAACTCACCAAGAGCAAAAACCAGAAAACAAAAACCCAAAGCAATGCTGCAAAGTGCTCAGGGACCCCAGCTCCTGCTGGGCAAGAAGAGGAACTCATCCCCAAAGTCTGCAAAGCCAGCCTGGCACCTCCTGGAAGCTCCTGTCCTCAAAATCCACTCTGAAAGGTGCAGTACAACACACTAACAGTGCTTCAGGTATCCAAAACATAACCTCTGCCAGCCAGAATGAGCTGCGACCCTGCTGGATCACAGAAATCTGTGGTTTTTAAGCTGTCTGTGCTTTCTGGCACTGACTCCCAGGAGAACACTGCTTTTGATCTGAAGCCCTCGAGAAGGCTTCCAAATTTAAGTGACAGAATTAAAGTCACAGGTGTGTAGTTAAACAGAGGTGTGTGATTTCACATGGTGAAGGGTTTTAGATTTGAGGTTTTTATAGTATAGTAATAGGTATGGGACAAGATGGAGGATTTTGAGTAATTTCTTTTTTCTATGTTGATCTTCCTTCTTCATAATTTCAGGTAATAGTTTCTGGTCGGACAGTTTAGTATTGCACTAAAGATGGTGGAAGTTAGGTTATTGGGTCAAAAGTATAAATAATGTAAGTGTTAATTCTCTATTGAATTGTTTATTTTTAAAAGACCTTGAAGCTAGCTGGATCTCTCCCCATTCTTTTCTATTCTCCATTTTGCTTGGTTTTAGCTGATACCTAGAGGTGCTGCTGAACTTTCTGTACTTTAGATAAGATTTAATAAACAACCAAGCCCAAAAAAATTCGTCTCCTGTGTTTTTAATCCTGACTCTGAGTGAAAACAGAAGAACCTTCAAACAAACCACTAATTAAGTTACCAAAAAATTACAACCATCCCGACAAGACCCCAAGATGCTGCCTCTGTGAAGGATGGTGCTGCTGTGCCTCACCACTTGCAAGGCAAAATCCAGCAGCTCTGTAGCTCCTCGCACCTCAAATCCCAGCCATCAGCCTTGAAGCTTCCTAAAAAATGGTGGTGCTGGGAGCCGTGCTTCCAAACCTTGTGCATCTGAGCCCTGCAGACATTCCCTTCATCCCTGTTTTATTGTGTGCTTTAGCTGTGAGAGCCTAAGTGCTACACTTATTTCTTAAAAATGCACTAAAACATTTACAGTGGCTACAAAACACATTCTCTCCTTGCAATGGCTTTTTTTTTTTTTAAACTTTATCATTAAACAAAGCTCATCTGAAATTTATTGGTGTGTAATTCTCCAGCTGCCTTTATTACAGGTTTCACTGCCTTGGTCAGTATCCAACAAGTAAAATATTAACACTGGTTATTTATGGTGCTTGAACTGATCCTGTCACCTGAGCAAACATTCTGCCTTTTGGCAAAGGGAGGGAAAAGCAGCAAGGAAAACTTTCATCCACGCCTCCTTCAAACCCCCTCTGTGCTCTGCACTCAGAGCAGGAGACAGCACTCGAGTTTTTAATGCTCCTCTCCTCCCTAAGGAGCTGCAGTCTTTTAGCCTACCTAAGCCCCATGAAAAATGTCAGGCTGGGTGATTTATTTCCAGTTATGGTTTTTGTGTGTGTTTGAAATCAGTTTGCTGATTTAGCCCCTGGTACACAGAGAGCCTCTGTGTCTCACACAGCTCATCACTCCCTCAGCAATCTGCACCAAAAGTTGCATCTGCAAACGAAGAATAAACACTTCTCTTTCCAACCCTTTGGATGCTTCATGTTGACTCTTCAAGCCTGGCCAGCCCCCACAGAGTTCTCAGAAGCAAGCAGGAGTGTTTCAAACAATCTTCCAGAATGTACAGTAACTTTCACTTGCCCTAAACCAGGCTAACTCAGGAGCTCAGGTTTGAGATCCTGCTGTCAAAAGGAGACCCAGGTGCACAGGTGTGGTTCCTTTTCCCCTTCCATCACAAGAAGGAATCCCTCAACAATCACCTGGATCTCCACAGGCACTCACCAAAAACAAGCAGCCTTGGATCTCCTGCCAGGAATATTGATGAGTGAGAAACAAACCAGTGCAAGAAAATCCAAGAGCAAAGAGTGGATGTAAAGATCAGTATTTACTTCCTGCTGTTTACAGCAGCTTCACATTTTCTAGCAGCCCAAATCTGCAATTCCACCAGCAGCAGATTTAATCCTACACTTAACTAAGCAGGAACTGCCCATAAGAGGCAGAATTGTCCCTCCCTGCCATCCTCCCTTTGATGGATGTTTTTTGGTTGATCTCTGTGGGTTCTCCCCCATCCCAGGCATCTGGGCCCAGCCAACCATGCACTTCCAAAAGCTGCTCTCGTGGTGCTGCTAGTTCTTCAATTCCTTTATGCATGAGGAGCTCCACTGACAGCTGCTCAGGGCTCCAGATGGAGCTTTGCAAATACAAAGTGGAGCACAGAAACGTTCTGGGACCAGGAAAGGGAATATGCTGACTGAGGAGATGCACCAGCACTGAACCATTCCCCAGCACTCCTCCACTTCCTCCAGCCCAGACAGCACAGATAATTAACTGCTGGCTACACTAACATCTTCGTATTAGCAAAAAGCCCAGGGAACTACAATGGGCAGCAGCAACAGCAAACATGAAATGGGAAAACAGTGTGCTCACCATTTAAAAAAACAAATTAAAAAAAAAAAAAAACAAAACCAAAAAACAAATAGGAAAAAAGGGGGGGTTTTGACAAGCCTTGGAGAGTTCTTCAGTGAGGAAACATAACCCAGCCCACCAGGAGCCAAGCCAGCCCCACACCATTCCCAGGCTGCAGAAAGCAACAAGACTTTATCTTATCCTACAGGTGGCATCAAGACTTCATCTTTTCCTAGTAGTGGCTACTAAGGACCCACAGCTTCTCACTCCCCTCTCCAATCATTATGAGGCATACAGAAAAACTTTGGTGGTGCATTTTTCTGAATAGATAAAATTCAACTCAGTCTTGGTAAGAGAAACAAACACAATAAAAAAACCAAAACCCAACCACAAACAGAAGGATGTAAGACCATGTTCCAGCATCAGCTTCTGGATCAAAACCCACTTAGTCTTTTATAAATGTAAGGACCTCAGAGGAAAGATCTCTCTTTGTAGACTCTCAGAGGTCCCTGGCAGTATGCTGTGGTGAGCTGGCAATGACAAAATGTTCTCTGAATCACTCTGGGGATGATGGGAAAGTGCCTCTGTGTTTCAGTCCCCACCACCTTCACCTGCACCCCACCCTGCCCAGGAAGAGAAAACATCTGTCTGCACAGCTCCTCCCCAGCCCATTGTAAATTCAGAGGGCATCTCCCATCCCTACCCAGGAGCTGCAAGGGTTTGGTGTTACTGAATGGAAGGAGGAGATGGATCAGGAGCAGAATACAGCAAGAAAGACAAAATGCAGGTTTCCTACCATGATTATGGAGTCTGGCCCGTAATCAGGGTCAGGGATTGCAGTCTCACCTGGGTACAGACACAGCAGCAGCCAAGCACAGCCACCAGGATTTCTGGGTGGGATTCTGCTGGGAAAAGCCTGTTCTAGCTCCCACTGATGGCTCTAAGCCTTCCTGGCCTGTGCCTCAGAGATTTATGCATGAGCAAGCTCCATCCAAATCATGCTGCCATCTCAAAGGAGTCTGGCTTGCTTGGAAATGCAAGAGAACACAGAGAGTCCCAGGACACAACATCCCAAGTTTCAACAAAAGCTGAGAATGGTACAAGCATTTATGAAAACTGAGACAATTACCATTTGTTACCCTGCATTCCAGCTTGTGAATGCCAAATGTTTTAACACAGACTGAAATCAAATCCTCCCCTCCAACAGAGGAGCAGGTAACAGAATACTCAGAAAGGAAAAAGCAAACAAACAACTTCTCTTCTGGGATTAGGAGATTTCATCTTTTACAGTTAAGTTTGTTTCTGAGAGGAAAAATGTTCTTAAAGCTTAACCATTTCCCTCCTCTTTTTATCATTCCCAGATCCCCAAAATGTCACCAAAGAAATGATTATTTGCCCAGTACTGCAGAGAAAAGAGCAAAGCTAACACAAAGCAAGCCCCATATTCAGATCACACCTCTGTCATATGTCTTTCCTCCTCCAAGATACTGAACACATTGCTGCCTAGAGATGGGTATCAGTTAAAATGTCCTATTAATCAGGGTTTCACAAATCACCCAAATCCCATGGCAGCATTCAAATGTCTTCTAGTGAATGTCCCTGAAAGGTTAAATCATTTCAGAGTCATTCCAAGCACATAACCAACAAAACAGCTGGGGGTAGGCAGGAACAAACAAAAGAAAAAAAGGAAATGAAAAATTAAACAAAAGAAAATAAGCAAAATAATTTCCTTAATTTTAAGAGTCTTAAGATGGATAGTTTTAACTACCAGAACAAGTGTGCAAATGATCAAACTTGCAACCAAATAGATTCATTGCCCCTAAAACAACATCCTGAACCATAAGAAATGATGTTTAGTGGTGCAAACCAGGCATTGTGGCATGACACATCTCAAATACCTCTACAAAAAATAAAGAGATGGACTAACTGCAGGCTTTCCTAAATGAAAGACACTGCAACTGGTTTTCAAGCCCAATCCACAGTCTTAGAGCAATTACTAAGAAATTACTTATTTAAGTAATTTCCTCTAGGTTCACCCATCATGAAAACCAGGGAGCATCAGAAGAACATAAAAAATGTTCCTCCTGCTCCATTGTGATATCCCTTTCCATTCTCTCCTCTTCTCATGCAAGGACTCAGTAAAAGTTTCCTGAGAAAAACTCTTTCACAGCTTGGCCATGACTGCATCCCCTCCCTGTCCCTTTCCTGCTGGATCCCAGAAACCTGAGTTTTTGAGTTTTCTGTGCTTTCTGGCATTGATCCCCTGGAGAGCACTGCTTTTGACCTGAGGCCTTGGAGAAGCTTCCAACTTTGAGTGCTGGAGTTAGTCACAGGTGTGTAGTTAAATAGAAGTGTGTGATTTCACATGGTGAAAGGTTTGGAATTTGGGGTTTTAGAATATAGTAATGGGTATGGGACAAGATGGAAGATTTTGGGTGGTGTCTCTTCTTCCTTCTTGTTCCTTCTTCTTCATGACTTCATGAAGTAATTTTTGGTTGGATAGTTAGTACTGCAGTGCAGATCACAGGTGTTTGGTCATTGGGTCAAAAGTATAAATAACATAGATGTTAGCTTTTAATTGGATAATCAGGCCTTAAAAGACCTTGTAACAAGCAAGATACAGCTCCATTTTCCTGCTTTTAGCTTGTTAGCTAGAGGTGCTGTAGAACTCCCTGTACTACAGATGAGAATTTATACACAACCGAGTCCGAACGTGAAACTTTGTCTCTTGTGTTTTCAACCCTGACTCTGACTGAAGGCAGAAGAAAAAAGAAGATAGCCACTAATGTGTGGTGCCACTGACACCTTCCAGCCCAAATACCTTTTTATTTAATTTATGAATGGGACTAGCAGCACACATTGCACATTGTATTCTAGAAACAGGTGGGAATATTTTCGTTTTTGCTTTTTCCCTAACAGCTTTAGAATCCAGTTTCCTATTTCTGACTGCTGAGCTCTCCACAGAACTCACGCAAATCCAAAAAAACTGCTGCTCCCTTCAGCTGTGCTAGCCTGCATTTATCTCCACTGGTTTTCCTGATGTTTTACCACTTCACTACTGGCACAATCCTCAATAATAACCCCTTGCTGCTGAATCCTTTTAGGATTCATTCTCCCTTCTCCACATGGGCATCTCACCATGCTGCCCTGTGCTGGTCTTGCATGCTCTGGGTTTTGGCTGCACCAGTGACCACCTCCACAAACCCATCCCAGCTACCTCCTCCTGGCTTCCTGCTGCTGTTTGCTCCACGGGGAGAGGAAAGACAAATATGAGCACTTTATTTTTGCTGAGAATCTTTTCAGGGCCCTCATCAAATGCCACTTGCAAACCGATGCAGCTGCCCCTGGCCTCAGGTTCACTGGTCCCTGCAGTGTTGGAGTGTATAAAATAGAAGCCTGAGTCCTTCAGAGAGAAAAAAGAATAGAGAGATTGAATTAAAGGCTTTTAAAAAATTAAAATATATTAAGCCATGCAGACATAAAGTAGAAGTGTAGGTCTTACTTTTAAGTAAGTAGGAATGTACTTGAAGTGCCTTAAAGAGAGTAAAAAGCCCTAAAGCCTAGTTTAAAGTTCAGTAGCCTAAAGCCTAGTTTGAAGTTCAGTAACTTAGCCCCAGACACAGTGAAAACATAGCAGAATATTGCTTGCATTTCTAGATAAAACAGATAGAACCATTTACATTAATAGAACTATATGCATAAATTACTGTCACATTTTAAAGTTAGGTTCTGATAAGTGTAGAAAGAATGTTTTAGAATCGTGTTTGTAGCTCATTGAATGATTTATGAATAAAACTCCCTGTATTGGGGTGAGAGAACACACACATGAAGAGGAAGACAAAGGGAGGAGGAGGAGGAGGAGGATGAGGGAAAGAAGAGAAGGAAGAGAAGAAAAAGAAAAGTTAGGGAGCTGCTGCTGCTGCTTCTACTTGGGACTCTATGACAAAAAGCTTTAGCATAGACTTTATTACTCTGAACTATCTGCCTTCCAAACTGATGCATTAATGCAATAAACAGCTTTACAGGAACCAACTACTGCTCTTGTCTCTGAAGGGCCAGACCCCCAGCCAGGATTTCTCTCTGCAGGAGCTGTGCTATCTCTCCCCCATTCAGGGCATGTTCCATCATGTGCCAGAACAGTTTCTCCCCAGCTGCCTGGTACAGACAGGAGCACTCCGTGGATTATCAGGTTCTCTGTCAAGTACAAGGTAGTGGACATAAGAGCTGTAATAAACTGTGCTGTCCCTCAGCTGGACATGCCTGTAAGAGCCAAGATAATTTCCAGATGTCTCAGTATTGCAAGATACCAAGTTAGCGATAATGGCTTCGGCTACCGCTCTATCTCCTCCTTGCTTGATTAAAAAAATAATATAGAAGGAAAGATTTGATAAGCTTATTTCTCCAGGGAAAAGAAGGGGTCAGAAACATACAATAGATAGAGGAGGCTGCATTCAGCAAGCATCCTGGCTGTGGGGAAAAAGGATAGAGCACAGGAAGAAAGCATCACACAAACAGCACTATGCAAAGCAAGGCTTGGTATAAAGAGGATTGATGGAGAGTCATCTGACCCCAAGCATTCCAAAAAATGCTGTCATGTAGCATTAGAAAACAATTCTGTTTCAGGGTATATGTAGAAGAGAAGGCATCTGTGGTAAACCAGCCTTTTAACAGCACACTGAAGATACACTCCATTTATCACAGTCAAACTCGAATGACGTCCTAAGAACCTCAGAAACACTGCAACATGACCAACCATTACTCAAATCCAATCAGTGCATCTATTTCAAAGAAGAAATCATCAGTTAAATCTTTCTAGACTTAAACCTCAAATTTAGGTACTAAAAAAAAATTGTAAAAAATAAAAATCAGTGTGATCTTATGTAACACCTAACATCATATTTAACAGCATATATATTGCTACATATAAGAGAAGTCAGAGCATATCTTGCTTTAGAAATCAGGCACTGGAAATTTTATTTTTAGAATTCGAGGTCTGAGTTGTCCTGCAACAGTCATGCCCATTTTGCCCAGGAACCACCAAATCTGATGATTCTAGAGATCTGCCTAGTCCAGAACCCCATCCCTGACAGTGAGTGACAGTAAGTGCCCAGAGAAGACTCTAAGACATGTAAATACATGGATATACTTCCTCAGAATATTCCCCCAGCCTGCAATGATTTGTTCTCCCACTAACTCATAAGGTTGCAATTTGTATCTGCATATTTTATAGTCTTTGATGGATTTCAGCTTCCAAGAATGTGCACAGCAGATTTTAAATCTGTGTACATTGCTTATACCCACAGTGCCCTGTGGGAAGAAGTTTTGTACTCTGTGTGAAGCAGCAGCTCCTTGTGCCTTCCCTATCCAACTGATCCTAATTAGTTCCTTGTGCTTAAGGTGGAAGAGAGCAATTAGCTCTCTACACACTTTTCCCATGCCAGACGCCTTTTGAACTTTTGGGCAAATCTTTTTTGATCTGACAACCTGCCACTTTCCATTTTGTCAGCTGATCTGCAATCCTGTCTACCAACACCCAAATCTAAAATCACTGAACAGAAAAAAAATCAAATACTCTGGGCTAAAAAATCCCTCTCCTGAGTTAAGACAGACTAAAGTGGTGATAGAGCAATTTTATTACTGCTCTGTCTGTCCCAGCTGTTTCTTTCACTTTTTCTCCATCCACTGGTTTTATAGATTCTCTGGTAGCCTTCTCTCCGCTTGCTGCCTGCAAAAAATCACTGAGGTTTTTTTACTCCTGTGTCCTCATTGTTCTCCTTGTGCCAGTATGGTGATACTCAGATTCACCTTCCACATCTGCATTACCATCTCCTTTTGTATGCCCCACCACAACTCCCCCGTGTCTCCCCATCCCTACACAGCAAATACCAGCACATTTCCTTCAGATCACCTGCTTTCCTGCACAGCCAGCCTCCCACAGCCAGTCTGTTCTGCCATCAAATCTTGTGCTCAGCCTCTTCCCTCGCTTCACAGGTTTCAAATTCCCCTTATTCCTTCCCCCATCAGACATTTCAAAGCCTCCTAATTCAATGAAAGTTGACAAGCTCTGGCCTCTTTCCCTGTAAATACTTTATTTTCTCACTGTAACCATTACTGCTGCATCCATCCCCTCTGGGGGCTGCCATGATTTCCTCCTCTTCTCTTTTCTCCTCTCCTCTGCAGTGCCTATCCTTTGAAGCCTGCCCTTCCAAGAGAACACTTGTTTTGTTCCAGCACACAGATTTGTGTTTGAAAGAGCACTGGGCATGCTGTGGGCATCAACACAGCTCTGCAGCAAGGGGTGGCACAGGGAAGCTGCCCTAGGGCAAAGAGCTGAAAAATGCAGGCTCCTAAAGCTCTCCAGTGCTCATGAGCAGCAGCCTGAGCCTTGCCTTACCTTCTGCCACCACGCAGCCTTTCGCTGAGCCACGAGCTGCTGCAGCTGCTCCTGGAGAGCCAGCAGCTCTGTGGATAATCTGTCCATTTGTCCAGCCAGCCTGTCAGCCCAGGGGCAGCAGATCTCCTCTGGCAGCCTTCTTTTCTCCAGGTGAGCATCCTGGGACTCACACATACTGCCCTCTTCAGCCATATCATCCAACACAGTTTCCTAAACAAAAAGCAATAAAAGTTACTTTCCAGCAGGAGCTAAAATGGTTCCCCCCATCCTCCTGGTAATTCAGAGCTAGGAATTCACTGCTGCCATCTCAATATACAGTTGCTCCACAATTTCAGAGTTATTTTAAGAGAGAACCCCCTCAGTTCACTATAACATATTTCCAATTTAACAGAAAACTTATGTTGCTAACCTAGCTTATTTTAGAAAGCACTGCACAGTCAGCTACTCTCCACTGCACTAAAGCATAAAGTAACACTCCTGAGATGGAGGTGATCAGCACTGCAGCCTCCTCCCAAATTCTGAGCCTGGATGCACTTCTAAGGCTTTTTGTAACAAAGGGATGCCCAGGGAGGTGCAGGCTGATGCTGTTCTAACAGCCTCAGGATCACTTGTGCCCATGGAGAATTCCACAAGTTGAGGAAAATCCAGAGATCCCTGCTCCAGACTGGCCAGGAGCTGGCAGCTCTGCTTGACCATGATCATCTAGCTGGTTTTGGAATAACTCTGCAATTGCTTTCCAAGGTAGCAACTGCTATTTCAAATACTCAAGGGGGAAAAAAAAAACCCAACAAAACCAAAACCAAAAATCAGAGCCCATCTATACAGTCTGGTGCACAGACTGTGCAGAAACGCACATTTTTCAAGCCAGAACAGCAAAGCTAAAGGACATAGGCCTCACTCACAGAGTATTAAACATTTATTTCCATACTGTTATCAAGAAGGCATTCAATAGGAGAGGTCATAATCTCTTTTAAGGACATCATTTGCATTCAAAATTATCTTTAGCAATTGAAGAAGTAATTTAGAAACACTGGCAGGAAATTCAGCAGTTGAGCAGTGTGGTCTGTACACCAGCAAGGAAAAACCAAGTGCATAAATAGTGGCACAGCAGCAACACTGCTGAGAGCCAGAAGTCACCAATGTCACTGCTGAAGTCACAAAGTCTCAGGCACAGAAGAGTGACTGCAATGCTGACATACAGGTGAGGCACTTGAAGTTAAACACAGACAAAGGGGAGGGAAAGTCCCAGATGAGAGCAGCAGCAAACATCAAAAGCTCCAATGAACAGCCTACAAGGACACACACAGACATCAAAACTTTTGCTTAGCCTAGAGACAGGGACTGGGAAGGCAGTGACATGCTAACAGCCTTCACTTATATAAAAGATTGCTAAAAAGAGGATGGGAATTTTTATTTTTTCTCCTCTTTCTCTCTTTTCTCAGAAGGTAGGTTAAAAACTCTGGCTTGATTCACAGCAAGAGATTCTTAGGCTCAAGCAAGAAAAAAGTTTCCTAAGAGAGCTATGAATGGCACAGGACATCCTGCAAAAGCTCCTGCTGACCATGGCCCAGCTCACAGAACACAGACATGGCAGGGACATGGGCAGGATGACAGCCTGCAGGGAAATAAAGCCAAGGCCTTTGGCTCTTTGGGGTTTGAGGGCTCTTCTGTTTCTGCCTTATTCTAAAATTTATTAAAGGACAAAACTGTAAAGCAGCATTAGCGTTCAATGTTCTCAGGCACATGGTGGGATTTTGGGGCTATCCTGTGCAGGGCCAGGAGCTGGACTCACTGTCTTGGG
>VRYO01001717.1:3964513-4006066 GCA_009812075.1 Sialia sialis | reverse complement strand
CTGCTACAAACACCCTGACTGACTGACGGGGTGTCAGGTTGTATTCTGACTCTGTCACTGTTTAGGGTTTGTTCTTTGTAGTATTGTATTTCTATTTTAATTTTCCCAGTAAGGAACTGTTATTCCCATTTCCCTTATCTTTGCTTGAAAACCCCTTAATTTCAAAATTATAATATTTTGGAGGGAGGGGGTTTACATTCTCCATTTCAAAGAGAGGTTCCTGCCTTTCTTAGCAGACACCTGTCCTCCAAAACAGGACACAGCTCCAACTCCAGCTGAGCTATCTCAGTTTTACACTGCTGAGAGCAGGAAACCAAAGCACTAGTTTAAAACTTAAATGACAAAGATCATCGTTATAAAACGTAACTGCTATTTGTGGAGGGGATTCAGAAAACAGCTATTTAAAATGCAACTGGGAGAAAATGATATTTCAAACCAACAGAATGGGGCATTTGGCAGATAAAAATTGTATTACAGCTTTCACATTGATAGGCAGTGAACTGGGATGTATTAATGGCATTCATTTGCAGAGAAACGGGTCAGTGAAGGGACAGCTTGGCATTTTCCCCATGGAAATTTATTAAAACATGGAAAAAAATACCAGGAAAAAGAAGCCTGAAGTTTTATATTTTAACAGCCAAGATCAATCTATGTAAGACTGAAAAAGGTACACATTTGCATCCCCTAAAGGTACCAACGATTTTGGGTGTCTAACCTGGCATCTCTGAAGAGCCAAATTTTCAGGCAGTACTAAGTACCTCTAGCTCAGTAAAGCATATCCAGTAGATACCAAAAATCACAATTTACTTGAGAGAAATCTCAGCTAGAGGATTTCAAAGAAAAGCATCAAATTGTATCACAGTACTACTGCCTGACAGCTGTTATTATTGTACTGCCAACTAAAACCCCCATGTAGTTGATGTCAAAAAAAGACCATTATTCTTTTGCTTTTATTCAGACTGTTTCTGTACTCAGAACAAAGCATTATCCATACCCACTTTTTCCTTTCCTCCCCCCTATATACTTGCCCATTTCCCTGGATTCTTAACAGATAATTAATTTAAAAATTGATTCAATATGTGGATTAGCCTAAGATTGCAACTTGATATGGGTACAGTTTCTCCCAGCCTAGCTCTCTGACAAGCCATCATAGACTATTTGTGCATGCAGGTATTTTCACACATTTTAAAATGTGTCACTGACTAGACAAACTACTAATTCAAAGTCTGCTACAGTTCCTCATGTCAATTAATTTCTCTTGCTAGTCTCTTTCACACTCCTTTAAATTAAGCAACACACTTTAAAAAGAACCACAAATCCAAAATCTCTTGCAAAACATGAGTAACAGCTGATTTTATAACTCTATTTCCTTGGCTATTTAAAAAAACAAAAATACCTGCCAGTAGAGCTGAGTTAACATTATGGGCCAATTGCACACAAAGTTTAATTTTACAAGGCTATAAAAACAGCTCTGCCAGTGCCTCCTCACGATCTGAGCTGCATTCTCACATCCAGTTCAGTTCAGCTCCCTAGCAGCAGTTCAGCTGTGGCCAAAGCCATTGCAATATATGAATTTAACTGTGCTCTGCTTCTTTCATTAGCAGTGGTCCTGTCCTGCTTGACTTTCTGCACGGGTTAAGTGAATTTTTGATTCAGAGGTGGGTGCAGGGCAACACAAGGCCCCAGTTAGAGATCACAAGATCATCACAGCTCTGGGGCACTTCAGGATCAGCCTTCACCAAGAGCTGTACTTTGGCACAAAAGAAGAGTGAGAAGTCTCTTTTCTGCCAGAAGCTGCTAACTCATTTCACTTTGGCATGAAAAACAACAGTGTACCCTCCACAAGCAGCTCTGCACTTTCTAGTGGCTACTGTCAGCTTCAAGGCACAATTCAAGAGACGAGTCAGGAGTTTTAAAGCTCCTCACACTATTTTTTTCCCACTGATATTTAATTTGTTCCTTCAGGGTCCAGCGGCCCAGATAAGATCCACTAGGCTGCACCAGCAAGACTCTTTTCTGACTCCACCACCAAAATCTCTCAGCAATAAGACACTCTCCCTCTGAGGTGTCCTCTGACAAAGTTAGGAGGAAGCCCAGCATGACCAAGGGGTGTGGAGGTGGATACCAGATACACCTCTCACACCACACTAGCCTCAGCTGGTCAGTGGCAATTCCATCTTCAGCTTACTGTGTGATGCTGGTCCAACATTTGCTGTAGCACTGGATGGGACCTCAGTGCCTGCCTGCCCTCCCTGTGCTGACCCAAAGCATTACCTGAGCTGCACAGCCTGCTCCCCATTCTGGGTTTATAGCATTTCCACCAGGAAAAGGAAAAAAAATATAAAATCGAATGCCAACTGATGACAAAATACCTCAGCCTTGTCTCTCCAGCTTATTAATTCCAGCTGCACTGTCTCAGGTGGAATTATATTACAGTATATCACTGTCACTGTCACAGCATTCAAATTACGTTAAGTATGGCATAAAACAAGCAAAAGCACAAAAGCAGCAGTGAAGCTCAGTGTCATTCTGTCACTGCTGTGGCAACCACAAGCACGTGCTCACATCAGTGCAGAATGCATATCCTGTGTTCCAGAGACACCTTCCTTTCCTGTGCTGGAGGAGTCTAACATATTGCTGCTACACAGTCCAACAATTTATGGAGTCCATGATAAACCACTGCATCATTTTTCAAGGTCCAAGAACTCTATAAGCTTGGTCAGTAAAATGTACTAAGCAATAAGTTATCCCCAAAAAAATGGTGATGGCAACTACAGAACTGCAGCTCTATTAACTCCTTTTTTTTTTTTTGTATGGATAAGTTTAGCTGAAAGCAATATTAGTGACAAATTGCAGCCTGGGGAAATTTTCAGATCAAGGTAATAATGCTATGAGGTAAAATGATTTGCTTTAGTGTTGCTATATAATGCTGCCAGTTCCCTCCAACTGGACACTAACTGCAGCCAGAGGCCACCTTGCTTAAAAAAATATCTAAAGAAATATATTAGCACTAAACCTGTCTGAAGTAATAAAAAATAAAAAAAAGAAACCCAGAGCATCCTTCTCAAGAAGGGGCACTGGGAAAGTGAAATTGGGTAAAAAGTTCAACAGCTAAATGATTCATGGCTGATGATATGGGAGCTGAAGGAGCTGGTCTCATGCTAACACTGCTGAACCACACAGGTGGGAAGGAACCTCTGGAGGCTCTAAACCAATCTCCTGCTCCAAGCAAGGTGCTCAGGGCTCTGCTCAGCAAGTCCTGGACACCAACACCACAGATGTCACCCCTTCTACAGGATCAGTTTGTGGCAATTTTTTCCAGAATTTCTTATATTCCAACCTGTGCCTGCTGCCCCTTCTGCTGTCCCAGGGCACCTCTGAGAAGGGTTTGCTCTGCGCTCCAGCTCTGACCACCTCAGGGTCTCCCTGGGTTTGCTCCTGGTCCTTGTGCTGGGACAGGGACACCGAGCACTCAGCCTGGCAGAGGGGCAGGACTCAGCCTTTGCTGCCTGGGGACACTGCTGGCTCCTGGACACCCCTCTGTCCCCCTGAGCCTCCAGGTGCTGCTGAAGGGCACTGAAGCACAGACTGACCCGAGTGACCACTAACAGCCAGACACCAGTGCCCCAAGCAGTTTTCCCCTGGTGCCACCCCTCCAATGCAACCAATGTGGCCACGAGGCTGTCAGGATTGTCCCTTAGTGATCCACAAATTCTCCGTGCCTTCCTGCCTTTCCCAAAGCTCCTAAATGACAATCCCTGCCTCCTCCTGGCCTGGGATACCCCACACTGCTTTAAAAGAGAAGCAGCAGCAGGATCTGAGGGGACTGAAGTGCCTGTCCCAGAGCAGGTAGAACTAAACCAGCTGGGAGCAGCAGTCATCAGAGCAGCTGAAACCATCTGATGCCACAGCCACTTGCAGGGAAGGAGAATTGTTTTGATCATATTCACCTTTTGAGATTTAAAGCAGTTTGGCTCCTGCAGAGGCTTCTTTGAGGAAGAGTGGTTGATACATTTCTAGCCTCTCCAATCTCCCTCAATTAACTCTCCTTTCTCCTGTCAAGCCTAAACTTCCACTCTGACCTCCACCTACCTCCTGGCTCTGGACAGTGCTTGTCCACCTTCCAGACATGATGTGGAAGCCAAGGCTGCTGCTTCTGGAGGGTGAGTGAAAAACAAAACCTCCAGCAGCAGCAGCACCACTGGGATAAGCAGGGAGGGTAGGAGAGGAATTCCTCACGCAAGACCACTGGCCCACAAGGAGACCACACAAAGTATTCAAAGTCATTTGTACTAAAACTCTTTTTTAAGCTTTCCCTTCTAAAATTGACTTGAGTCTGCCTTAGAAACTCCCAATATACATTATCGCACACAATTTGATTGTTTTTGCTTCCACAGTGCACAGCAGGCCAGAGATTTCCAAGATTTCCCTTTCTTCAGAAGGATCAGGAACTTGGCTACGAGCAGACACTGTCTAAAAGCAGCTTTGAAGCCATTTGACCTCTGTAATTCTTGCCGATTTTACTCAGATGACAAGAGTTGAATCTGTTCTGCCTCATTTTTGCAAATGAGTACCTGGATCCACATTTCCAAGAGGTTTTAATAACTCCTAGAGCAAACCATGTTTTATGTGTGAGAAATGTCAGGAAACGAAGTGAAAACCATTTGCCTGCAGCATTTCAGAAGGAAGATGACACGGCAGCCTACCCTCGCCTCCTGTAAAGTGAATCATTTAAAAAGGCAGAATTATATTCTTTGTTCCTGCCATGTAGCACAGGGTGGGCAGCACATGCTGTCACTGACAGCTCCTTTGCTTTCTTAGCACTTACTCCTGCCTTGCAATGAAATGTGAGGAAGAAAAATCGTATCTGAGTTGCCCAGTGTTCTTGGATTTCTGCTTTAAATTGTTTTCTCAGTTGCTACTCTCCTGCTCTACAGGAAATTCATGACTGTCACTCCTTTTGTAAGGCCAGTACCCACTGCTGCTCCAGAACTGTGAGGAGGGGTTCCCATGCACACAGGCAGAAGGAACGAAACCCACCAGAGCTTTTTCCAATCGCCACAGCCTGCAGTGTGCCAAGCTTCAAACCAACTGAGCCCTCTCACAGAAAAGCAATGAGTTGTAACTATTCTGAATTGTAAAGTGAGGTGATCAAGGCAGTTCCCACTAAGAAAACACAGCACTTCAAGGGACTGTGTTGAGCATCTTCACACATAGATAAATGTGGATTTCCAGCAGAGCTTCTCCTCGCTGGGGGCTCTGGAGCTACACCCATCCCAGCACAGCACCACAGCAGCCACTCTGCTCCTGACATTACACCACCAAAACACCAGAGACAGCCACAGAGAAAGAATAAACTTTCCAACCAACACAAGCCAGGGAGGTTTAAAGCCATTTCTTGCTCCACCATGCATCTGAGTGATGTCAGGGCACCAAGAAGAAAGCAGCAGCCCAGCAGTCTCTGACAAGGTCAGAAAAGGGTTGGCTACACTCCTGATCATAGAGCAGCATCAAGGATATATTTCCTTTTAGCCTGCAGGTGACCTTCACATTAAACCCAATCTTCCAACCTCCTCTGAACAGCCAGCATCACAATTCCAGCTCTCTGTATCCTTCAGCTCCCTCAAGCTTTCTTGTGTCAGCCTCCAGGCCTTCTGCATTTAGGTGCTGGAGTCCCATCTATAATGCAACACATCATCAGATCTGCTCTCCTCTGCAATATTAATGCCAGCTCCCATGTTCTTTCTCACCAACCTGACTACCAGGCATGTAAAATGTCTAAAGTAACTGTGGCTGGAAGAGCAACACAAAACATTAAAGTCATTTAACAGGGGAGAAAAGAGCATTGCCTTTCACTGGCAGCGCTGCTCAGAGCACATGGCACTGAGCGTGTTTTACGCCTCTAACGCACAGCCCAGCAGGATCCATGCTAAAATTGGAAACTGCAGCATTCAAAGTTAAAAGGTGCCAGAATTCAAGCTGCCTGAACAACACTAATTTGACCCTCCTATGTGTAAAAGGGCTAGAATTATGCAACCAAAATATTTCCCTTGGTAATCTGTCTCACCAAGGGCACAGATTGGCTGGTGCTCACTCCACATGCTATTCCTCTTCCTTTCAAATGGCATATTACTCTGTTTGTTCTTCAGAGGGAAGCCACAGCCTTATTTGTCACACATCATTCAGATCCCATTCTACAGGCAGGATTTTTATCTTGAAGATAAACAAGTTATCTTCCCTAATGATCCATGTGAGACAAGATAATAGCATTGCTGCCATGCTGCAAATGGGAAATGAAAACAAGGAGATGTAAGTAAAATGCTTCCATTGCTTTTGGATGCCTTAACTGAGACTTCCAAGACATGATTTTCAGGAAATTTAGAAGTTACTAAAGCACTTCATGGATACCTCCACCCAGCACAGCTCAAAAACTTGCAGCCCTGTGCACAGCCCACCATGGGAAGTTCAGTGTAAGCAATTTATTGAGGGTAACTTGAGAATCCAAAGGCACAGAACTGTGGCAGCACTCCAGGACCAAGGCCAACAGCCTCAGCTGCTAAGGCTTCCTTCCTCTCCCAGTTTTTGGTGTGAATTCTTTCACATCAGAGCTACCTTGCTTCCACAGTGCCACTTCTTCATGAGGCTCTCCCAGCCCTTCACTTCACTGGACAAGAGCCAGAGCAAAAAGGTTCTTCCCAAATCCATCCTAACCCTTCCACATTCCCTGTGCTCTTTGATGAATAATGCTGGAATGGTTTAGTAAAAGCAAGTTAAAGACTGCAAGAGAGCAAAACACTTTAAAAGGACAAAGCATTTGCTATTTTTATCCCAAGTGCCATGGTGAGCATAATTATGCAAATGCAAAAAACTTGTCATAATTGACCTTTTCAAAACATGTGTGTCCATGGGCCTAACATACAATTCTTTGGTGAACCTTGAAATTTATTAAAGGTCAGCAGCTCTAAAACCTAATTTCATTTAATCACTGAAGAACTTATTTAACATGCAGCCATCACCAATCATCAAGGATAAACAGGTAAAATTAGAAACAGGTAAAAATTTGGATGCATTGGACTTGCAAAACCTTTAAAAAGCTTTAAAAAGTTGCAAAATAAAATTTTAAAAATATTCTTGCCACAGAACCTAGCAGTTTAGCTGTTGTTCTGAAAATGTGACAATGCCAAAATCCAAGAGTTCAGGTCCATTTGAAGCTCTGGAAGCAGATCTGGAAAATGGTCAGAAGCCACAACACAAGCCCCAGTGCAGCTACTTTTATGCTGTATTATTTTTTATGCAGGAGCCATTTGAGAAATTTCAGGGTTTTTGGGGTTTTTTTTCTTCCAAGAAAGTAAAACACGATGACAAATAGGCCCTTAATTAGAACAGGAGCTACTACACAAAATACTGATCCCATTCCAGGACAGAAATGACAGAACTATGGCTTTTACCAAGGGAATGAAACAATAAACACATAAAAAAGCTGAGGTCCAGACCAAACAGAATTAGTTGCCAGAGCAGCACAGAAGATCATGAATCTATGACAATTTACACCAATGAAAGCAGATTGTCCTTGAAGCTCAAAGTCATTTTTTCACTAAACACCCTATCTTTTTCATGGAATTTACATGCAGTACAAGCCTTTGTTTCCTGACTTAAATCTTCTGCCCAGCAGCATCACGGTCTATAGGATGAATGTCATTTTTTTCCATTGGTGCCTACACTCTGAGAAATGTGTTGCTTGAACTGCTTCTTGTACAGCAGATGGAAGGACATTATAAACTATCAGATGGCTCCCTAACAGGCTCTTTGAAATTCAAATAAGGTCACATATCCTTCACCTCACCATACAAGACCACAACAGGGTTGATTACAGAACTACTAGCACAGGTCTGTGTCAAATCAATAATGTGTCAAGCGGTGTCAAGCTTATCACAGGGGTTTCACTGTTTATTTTCATTTAGTGCCTGTCACCACCAGGAACATTCCAGGAAGTCCCAAACACAAGGACACCAAATATAGCCTGGGGCACAGCAGCTGGGGCTGTCCTGCCACAGATATTCCACTTCCACCCAAGAGGGTGAACAACCTGGGGTGCATTTCTGGGGATAACACAACAGCACAGGGATTATTCAGCAGCCAGACAAATAACCCAGGTTAGCTGACAGAGCTGGCTTTTGCAGCTCTGCCCCCACACATTTCCAGTGTTGCCTGGAAAGGCTGACCTGGAACAGACACTAGACAGAGCAAAAGGAATAAAACATGTTTTTATTGAAAGGATTCACCTTGGACAGTGCAAGAGCCTGGCTGGGGCTGCACACAAATCAAATCCAAGACGGATCCCAGTCACAAGTTTTACACTTTTATAAGTTTTGGTTCATCTCCACATTGGTGTCAATTACCCAACCACAGCCCCAGATATGAAGTCTCAGCCCCTGGCTTACCCCCTTTCCCTTGATGTTGTTTCTGTTTTTTGGGTACCAGTTGTCCTTGATTCTTCAGCTAGAAAGGAATTGTTTTGTCCAACTCCAATGTGAAAAGAACTTACTAACAACTAATATGAAGTTTCAGAATCACACACTAAGCAGCAGAGATTCTGAAAAATATAAAAGCTAAAACCCAAAGCATCACCAGGAGGTGGTGCTGTCCCTTGCATGCACTGAATCACTGGTTTCTCCTTGCAGATAAAAACTTCAGCAGATACAGGGCACTTAATGCAAGTGCACAGCCCCTGACACCAAGACTCAGCTTTCATGAAAATGTAACTGTTAAATGCACATTCAAATGCAGTTCTGAGATTCCAAGACTATCAGCTCCTAATGCTTCCAATGTGAATGCACTTGTTCTGGAAAGAACAGCAGCTTTTCAGTGCTCTGCACGAATTCAAACCACGGGCTGTTTCTCACAGAGAATAAACCTGCTGTGCCACCCATCTGTAACAGCCATCTGGGACAGATGTTTGAAATGGAAACTGCCACAAGATTTAGGGTTCACTGTCACCCCACCTCCCATCTCAATCAGTTATTACCCCTTGAATGACCCAAGAGGAAATTATGGATCCCACCTGGCTGAAGGAAGCAGTACAGATACTTCACAGGGATGTCCTTTCCTGATAAACCAACAGTGCAGAAAGCAGATCAGTGCCATGCCTGAACCATCCCATCCCACCCAACCCCTGCTGCTGGGAGAGCTGGAGCTCACTTGAAACTTTTATGGGCACAGAATTTACCATATATTAGGTATGCAGAGTCAGACAGACTATTTGTTTGCTCCCATTTACTTGCTACCAAGAACCTCAGTTTCTTAAGCCAAATAAATCACCTTTAAAATATGTTAATGATCAAACATAAACATTCTTCATAAAATTCTGAAACAAAATTATTGGCTATTCATGTCCAAGTTCCATAAATTTCACTGCATGTCCATCTGGCAGACAGCTGCATTATTTATTTGCTGTCACACTCCGTAAATTGATTTACTGGCATTTAAAGGTGTCATCTTTACTCATTACAATTTCAGTGATCACTCCAACACTGCCAACATTGCACCAATGACCTGAGTTTCAACTTTTAATCTCTCCTAAGATTGAATTCCACATGCAAAGCAGTACATGAAGAGACAGAGGAACCTGAAGGACTAAGGTGCTTTGATTTCAAGTTCATTGATCTCTGTACAGTAACAATTTCGTGAGAAAGTTAATTTAATGACTCAAGTGCAACATACACTTTTTTGAGCCCGAGGTAAACTTCAGAACTGGCAGCACTGCTGTGCAGAATCAAGAGAAGCGGACTTGATACACAAGAAAGAGGAATGAGGCCACATCCAGCAGTACCCATCAGCTTGGAAAATGCATCAGCACACAAGAGACTCGAGGTGCTCTGCACTATATTCTAGGCCATTAAGTGATCAGTGCAAGAGATTTTCAAGAAAAGCTGCAATGACCTCCCCAAGCTCCCTGATTTGTGTGCTCCAGCACAGCCTCAGGCAAACAGCTCCAGAACTATCCCCACTGACCCAGGCATGCCTGTGCTTCCACTGGAAACTGAATTCCAGCTCAAATAACACCACTGACAGCCCCAGGCAGCACAGGAACCAAGCAGAACAGCGAGCTGCAGCTCACAGCCACACACATATATATATATAACCACAGCCAAACTGAAGGAAAAGTTGGAGTTTTCATCATGCCTCACTACAGAAAAACATAATTAAAATCATTAGGTTTGGAAAATTTCCAACCCTATGAATCTGCCAAAGACATTTATGATGATAGAAGAATAATAATGCCCAGTAATATCCCTGGACATAAAAGCACTAAAAGTGTTTTACAGCCAAAAAATCTGAGGAAAGAACATTTTAAATAAGTTAATATGCATCTTCTATAGAAAAGGAGCAAGCGTGACTTTTACATCTCATAAAGTGGAGCTTGGCTTCACAGCTATCTGTATCCTATCACACTTTTCCTGTCAGACTAAACATCTCTTGTTTGGATGCAAACAGAGCAACTCCTCTCTTGATGAAAATGAACTTGAGGCTTAAAAAAGCAGAGCCCAAGTCCCTTCTGTGACAGCAAATTTCTGATGCTGCAATCCACTCTGCATGGCTAGGCTGTGAAGGGTGCCCAGGATGAGAGGGAATTCAAAACCCCATCCACTAAGAGGGGTGCCTTACAGGGAAGCATATTGACATGCTTGCTCTTTTTATTGATCCATGCAGCAGGCTCTTACTTGAGGTAACATTCAGAGAAATGTCTCATGTACTTGAAAAGAAAGAAAAAAAAAAACAATTTCACACTTTTTGGAGAAAACATTTGGCAGAGTGCTGCCATCTGCACCAATATTTGAAAACCAAGCCATTCAAATGCTCATAATTTACTTAATCTTAGCAAGATATTTGGAAATTAGAGGCTTTTTATTACATTTTTCCAAAGCAGCATCACTTTGCATATTGAGTATTAGACCCATCTGGAAAAGTGACACTCAAAACAACAAAGCCTTTTCAAGCCCACACCACCTTGTTGTACCAGGCTCTTCATCCAGACTGAGCATATGACTTCCAGAAGCTACTTTTTAGAAATAAGGGTAAGGGCAGACAAAATCTACAAAGAATGTTCAGATGGTGACCATAACAACTACAAGGCTCTCAGAAGCATCTAAACTCAAGTGTTGTGATGACTTCCTGCAATTTCTCCTATTTATTTTACAATCAGGCACAAGAGAGCAGCTTAGACCTCCTTTCTTGAATAGGTTTGAGAGCTTTAAGAGGTTCAGAATTTCACAGCTGGTTGTTCTGACAAAAAATTCCAGTTTTGGATCAGTCTGAGCAGTAAGCAACATAAGAAAGGAATTGCCAGCACACATGCACTGGGACTGGAGCCTGTTTGGGATTGCACCTGTCAGAGCCCAGAAACTGGAGATAGACTGCGGCCACTTGTAGTTTATTTAAATAAAACATCTCCTGTCACCCTGCCTCTCAGTCATCATCCTGGTTTTGTTTCATGTATTTGCTGTTCAAGCTTGGGAAAGGTGGAATTTTTAGTTAAAATTGTTGATTTTAACTAAACAACACAGCTGCCCACTAAACCTTCTTGACTACAGCACTCTACCTAATACACAAAAACTTCCATTTTATCCTGAGCCTCCCCTGAACAGAACACCTGGAGCAGGCATCCAGGAAAGGGAGCAGAATGCAAGGAAAAAAACCTCTTGGAATGATTCATTACCAAAGCAGCCAAAACCAAATGCCAAGAGCATCATTAAGCTTTATTGCAACAGATCAGTGACACACTCAGGGTAAGGCTTTGGGAAAAAAGGTCATTGCAAAGTCCCTCTGCACAGCCTGGAAGTTTCTAAAAGCAGCCTGCCAGACCTTTACAGGCATTTGCTAAGATCTGGAGGACCACAGACTTCTGAGCAAGGTGAAAAAGAAACCTCAAGCTGACTTAAGGCCATTTGCTCCAGAAAAAAAAAAATAGCTTTCCAGAAAGATGTTCTAAACAGATGAATCTTACCAAGAGTTTGGATATGAACTGTTCATCCAAGAAATGCTCAGCAATGAAAGATTAAGGTGCACTTTACTTTAGGGGCTTTGAACATAAAACTATCCTCCCACCTTCAAATCTACTTTCCTGAATTTCTTTGTGTGGAATATTTACAAAGCCCACTTTCATTCTTAAGCAAACAGCAGAAAGACTATCTTCTTTGAGCAAACAGGTCTGGACAGACTGCAGAAATTTGCCAAATATTGATTTTGTTAGGGATGAGCTTGAAATTTCCATCTTGTTTCAGTTTTAGAAAGATTTTTTAAAACAAATGTATTATACTGCATTAAAAGAAGTTAATTAAACAGTTTCAAATAATGAACTGAAAAACCTATGATAACTGAGTAATTGAGAGCAGTAGGAATTTATCCTTCAAGGTAAAACAGATCACTGGGGAAAATGATGTTGCCCTGAGAGGTTGTGTCTTGCTCAGGCAGGGCCACAGGCAGACACTGTACCTGACTGATGTGGTTATTGGCAGGACACAACAGCAAATCAGCCAACTTCTCTGGAGTGTTTTATTCCACAAGTCTTTTCTCCAGGGACACTTCCAGTAGGGTCTCTTCCCACTCCTTGTCTATCAGGTTTTATAAAACTTACCCTGATACCTTTGGGTTTATGCTCTATCAAACCAGATTTGGTGAATACAAATAAGTGAAGAAACTGAAAATTCAATATATAAGCCCTTATTTCTGCTGGAAACTAGGTTTAAAAAAATGTTATAAGGAATGCAGTCTTCCCAATGTTCATGTAAAGCATCCTGACCATCCAAGGGTTACAGCAGAAGCATTACCTGCTGGTACTTCTCTGGTTGTCTTGTGAGATCTGTTTCTGTGACAGAAAAATGCCCGAGGTTCTGGTCCATGTGGGAGCCACTTGTGAATAAATGGATCTGGAACAGATTGATTCAAAAGGTATTTGTCAGTGCAAGGAGCAGATCATTAACATCATTAACATCCACCCAACAGCTGCAGTGTGATGTGACCAGTGGGTACAAACCCTTTCCCAAGGGACATGCACAAGTGTGAGTACTGCCACAATGGACAGGATGAACACACACACAATCACCTCCCAAAATGGTCCAGCCTTGCCAGAACTGCTGCCACAGTAAAACTGAAGATTTCTCTCTTCATCCTGTCTTGAAGTCTTTTTCCTTGCAGTACACATGGTCTGGTGCATGGCATGAGAGGAGAAAACATTTACCCAGATAGCAGCAGTCGTCACTGAGCTAACATAAACTCTCAGAATAATTTTTGTTCCTTCCTTTTAAGTAGAAAATGCTACCTAGTTACAGTAAGGTTCTCTTTTGCTGCTCTACACTGTTGGCTTTTGCTTACCAAGACCTTGTCCCAGCTGCACTGGTGATAGTATCATCAATTACTTGATGAAGAAGCTTCCCAAGTTAGTCAAGGGAACAATAAAAAGCAATTCCTCCTATTCAGAGCTGATCCCTTTGTTACTGTAATAACTGCAGCTGCCAAATAAGATAGCAGTGCACATTTGTCAGACAATCACTCATATTTCATTAATATTTCTACCAGAAGACAGAGACTGTTTCCTGCTTTCCTTCCTTTATTCTAATACGAACTTTATCACACACTTGGGTATTGACAACTATTTTAAAGTTGACAGGCACTGGGTAATTATCAACCCTTCCTTGAAACTTTGGAATATTTTAGCGTTCCTTTCCCAAAACTCGCTGCTGGTGACAACCATCTGTCACATGTGCAGAGCTCTGCGAGTTTAAAAATAAAAGAGCACCTCCCCACACAATGTTCTCCCTTTCCACTTGCCACTCCTCTCTCTCCTTGCTGCATTCTTGTGTAACTCTGGCTGCCAAACCTTGGGGCCTCCAGCACCAGCAGGGAATCTCAGCCCCTTTTCCGAGGCAGGTGGCAGCAGCATCCCTGGGTAAAGCCTAAAACAAACACAGCAAAGCTGGAACAGCAGAGGAATGAGGTGTTCCCCTGAGACCAGACTGGATGGATACCAAAATAATCCAGTATTTGTACTTTTGCTGTCTCTGATAAGTGCTAGAAGGTAAATGAGGCTTAAAGAGGGGAAGAGCACCAAAGCAGGAGTAGCAGGTGAGAGGGTGAGAGGCAGAACATGCACAGCTGCTGCTCCCTGGAATCCCCAGGTGAGGTGGGGCAGGTCTGATTTAACCTCACACCAACCTTTGTGCACAGCTCCCCCACACCCAGCACCACTTCTGGGGAGTTTCCAGCACCAATTCCTAAATGTCCTTGAGCTCAGACAAGCTGCCCTCCCTGCAGGGTGCCTAATTCACCCAGAGAAGATGGAAAGGGGGCTTGCTCGTGGTTCACACATTTGCATGAGAGGAAAAAATTGTGCTGCATTAAACAATGTGGTTCAGAGATGTAAAGGCAAATTCACCTTGGGGAAAAAAGCAAAGGTTTTCAAACCAAACAGACAAAATATAAACAAACAAGGTAGCAATTCCCAGAGTAACATGGTAGATTTTTCATGTCAAGATATAGATGCATCTAACAATTGCAGTTTAGCTCACTCATAAATTACTGACAATGAGGTAATTACCCAGCACCAGTCCCTGCCCTCTGTTATTCAGAGATCAAGACTTTGTCCTTGTCCCTTTGCTCTTACTACCTCAGATATAGAGACAAAACCCATGCAATCCACTGTACTACATTTTATATTGTTGATCTTAGAGGGGGCTCCAGAAACCACTCCACTCACAGGTGGTAATTCCCAGTGCTGCTCTGCATTCTTACTGACAATACAACTCTTGCTCTTAGTTTCCAAACATACTGAAACCATTATCGTTGCTTTACCATGATTTGATAATTCCAATTATGTTAAGCTCTTCTTGTATCATTGAGAATTCCGTTTAATATCATTTTATTCTTACTAAGCTATACACACAGCCCATAATCAGATATTCACCTGCTTAAAAAAAAACAATAAACATCTCTGAACTTGATCTAACCCTCCACTACTACAGGATGGAAGATAGCTGAAAATACCCCCAGGAAATCCATCAGATTTGCAGAAACTCACCCGTTCCTCTGTTTCTTATAACATGCCAATTGTGCCACAGTATATTTAACAGAGTCCCCCAAAAATAAAAGTTTCAAATTCTATAGGTTCCTGTTTTGCTGAAACTATGCAAGGGCTCTCACATCTTTTAAGGCAAAGACTAAATAAAAACAACTGCTCTCTCTCCTATGGATTCAAGAGGGATCAAAACCCAGGCATTTGACAGAACAAAAAAAAAAAAGGAAGAGAATAGAAAGAAGCAAGAGACGTGCTTTACACAATAATTTATTCTCCACGTTCCCATGTATTTGAAGGCACACCAGGTAAATATGTACCACTGAGAATTTGGAGGGAATTAGAATGGTATTACTACATTATACTTTCAAAGCCAGCCAACCTGGCCGTGTTGAGAAACCATTAAAATGTTATTCAACAGCTCATAGCCTCAGGCTGCAAAATTCCTCAGAAACAGAGAGGTTAAGATTTCCCTCAGGAAGTCTTCCTCCTACAGCAGGACATGTGTGCTTCTGTAAGCTCCAACATGCCTTCTGGGAGCTGAAGGCACTGCAAAGCACTCATCAGAGCAGCCAGCAAAGAGGAACAGCTAGGCAGGGCCAC
Source organism: Sialia sialis (assembly GCA_009812075.1). NCBI lineage: Eukaryota > Metazoa > Chordata > Aves > Passeriformes > Turdidae > Sialia > Sialia sialis. The sequence goes on along the minus strand of VRYO01001717.1, from coordinate 3,990,396 downwards.
CTAACTCAGCAATTCCAAGCTGGGGCTTCCCTCTCCTGGGGACTGCAGAACTTCATCCCATCCAGCTCAGGCAGGACACAGCAGATGGAGGACACAGCAATATTCAGACTGAAAAATGCAGAGTGGAAGGAAGAGCAGTCACCTTCTGAGTGAGAAGATTTTCCAACTGTGATGTGCCCAAATAGAAAAAAATGGCATTTTAGAGCCCATGTGAGTCACAGAAGGAAAGCTGCAGAAGTGTCGCCACTAGTTGACACAAATTACAGCTCCTGATCAGCAGTAAATAAGATTGTTCCACAGCTGAGACACATAACCTGGTACGTTATAAACAGAGCCAGTAAAAGCTGTAATTATCATTTTGCAGAGAAAGCCCTATGTAAATCTGTCAGCATAATTAAAAAACCTAACACACATTAGCCTCTTGCATACCGTGTTTGTGCTTTATTAGAGGAAAGCAGCAGCTCATATAGAGGTCACACTGGGGCAGCTCAGTCTTCTAGCACACAGAATAGCTTAAAAGTTTGGAAATTAATGCAGCAGCAAAAGCAATTTCTCTAGAAAGAGTCAGGAAATATCAATTATTGTTTATACAGCTGTTAAATTGGGGAAATATGTCACATTTTGTGTTACTGTAAATGCTAACATTAAGGTGGCACTGCAATGAAGTCCTTCCAAAGCCACATTTACCTTTCTATTCTCCTGCCTTTAATTCAGACTAAAACATAAATCAGAGCACTGCACTTTATTACAGCTCTGAAGAGAACTCCCACAGCTGCACGCATAATATCAGTGTGGGTTCACACGTGGAGGAGTCAGGCTCAGCTCCCCCCTCCACTGTGCACCCCATGGTGGCAGCCCTGACTGTGACAATCACCACCAGCACCAGCTCAGCCCAGCAGTGACTGCTGGAGAAGGCACTAATGACAGCTTTGGGAAACCCCATGAACAATTCACCTTCCTGCTTATTCCTCCAGATTCTGGAAATCATGGTCCAGCATAACCTGCAGCATAACTAACTGCTGGATCCCAGAAACCTGAGATTTTTGAGCTTTCTGTGCTTTCTGGCACTGATCCCCAGGAGAACTCTGCTTTTGACCTGAGGCCTTGGAGAAGGCTTCCAAATTTGGGTGATGGAGTTAAAATCACATGTGTGTAGTTAGTATAGAAGTATGTGATTTCACATAGTGATGGGTTTGGAATTTGGGGGTTTTATAATATTTTGGGTGTTGTTTCCTTTCTGTGTTCTTCTTCCTTCTTCACGATTTCAAGTAATAGCTCACAGTGCTGAACTGTAGGTCACAGGTGTTTGGTTATTGGGTAAAAGTATAAATAATACAGGTGTTAGCTCTTTATTGGACTGTTTAGCTTTAAAAGACCTTGTAACTAGCTACATTCACCTCCATTTTGCTCACTTTTACCTGGTAGCTGGAAGTGTTGCAGAACTCTCTGTATTTTAGATAAGATTTAATAAACAACCAAGCCTGAACATGAAAAATTAGTCTCCTTTGTGTTTTTAATCCTGACTCTGAGTAAAGTCAGAAGAAAGTGCAGACAAACCACTAATTAAGTGGTGCAGATACCACCTTTACATTACAACTAACCTGTTTCTTGTAGTTGTCTGACTGTCCTAACTTTAACATGCATTTTGCCTTAGATAGCCACAAAGGAAAAAAAAAAAGTCCAAGTTTATCTCAAACTACAACTTCCACAGGAGGGTCACCATCTCTCATCTCCCCTGTCAACAAGTTTAGCCTGCTGCCCCATCAGGACATGTCTTCATTACCTCAGTGCCTCGTTTGGACTGATGAGAACATCTCTGTTTGTGCTCCAGCTCCCAGGTTTAACCTGCTCTTAATTCTTCCTCAGCCTCATTAACTGCATGCTGAGGCACTGGAGCTGCCTAATGATTTGTTACTGTCAAGCCTCCCATAAATCAGAGCACTGATGATGAGTTATGGAGGCATTTGCCTCCCCTACTAGAAAAAGCAGCACACCTTCAACAGAGGTGGTTTAGCAGGGGGAGAAGGTGCCAATCATTCAATTTGAGATTCACCTCTCCCAACCCCATCACTGTGTGATCACAGTGCAAGGAGCCAAGGACTGCCTGGGCACTTAGAGGGAATTGCCACCTTTGTTCCCAGAGCAGGGAAGCACATCAGCAGTGGTCAGTGAGAAGCAAAAGGTTATTTTAGATGCTGCACACACAGCACCTGAGCCCTCTTCCCCAGGGCTGTCAATCAGACGTCTGCCCTAGCAATCAGTTCATGGAAAGAACAAAATGTAACCTCATTATAGTTTTTAGCACTGCTCTGCCAGACATGGGATCAAAACCAAGAAGGCATCTTCATTCAAAGATGAAGATGATTCTGACAACTTTTTGATGTGTATTTTGGGAAGAAATGTCCCCAAATCGTTTTTAGTCTCAAAAATTTCTGTGAAGGTTTTGAGTACAGTAATAGCTGGCTCCATTTAAGTTATCTAAAGAGATATAAGTGGAGAAAGGAGACCTAGGGAAAGCAATTCTTAATAACTGAATACAGTGTGAAGAACTGTATTTTTAAATTTGTTTCTTGGGCCACCATCACTGTCAACTTTGCTCCCAGATGTCTGTGATTAGACAGGCACCTACGCACTCATAAGAGAACAGGAACCTTAGCAGTGCAGGCACCATTACTGATTTAAATGCAGACAAATTTTGGGTTCTGCTGAGATGTCTCCTAGCACTTTGCAAAGAGATTTTGCATTTTATTTTGCTATTACTTTCAATATTTATGCTTAACATTCTGAATGCAGATTTCCAGTGAACTTACAGTTCTGCATTGCTACTTCTTGTCTGGGGAACCAGAATGCTCTGTCTTGTTTGTACTAGGCATTTTCTGAGAAAAAACAGTAGCAGCAGCTTGTGGTTGCAGAAGTGACTAATGTGCCAACCTGCAAAACAATTACAACCTTACAAACACTGCACACACTACATTTTCTCATGGTTCTGCCACACTGGGGAAAGACAGAGGCACTTATGCTCAGAGTAATTCACTCTTATCTACAGAAAATGCAGAACTAGCAAACAAGAATAATCTGTACGTTTAGCTCGAGCTGACAAGGCTTTTAAATAATAAACTGTGTCACAGTGAGTTAAAAGAATCACTTACCTTGTGCAAAAGTTTGCAGTGCTCTTGGTGCTGAGCGTGCAAAGCGCGCCACTGCAACCTCAGCTTCCCGTTTAAGCACTGCAGGTACCGAACATCCACTCTGTCCTCAGCTCCTGCTTCACCTGCACCTTCCTGGCTGCTGGGCACAGCATCTTCACACTGAAAGCAGGAGACCATACCAGACTGGTTTGCACGAGTTGCAACATTTTTCAAGTCATTCGGGAGTGAATTTATAAGATATGTGGGACAAATTGCCCTAAAATGAAGCCAACTGCAGCAGTACAGAGAAATCAGAGTACAGGACTGGGAACAGCCTAAACAAGTAGAGAACTGTGGAATAAATATCAGCTTCTCAGCTGTGATGTGGTGAGCTGTCTCCTCTCCCATCCTTCATTTTCCATACCCAGGAAGACATGGTGTTCCTGAGACAGCAAGCATGTTCTTTACCCAGATGGGAAAAATAGTATTTTGACTAGGTTCTATTATATCAAAGAACATAAAAAACAGCTTTAGCTCCTGCAGTGTCTTCCTGAGACCCTGTTTTGTAAAACAAAACTGTGGGCCTGTGCTCACCCAGCTATTTTCTTTTCTCCATCCGGCATTTCCCGTCTGGCAGGATTGAGGAAAAGGAAAAATCATGCAGCTGGCAATGGCCAGGACTCCACAGAGGCACTGCCAACTACAGCTGTATCATCTCTCCTGCTTGTTTTGCCTCTTTCTAGAGTAATTTGGAAGGAAGAAGAGTTTCCATTTGTTCATCTTGTCCCACTTTCCTTCTGCTGCAGATAAAAAACCAACAGCAGCCAACACCTTCATCTTCTGATGAAATTCCTGCAGCAGAGTTCTGTGGTCTCTCATTCCTGAGGAACATGGGGAATTCCAGCTCCCCCAACCCCTTGCACAGAGATCATTCACATGCATAGACAGATCTCTCCCTTTTCAGCTGAGACTCCTGCAGATTGCAAATTAAAAGGGGAAGAAGCCATGGGTAGTTTTATTTCTGATGCCAGTAACACCATTTAAAGTGAAGATTCCCATTCCATGCAGTCTATAGGAATAACACACAATAAACACAACCCATCATTCCAAACATTTCTGCTACATGTCACAAGAAATGGGAATAATGCAGAGCTGCAAAGACCTGGTTATTGAGAATGTATGTTTCCCATTCTGAAGTGTCTCCCAGTTCTTAGACTCTCAAGACATTTCTTTAAAGTGGAAATTTAAAAAGCCTACTTGAAACATGACTGTTTTCAAGAAAACACTTCAGCAGATATTTGGACCCATAGACCTTGATGGTATTTAAACATATGTGCTTCCCTGCTTCACAGATTTCCACGTTCAGTAAAATCTTAAAAGGATCCAGTTGGCAGGCAAAGCTTGAATGTCATTCCAGTTTGGATCCTAAACTAACAATGCAAACTGTAAAATGAAGAGATTTCATCTTGCCTTAAATGCAGAAGTGTGTCCACAACCATGATCAAATAACCCCCTAACACTTGTTTTAACCTAAATATCTCCAGCTGACAGGGCCTCTATTACAATGAGTGTTCCTATTATTTATAAGCACAAAAAAATGCTGTTCTGGTCACATACCAAACTGTATCAGTGTTACAGGTTTGTTCCCTTTTGCTCTGTGGCTCAGATAAACACGTGCTATAAATCACAGAGGTGTGGGGCTGGTAAAGGGCTTCTCCTTTGAAAGGCACAGATTCATCTTTAACCAAAAAAAAAAAGGAAAGAAAGAAGGAAGGGAGGGAGGAAAGAGGGGAAGAAGGAAGGAAAGAAAGGAGGAAGGAAAGAAAGGAGGAAAGTTTGTGCCAATTCCAATGTCCCTCTTCCTCCTCTGCTCCTTTGTGTCCAGGCTCCTCTCCTCCACAGTTTTTTGGGGAAATACCCTGTTTTTCCCAGACAGGATGGTTTCTGGACCAGGAAACCATGCAGATATGATTGCCAAGTTGTCCATTAGCATGAGAAGCCAAGAAGCTGGATATTAGCCACAGCAGCAGAGAAAACCCACGTGTAAAGAACATTAAAACACCTCACACAAGCAGCTAGAAAACCACAAGGCCGAAGATGGAGCTGGGAATCCCAGATTAAAATCTGCACTGTCCATAATTTACAGTTCTACTCCAGCTTCCCTGGTTAGAGGTTTTGGAACAGCACAAATACTGCTCTCCTGGGGATTTATTTCAGGAAGGAATGGCATTAGACTCGATTGCTTTGGCAGTACAGTGACAAACACCATGCAGAGCTAATTTTATTGTAGCAACCTGCCTTATTAATATTAAAATAAGGAAGCCAGCCAATGCATTTTTAACAGGATCTCTCCATTATTTATTTCACAAACTGCACAAAAAATTTACTTTTGCTATGAAATACTTAGCCTGGCATAAAGTAAACAAGGTAAAAAAAAAAATGACTTGCATATTATACTGTGACCTCAATTTCCAGTCCCATCTTTACAATCTAAGACTATTTACTGCTCTCTCAGTGGGTGAAAAAATCACTAAAACACCAGCCCAAGCTACAAATACCGCTGTGAATTTATCTAATCTATGCAGCAACTCAGGTACACACCTCCATTCACTCTGAGATACAGAAGTGCAGATTTTTCAGTCCAGTTCACAAAGAGAGCAGCCAAGGCAACCACCCCGAGACCTCAGCAGCCCTGCCACACTTGGAATGCTGCAGGCCACTTTTGGAAGAGACCATTCCACAGCCACTTCCCAGAGAAGCATTTTCTGCAATTGTTTGCTGCAATTAATGCTTCTCTTTGATTTCATCTCAAGGAAGGGTTGTGCCTGGGGCAGCTGCAGGAATTGAATTGCTATACAAAAGTCACATGAGCAAACATCGATGCCCTCATCCCCATACTGGGTTTTTTTCTCCATTAGTGGTGACACCTGAGCTGGTCTGGTCAAACTGGGTGATGTGGACCTGCCACAGCATACCTGAGCAGTGTAACTTAGGATTAAACAGAAGATAAAATAAATAATTAAAATAAAAAGTGATAAATAATAAAAATAAATTGATTAAGCAGAAGATGGAATGAGGCTCCTCATTTGTACTCTCAGCACAACTCACCCCAAAGGAGTTTTCTATGCTAAAAGCTCCAAGTTAGAACTTTTCAGTATCCACTCCTTGGCAAGACTAAGAAAAGCAAGCACAAGCCTGATCAAAGTGACAAGCATATATTTACAGGAGCTCTCTCCAAGCCAGTTTCTGAACCATCACCCTGCCCACACCTGAGCAGAACCAGCTCTCCTGGGGTAAAAGATCCAGGAGAAACAAACACCTAAGCCCCAGAACAAATACACATTCCAAGACACCACCCATCACCATCCCAGTTAAGGTAGCTCACAAACTACAAAACCTGCCCCAGGCTCACAAACACACCTCTGGCTTAGACATAGACACGGTTTATGTCCCAAAAACACAGATTTAACAATTTTTACAAGGCAGTCTAAAATTCAGTCTTTAACACACACATTTTGCCCTAAACATTCCATCCCAAACTATTTCAAGTCAAATCATAAAAATAAAAAAAGAAGGTGTCAGATCATTCCCAAGAAGTGTGCATAGACCTGTGGTTAGACAATGCAGCAAGTGCACAAAAAACTGCCAGCACTGGCCAAGTCCTCCTGGCAGAATTGCTCTGAGCAGACAAATCAGAGTCATGAAATACAATGAACTAAAAAAGCCTTTAGATATGAAAGTGCTCAGAGGAAAAGAATAAGGGGTGGGAGAAAGGAGGGTGTGAAAAAGACATGGTGCTCTATCACTTTTCAGTCACATTCCTCACATCTGAGGAAACAACTTGCAAATAACGTGCTTAGAGAGAAATTAAAGATTAAGAAGCTTCAACTTCAACAGCAGAAATGAATGTTCTTTTTGGTTTGAAATACAAAGCAATCCCACGTTATCAGAAATCAGAGAGCAGGTGTACCAACAGTGGATGGAGATAAATTAAACAAGTACTTCTTCATATAAATACTTCATCAAAGAACAACATGGGCACCAGTGTGTTTGCAGACTTGGGAAGGGAACATTTTTTCCCCTACTTGCTCCATTTGAGGATTTTAGTGACTTGGTATGGAGTAGATGTTGCCCTGTTCATATACTTTGAATTACACAAACTCCAAAAACTGATTTAATGCAAAATTCCTTGCAGATCTGGCGATACGCCATAAGCAGGACTGCAGAGGAAACACTCTGCTGTGCCACTTCATCTAGACTTTCTGCACTATTCCTACTGATATAGGAATCTTTAATGTTTATAAATCCTTACCTTAATAAATTCATGTGCCTCGTGCAGGCAATGGGAAAGAAAAGGCTGTGCTGCCTGCACTGCTGTAAAACACAGCAATGGCAGGGCTGGCTCCCCCAGAGATGCTCTTTTCTGACTGTGAGCTGCCATCTGTCGGCCCAGGACAGACCCCAGCTCATCCCCACCGAGCTGTGCCTCTCCCAGGCATCTCCCAAACCCCTCCAAGCACCAGCTCTCTGCCTCCACATCTGGACAAGCAGCAAGCCCCAGCTACCCGTGGAGAAACAAACCTGCTGGAACATGGATAAGGTGTTTAAATTTTAACCTATGGATAGATGCACTAGGTCAAATCTTTGAGCAGAACAAGACTGCTCACCTGCACTGGGCTTACCCTGGGTCCAGACAGAAAATATTTCCTCAGTTAGCACTCAGATCTTATCCACACTAAGCGCACAGCCTGGTACCACAAAGGTGAGTAGGAGCACTTTTAGATGCTCACTGCAGGGCTCAGGAAAAGCAAGGCAATCCCATAAATCAAGCCAATAAAGTGCTCCTGCAGCTTTTACTGAGCACTCCTTCCAAACCGCTCATAATTCACACGGTGGTTTTGATGTGACATAACATATGTTAACTTCTGTAATTACACATCTTTAAACAGAACATCTTGTTTTGTTTTTTTTTAAATTAAACACCATAGCCAGAAATAACAGTATCAGACATGCTCTCTTAATTAATACAGCCATATATCTATCTGCAGGAGGGGAAAATGTGAAAAGGAACCATCTGAACAGATGAATGCAAAAGGGACGGCAGTATTTTCATTAATAGCATCATAAACAACACTAAATGGATTTCCTCCTAGACAAGGCAGGATCCAGATTAGATTTATGCAGGGAAAGATAGATGGTGTAAAAACCCATTCCCACATGGTGCACATACCAATTAAATCTCCAGATATTTGCATAGGAGAGTGAGTTTTCCACAAACATTAAGTGCTCACAACATCCAGGTTACACTCATATTGCATCCAGCAATTCAAATAAAAAAAGTGAAGTCCTGTGTCTCCACAAGGCCTTTTAGCTTTTAGATTTCTATGCCTTTTGTAAGAATTACTACTCACAACAGCACTCCCAAGAGCTTACTCTTGGCAAAGAGTGAGAAAGAGAAGGTGCTGAGGCAAGACAGAAAATGTGAACACAGCTCTTACCCATGCCTGCCTTGTTCAAACAAGCCTCTCTGGCAGTAGCCACAGGCCTGAGGCACTGGAGCAGTCACTCCTTTATCCCATCCCTCCCCACTCATTTGGGAGGTTATTTTAGAGTCCTGCAGTACAGCAAAAGCACAACACCTTGAAAAGAGCTTGGCAGTGCTGCCTGATCTTTGGCGCTGCAAGGTTTTAAAAGAACATTAAAATCCCAATGCTCACTGCATTATATATTCAGACAAAACATGGAAACTAAAAACCCTAAGACCAAGATAGGCTAGACCTTAGGTAAGACAGGGTAGAGCTCACCTGGGAGAGGAGCTCATGAAATGCAAGACACAGATAACACCTTGCACTGGTTTTTTTCTGCTGGCACCTGTAGGTCCCCCTGCTCCCCTGTGGCAAGAGGGGCAGTCCCTGGAGGCAGAAAGATGCAGCTCCCTGCAGACACAGCACACCTGGAGCTGGAAGAGCACAGGGAAACAGCACCTGCCCTGCAGGAGGGAGGAGGCAGCGCTCTGCCATGCCCCTCTCCACACCATCCTGACAGAAAAGTCCTGCTGAGGGAAAGATGCTTTATTCCAAAGGATTCCCCAGCAGCCAAGGAAAGGGCTCCCTGTGCTGGATTTCAGCAGAATAGGACCATGATAAACCTTCCTGCTAGCACACCAGTCCTCACCATCTTCTCCTCACCAGTGCCTGTTGCTGAACCCCATCCAGAACACATCAGCTGTAATGTCAAATTCAAGAAATTCTGCAACTCAGACATTAACAGATAAGCCTCCTGATTAGTTCAGACTTTTAGAGTGTTTTACTTTGACATGCTCTCTGGGAAAAAAAAGGAAAAAAAAAAAAAAACCACAAAAAAACCACTTCTTAATTGTGCATTCACTGTGTCAAGCCAAAATAAATGTTGGTAACTGCACATCTTCCAGCACAGCACAGGAAGAAGGAACCATGACAAGTTCAAAATATGCCACAACAGACTTGACAGCCACACTGAGGTGAGGAAAATTCTGCAGGAGAAACTTCAGGGATCCTGCCCAGGTTTCACAGATGGATTTTAAAAAAAGAGTGTTCCTTAGCAGCTACTGAATCCAGCAACAGTAATAGCAGGAAAAGGGCAAAAACATAAATGGTGACAGTTACTAGGAAGACAGGAGGACAAAGAGAACAGACATGTAAGCTGAGGGAATAAGGGAGGAAAACTAAAAAATGAAAGCTGACAGACTAATATAGCCCATAAAGATCTGGAAAGTAATTATGCTTCTGAGTCAGAATCAATAAGGTTAATAAAATTCCCTCCTCTATCCACACTGGAATTGATGAAGACGTGGAAAAAAATGCAGAAAACTACTTTGCACTGAAACTAGTGCCCAAGGTGTCCTGGTTTTCTGCTGGGGGAACATGGAGATTGGCTGCTACTTTAACTTTTCTCTAATAACATGGTTTATGGAACAGCAGTGACTGTCAAGTTTTCAGTAAAAGAAAGGCATTTCAACAAGATTAGACCAAGCATAAGCCTTACACCATACTGGAAATAGCCAGTGAGCCAAACTAGACCATGACAAACAAAAGAGTAATCAAACTGCAAACCTGAGGGTCCGTAGGAATGTTTATCTTCCTTTTTGCCCACCTGAAGTAATTAAACTGAGTTCACTTTGGCATGCAAAGTGACACATGAATGAATTCCAAGCACAAGAGACATAATAGCTCTATTTGTTGATTACTGCAAATTCACAAAAGAGGAGGGGCATCCAATTTCACTCAGAGGGCCAGAAGCAGAGGGAATTAGTGGAAACAAGAACCAGTGTTTGTACAACATCTCCTGATGATCACGAGGGATCTAACATCACTGGGCCCATTTAAAAAGCTCAACAGCCTCCACACATAATTAAATTACAGTGCACACAGGTTAATTTCAGCTGTAGAAATTAAAGCACTAGAAAAAGACAACAGTCCTCCACAAAGAATAGTACTCACAGAGTGCTGCTATTACCCAAACCATCACAGAGTGGGAGAAAGATCACTGAAATGTAAAAAAGCGAGGTAAATACAAATTAGTCAAATACTGAATGTGCTAAAAAGGCAAGTTTATATCAATTATATGCTTCTCAGAGAGAATGAGAACTCTCCAAGTGTGCCTTGCAAGTTCAGTGGAGGAGACAGTTTCAGTACAGGTTTTTTTCAGCTGTGTCTTGTACACTAGGATTTGTAATGTGTGAATAGGAATCAATAAATGGCACTTGAGAATAATCTGCCTGTACACGATCACTAAAGCAACAGAAGACTTGAGACAGACATCACAACAGTGCATATCTGAGATGGAAACTCACAAGGGGTGTCAAAAGCCTTTGAAAACCATGTCCATCAATGACTGGCCCAGTGCTTTAATGCAATTAGCAGGGAGAATTCCCAAGCAGACACTTCAGTAGATGGATATGAGCCTCCAATTCAGATTGGACTTAAGTCTTTATAGATCTAACACAGTTAGTGATTACTTCTCCTAAAGAGTTGGCCCATGAAAGGGTTGAACTTTCACTTACTGCCTCTGGAGTCACCAGCCTGCTGACAGATGAGCACAGTAAATTCAGAGAACCTGAACTGCTGCAGCCCAGCTCTAAAGTTTATCATGGATTATGGACCCCCTCCTCCTGCACAGTAACACAGTTTGCTCCTTCAGCTGTTTCCCCTCCCAGTTTATAAACTCCTCATGCTAGAAGAGGCTGAAGAAGGGGTGGAGGATCCTTCCCCAGCCATGCTCACCATGATGCTGGCTCAGGTCAGACTGCAGCACTGCCCTGCCAAAAATCATGAGCTGGAGGTGCTCTGAAGGAAGGAGTCTCTTACCTAACACACCAAAGCAGCCAACTCCCAGCACCATCCCCGGCTACCCACCATGCCTGTCCTCCTCACAACTACCTCACAGTAAATTCTGACTACAGCAGCACTACCTCCTTTCGTCATCTTGGAGTTTATGATTTGAGCAGTCACTGAACTTCTGATTCTGAAGAAGTAAGTGCATGTAAAAGCCAGCTTGTGGGAGCTTTCCCCAGCCCAGGATCACAAGATTAAGAATTCCACACAGAGCTTGAGCTCCTTGCCCGTCATGTGTCATGAACAGCGTTGTACCTCTAAAAATCCTTTAGAGCTGATGGAAGAGTTCAATTTGCAGGGAAAGAAAACTGTGTTGCTAAGGAACTGCCAAGGGAAAAAAGGCCAGAGTGTGGTAGCCTGAAATGAAATTATTTAAATGAATTAGCCCTTGATATGTTGGATATTTGTCACATTATCTGCAATTCAGCAGGCTTTGTTTTAAACTTTGGCTGAAAGAACAGTCAGAACATGATTGCACACTTAATTTAGGGATTAGCTCCATTCTCTCTTCTCACACAACAGACCCTGTTGATCTTTGTGGATTTCAGACAAAGTTTTAAAAGCAAAGCACATGAATATCAGTTTGAACTGGAGCTATGCCTACAGTTATTGAGACTCCTTTCCTTTTAAATGAAGACAAAGGGTAAGGGTTCTCTCTGCATTTATTCTCACTGGTAGCCCAACAGATGGACTTTTCCAGCAAATACTGGCTTTCACACTTTGCTCATTTTGGCACAGATCTCACCCATGCACAGCACCAAATGTATTGCATGGGTTTTTGTTTTGTAACATTGTCACTTCAGGAAAATATTTTCAATTGTTTGTAATCATTAAAGATTCCATTCAGTGGAAGATTTTTTAAGTTATTAACTAAGAATTTCATTTCAGTTGTTTTAAAGAGCATTTCCTTTTCTTTCTTATATTTTTTTGAGACAGACATTCCCCAAGTGAAGGTTTTTTTCCTCTTCTTTTACCTTTTTCCTTCACTTTACTGAAATAGAAGAGAGTTAAGACTGCAGAGATTACTCCTCTGGTATGCTAATTTAAATTATGTCAGGCAGCAAAGTGACAACCTCACCTTCCCCCTCTTACTGAGATTTTGGGGTTTTATTGCTGAGCACTGGCTGATGAGCAGGCTTTGCCACTTGGTTGTCTCATAAAATAATAAAAGCCAGCAAATAACAGTATCTAACAATAAAACTCCACACTTTTATGACCCAAACAACAGGCTTTCATGAGTGGTTTACAAGGAGCTGATTCACTGATCAAAATGAGGTGTGACCCACCCATCTCCTTCCTCACCCTCCACTGCCTCCCTGCATCCCTGGATCTTCATTTGGTTGGCTCCTAAAGGCTAAATTTATTGATTTTGCAATGCCTAGTTGATCAAATAAAAGATAAGACCTCTCCCTCACAATTCCATCTGTTTTAACTTCCTTGTGAGAACCACAAAACCCACTAGTGATGCTGTAACTAGTCTTTTTTTATTGGAACATGAGCACTGCTGGATGAACACCATACAAGAAATGTTTCCACTCACACAAGCTTTACATACACAAGCCAACTCCAACTTCCAGTCTATACAATTTTTTGTCTGGTCTAGTGAAGAAAAAAATAAAATTCAGACTCTTAAGCCTTTCCAAACACTATTTTGGACAGTTACTGAGTAAAAACATTTAATATGCATTCCATGCTTTTTGAGAAACACAAGTACAGCAGGTGAGAACTGACACACCAGTATGTGTGGCCATAAGAGATAACACTGAATTACCATAGTTCTTTCATCCCTTTTTGGGAAATGCAAAACCTGAAGCCTTCAGAGAAAATAACACAGGTGCTGTCCCATTCCCTGAATTCACGTCACATTTCACTTGTCACTCTTTCGTAACAGAAATTAGGGACACAAAAAAAACCCCTGCTACCACAGATGAAAAACAAGAAAAAGGTAACAGAGAAGTTTAAAGTAAAAAGTTCTCCAGCAGTGTTTTTTTCTGAAATCTCAAGGCACCCTTCACATAAGTGGATGGCACTGTCACTCAGCTCAGCCTCTTGTGCTCCCTCTTCAGTGCAGCAAATAATTGTAGCGCAGCAAGAGTGGTCCCTTTCCTCAAAATACTTCTTGTAATGCTGTTACAAAGAGGAGTCTTTCCTTTGAACTGTTTTCCATTTGTACAAGTGTTTTCTTTCTGAAGACACTGTTTTTATATTACAGCTTTTCAAACTTTTGATTTCCTGCTTTGCTGCCTCCTAAAAAGGCTCTAGAAAACCAGGGAAAAAAACATATATGGGTTCATGAAGGACCACAAGATTATCAGCAGGTAGAATTTCCCACCTTCAATGTCCTTTGCCAAAAAGCTAAAATTCTGTAAGCCTGTCATTTTGAAGCAATAATTAGTGTCTGACTAGATCATGATTACTTCAGAATAGACTTTCTATGTGCTAACAGCTTTTATTAATGGGAAAAACAACACACTCCACTGTGTTCTCAAAGGGGTTACAAGGTCATTAGTTACCTCAAGAGCAGGAGCTGCCTTTTGAGACCTTGTTGTTTGCAAAAAATGCTGTTTGCCTCACCCTTACCTTCTCTACCCAGCAGTGCCAACACACCCAGCACTCACTGCTAACCTGTTTGCCTGCCCTGCAGAAACACTCACATCTCAGTTTGGGAGCCCAAAACCCAGCAGCAGAGAGACTGAAGAGATTCATTTACCTGCACTCCTCCACAGTGCTCTCATCCATACTGGAAACAGAAATCAGGGAATTCAGGCAGGGGTAGGAGTTTGATAAAGAAAAAGAACACAGATGACCTGCACACAGAAAGCTTAGAGAAGAGAAAGAAAACAGCTGCTAGCTTTTTGTAAAGCTGAAATCACCCATCTGCCAACCCATGACACACTGGTGGTAACACAGCTGCTATTACAGGTGACTTGTGGACAGATATGGGAGGACAGATTGTAAGGGAATAGAGATAGTGCTGAAGGCAATCTCACCCCTGATGAGTTACAGCTCTACTAATTACTAAAGAGTGCAAGCAGCCTTGCACTTAGCAGGCCCAGCTATGTGCAGTGAGGATGGGTGTTAAAGAGGAGTGAGTCAGCCAGCTGAAGTTTGCTAGTGCAGGGAGGAGGAAGGGTTAGGGTATTGTGTGAGGGACAGGAAGGAGGTGGCTGTCAGAGGAGGAATCAGTGTTGTGTGGAGCTGCCAGTGGGAAATGTACAGAGAGAAGGCATGAAGGTTTTACTGTAGGACAATAAGTGACTGATGCTTACATCCGTCATGAGACCACCATCAATTGGTGCCCCCTGTGAGGAGCTACCAACAAGAGACAGGGCAGGATGGAAGGACAAATCAGTGCCCCATTGTCTTAGGCTGCAGTACAAGTTTGTATTCTATCACTGTTGTGGGGCAGTGATCCTTATCTCCATGGGAGATATCCTCTGCTAATGGGCCATCCATTGAAACCAGGTAGGGCAGTGTTCTTTATCTTTTCACAACCCATCCTCCCTCCAGGAGATATCTCCTGTTAATGGCCATTGAGTCCCACTGCATGACTGATAAAATTACATCATCCCATGGGGAGATGCTCCATCCAAGGGGGAGGAGCCAAACATTTCCCACCTATATAAAAATCTGAGATTTGGAACATCAGAACAGCCTTTTCCCACTGGATTCCACTAAATCTTTGGAGGAAAACTGCACCTTCTACAGGAGCACTGCTCCAACTGAACCACATCTGTCACTGCAGGAGGATGCAGCCACCATTTAATGGGACTGCTACCAACACCCTGACTGACGGGGTGTCAGCTTGGATTCTGACTCTGTCGGTGTTTTGGGTTTGTTCTTTATAGTACTGTATTTCTATTTTAACTTTCCTAGTAAAGAACTGTTATTCCTATTCCCATATCTTTGCCTGAGAGCTCCTTAATTTCAAAATTATAATAATTTAGAGGGAGAGGGTTTACATTCTCTATTTCTGCCTTTCTTAGCAGACACCTGTCCTCCAAACCAGGACACCCTTGTGAGGAGCTACCAATGACAGGGCAGGGTGAAAGGACACATGCTCACCGTACACACAGAGGTCTCATCCCCAGTCTGCACCCTGTTCCGAGCCAGGAGCTGCTCCAGGAGATGCAGGCTGTGCAGCAGCCAGGAGAAGGCCAGCAGCAGCTCACGGCTGCCCGTGGAGCCATCGGCGGGGAGCTGCTGCAGCTGGGGCCGCCCGTAGCCGTGGTACCACAGAGCCCACTTCACAAACCTCACCTGGCCACCTGCAAGGACAAAAGAGCCCAGAGTGACACCCTGCAGCCATGCTTTCATCCCTCCAGCTCCACAGCTGCAGCCTCCTCTGAGGGCTGATTTTGGAACCCCAAAGCTCCAGTCTGAAGCTTTCTGGCACTGACCCCCAGGGGAACACTGCTTTTGACTTGAAGCCTTGAAGAAAGCTTCCAGATTTAATTGAGTTTAAATCACTGGTGTATAGTTAGAATAGAATAGAAATTACTCACCTTTCACATGGTGAAAGGTTTGGAGTTTAGAATTTTAGAATATAGTAATAAATATAGGCCAAAATGGACACAGGCATTATTTCTTTCTTCTTTCTTGTTCCTTCTTCATCTTAGTTTCAAATAATAGTTTTTAGTTAGAAATTACTGCAGTAGAGGCACAAGTGTTTGGTTACTAAGTCAAATGTATAAATAATATAAATGTTAACTTTTAATTAGATAATTAGCCTTTAAAAAAACCTTATAACTAAATTAATCTCCATTTTCTCACTTCTAGCATAATAGCTAAAGAACTCTATGTACTTTAAATAAAATTTAATAAACAACCAAATCCAAACAAAAAATCCGTCTCTTAAACATTCAATCCTAACTCTGAGTAAAAGCAAAAGGAAAAAGCTAACCACTTTCAGGCAGAGTTTTTAATCCAGCCTCAGGAAGACAGGTTTCTTTAAGAACTGTTGTAGCCTTGGGATTTTAACAGAATAGCTGAGTTTTTATTGTACTTAGCTTCTTTTGACAGAGTATTAGAAGGTGTTTGAATTTAATAGGTTAGCAAATTATTGAAACTCAGTTGATTGGTTGGTGATGGCTAGTGTATATATTTATTAAATTTTTTTTCTAGATAGTTTATATTTTTTCTTCATGAAATCTCACAGGACAGACTTCTTATTTTGGTAGGTACGAACCATTTTCTTGTAAGAGTAGATTGTTATGTAAACTGATTTTTATTTTTATATTTTTTTTTCCTCATGGGAACTTTACAGGTTAGCTTAGCCAGAATAGTACGGTTTAAACCATGCTTTATAAGGCCCTTCTTTTATAAGGTTTTATGCATATGCAACAATAAACAACTGGTGAAGGACAGCAGGGAAAGGGTAAAAGCCTTCTTTAAACTGCCCCATACTGATTACAGGAACTACTGCTCAGGAGAAAGAAGAAATTGAAAGTTGGGATCAAGATTGGGAATGGCCTCTCACAAATGAACAAAGGTAATTAGCCATCCCCACTAGAATGGGACTCCAAGTCACCTATTCATTTTTTATGAGTCACCAAGCATGCTATGAATTAGTAAACACTCTGAATCACTTTACTCCTGAACTGAACTGGAATTCAGAGATAGGAGTTTCACAGTCTGCTGCAAATCTCTGAGCACCAGAGAGCAGAGATAATGCAGCACAGCACATGGGCTATTAAATTCTCAGGAAGGCTCTGATTCATATTCCTTCACACCAGCAAATGTTACCTGACAGCTACAAGACAGGCACTGCAGGACTGTAAAATACTGAGGAAACATAGAGAAAGTTATTGTTAAAAAAGGTTCTGCCCAGTAAGCCTTGGCTCTGTACTAAGTCAAAAACAGAATAAAGAACATAATTAGGGAGACAGTGAAAACAACACATACTGGCTAAGAACCAACAGCTGTAAAGGGAAGACCTGCTCAAAAAGTTTCTGGAGCTCTCTGAGGGCAATAAGAAGCAAGTGATTAAGAAAGATTCAACCAAATCAAGCCATTTAGACTCCCCACTGGAATTCAGTTTGTACAAAGAAACCAAGGCACCGCAGTGGAGGGAGAGGAAAAGCCCTTGAATCAATGACAAGTGCCCAGCAGACAAGAACCAGAGGGCAGGAACAAATAGTGGTTTCACATGAGGGCTCTGTGCTAAACAGCTGCTGTTCAAACAGCTCAAAGTGACACTTAGAGAATGTGACAGTGACAGAAAACTTGGTGCTGATGTGATAATAGTAGTAAAGAATGCAGGCAGATCATGAAGGACTGCAGAACCTTGAGCCCAAGCTTTAAAAAGACAGATAAAAGTATTTTTAGAAAAAAATGAAAAAGAAAGACATGTTCCTAACTTTACTGACTTACAACATAAGACTGGACCTGGAATGGCTCAGTGGGCTCAGGAACACAGTCTCACATGATAAGGTTTTTAATGACAGTATCACAATTGGTTCTGACAGGCATCCAAAGGCAAACTCGGTGTGAGAAACATAGCAAGGACACTGAACAGAACACAATTACCCACCATGACCCCTATTTCTTCACTCCCATTAAGGCTACAGACAATTTGGAAAGAAATAAAGAGAAAGGACAAGTACAATCACAAGCACAGAACAGCTGCATTGTAAGAAGCAGTGAAGTAGGCCAAGAAGATGAGCAAGAATGGATATGACAGAACTCTTCAAAATCCTGAGTGCTGTGCAGTGGGTGAAGAGTGGATGATTTGTTTGCACAACACTCAGCACAAGAAATGCGAGGCACCAAAGTTAGCAAGCCATGTGAGTCAAAACAAGATAAAAGAGGTGCTCTTCACACACATAGGAAAATTCTGAAATTGTTCACTGTGGGACACTGTGGACCCTTCAAGAGTCACTCGGGTTCAAGGAGGAACTGGATTTACAGAACAGCAGCTGATGGAAACTTATGAAACACAAACATATCCTCTCTGGATCAGAAAGTCTGAGGTGTGAACTGCTGGAGGCTGAAGGAATATTCCCCCATGCCATGAAAGCATCCTTCTAGATTTGCTCTTTTCTTTCCCTTGGGCATTCGCTTTGACAGCTGTCACAGCTGGGTGGAGCTAGAGGAATCTACGGTTTCATGCAGTTCAGGCTCTCTGACAAAGCAAAAGACCTAAATCACTCCATTTGCTCTTTCCACAGACCCTGTGAATGAAACAAGCAGCTTCCCTTCCCCATGTCAGGGTGGCAGAAATGCCTGTAGCTTGCTAAAAATCCTGCTGTAGATGTGCACTCCAATCCCTCAAGCACCAGAGGAGCATGGAGGTATTACAGATTTTATTTTGATCTCTCATGAACATTCTTATTTGAGCAGTCATGTCACCCTTTCCTTTTTTTCTGTGTGCATTTGTCAAGAAAGGAACTGCCGTAACAGGCAAAGGCAGAAATACTCCAAAAGGAAGGATGATCAGTCCATGCTTTCCTCCTTTTTCAAAGCAAATAAGCATCACATGCTGCCATCTGCAGTTCAAGGAGCTCCTCAAAAAAACACATATCAAAGTGGAGAAAAGGAGAGCAAGTCAGTTGTTTGTTTTTTTCTTTCATCAACATTTCCCTGCTCTGATATATCACTCGGCCAGACCCACCAAGGCAATTCACCTGAATTTCTGTGTTGTTCTGGTCCTTTATCTCCCCCTCTTCTACTGCAACACTCTGCCCTCACAGGAGGAGTGTACAAGGAAGGAACTGGGAGTGAGCAGTCAAGGCATGGGTCTGGAACTGGTCTCAAAGAGCCTTTCTGTGACCTTAGAGAAGTCCCTTAGTTTTCCTCACCTCTAGAGTGCTCAAGTTAAAAGGCAAAAGTATAAATGGAGTAAAAGTTACGTGAGCACACAGGACCAAGATGGATTCTTCTGTAAAGTGCAACCAAGAGAGAAGACAAAACATCACTCAGGTGGAAGACAACACCAGACACCTCTCTGACATCTTCTTATGGCACTAGGATTTGGAAATTTATACAGAAAGACCTTCACAAGGCTTGCAACTAATCCCCTTCTCCCCAGATATTATTCATAAAAGTATATTCAGCAGTAAGACCAAGCTGGGGATGAACCTCAGGGGTCAGCTCACATCAAACTGTGCTCAAGCTGTGCTCTTCCACCGTGAGTCCTGACAAATAATTTCACTGATTTACAGGATGATATTCAAATAAGGGCAATGCACTAGCCTGGCAGGATAAAATGGAAAGGAACCAAGCACAAGCACAAACACAGATACATTACTTCATGCACTCAGACAAGAAACACCTGCATAGGTAGTGGTATTATGGGAAATCACTGCTTCAGAACAACATTTTCTGCTACACTTGTCAAACAAACAAAAATCTATTGCGGCTCCAGATCTCTTTGCCATGCTACAAAAAGTGAACAGCAGTTCCAGCAAAGAAATGTTTCCTTCAACTATCCAAATGCATATTGCACTGCTGCCTGGTGTGGCTGTCAGGTTTTACCCAAGTCCATCAGCCTCTGTGAAAAACAAGCAGCATGAAACCCTCAGCCATGATTTCACCAGCAAGGTTATGCCCAAAGCATTCACACAGCTTACTCTAACTCTCCACTGCCCAGTAAACTGTTGTGACATGTTTTAGGGGCTAGATTTTACAGTAAGATTACACCAGAGTTTACAGTCAAGTGCTTTTCACTATGTGAAGAAAAAATTCACACAGAAAAAGAAACCAGGAGCCAGTTGCAGAATTTTATAACCACTGACTGGCAGGCTTCAGTGGCATTCCTGAACCAGCCAAAGATCAGTGTTTCCTTTTGAAAAATGAAGGGTACAAGATCACTGGAGAATGGCTTCTCTTTTCCAGAAAGCTGTTTCTATAGACACAGTAACCCCTGCACCAAAGGAGTCTTCACAGCCTTCCTCTGGGACCTGGCAACTGCTGCTCTCCTTGTTTTAACCAAGGTAATTAACAGGTTGTACAAAAAAAGCAAAGGAAAGGAAAGCTTGATCTGTGGACCAAGGCACTAGACTTGGATTAGAGGAATCTGTTTCAATTCTCTATTGTGTAACAGGATCCTACACAAATCTGAGAAAGTTATTTAGTGCCTATGCCTAAGGCTTAATTCATTTGCATTAAATACACAAGAGACCAGAGCTGGGGCAGAGAAGAAAAGCAGTGAAATATTGATTGTGTTCACAGCAGACAACTCATTCACTTGCCAAGCAAAAGTAATTAGTGTCATTTGAAAAACAGTACAGCTCTCCAGCCTGAATTTCAGCTTTAATCACCAAGTTGAGACTAAAAAGGTTTCTCAGAAATCAACTGGGCAGCTCTCAGCAGAACCACGCTGTTGCTCCCTCACAATATACCAGTGGAGGCTGTGCTTGCTCTCTCTAGAGCCAGGAACCTGCCACATGCACTTGGAAACCCTGTCCCCAAATGCTACAGGCAATTAGTATGGGAGCAGCCAGGATCCGATAAGGTTGCACATGTGCAGCACCACATCCACAATGCTATGGGAGACAGTCAATACACACAGCAGATTGTGGATGAGTGGAAAAATAAAAACAGCCAAATGAAAAATAGCAGTCCTGCGAGTAACAGGACTTCCTGCTGAGCTACCAGCAAAACTATGCTGGTTCTGCTCTGCATTCCACAGTGCTTAACCCTCCTTAACTCCATTTACAGAGCCACCAGCCTCACAGCTATCCAGGGGCTTATACAGCATTGTTTAGGCTGTTTGGCTTTCAAGGGCAAAAGTGAATATTAAGTGGATTTGCTATGAGGAGACCTTGATTCATCACAATGCAATTCTCATACAATGAAAAGGCCCTAGATAGACATGTCTCAAGAGAGAAGATGGGGAGTAGTGTTATACTTGGAATAACATACATTTAAGAAGTAAACAGTCTTCTGCTATTTTGAGAAGCCAATCTGCATTCAGCTCCTCTCTGGAGCAGTGGCCCTGTCCATAAAGCCATTATTCACAGTCCCCCTAAAACAATCACACACAGTCTATTTCTTGTTTTCTGTGGAACTTCAAAACACTGCCTTTATGGTTCTCACGTTGCAGTTCCTGGCTCTGACACAGGACTGGATAGAAAAGCACCAACAGAATCATGGGAATGGGAAAAAAAGGAACCAAAGGAAAACCAAACCTATTTCTGTCTTTGCAGATACTGAGAAAGCCTAACATCATTGCAGAGATTTACCTGCAATAAAATGTCACAGGGATGCAAGAGCCTGTGCAAACATCCCAGTTTGCAGGACAAGGCACACCAAAGAATAGCGAACCTGCCTCACAGCACATTTACTCATCAGTAAACCTGGTGGCACAGGTGTTCAAAACAGAGCACTCAGGACAGGGAGCAGGGAGCCAAAGGTCAACAAAACCAACAAAACCCGTGCCAGTCCTTCCCCAGGACAGATGGAAACTGCAGTCAGCCAGAACAATGTTACCTATGGCATCAGACTCTGTCCACCTGCCCCCATGGATCTGCTTCAGAAGCACGTACAGCAGCCTCCAGAAATCCAGGCTCTGCAAAAGAGAGGAGTGGAAGGGATATCAGCAGGAAGAATATCTGCCATATTACTTAGGCTTAGTTAGGCAATCAAGGCCATATCTGAACACCACACATGGAACAGCACACCTGCTGATCCAGCCAACACCATCTGATCAGGCAGGTTCATGCATTACCTGCCTCATGGACACAGAATCTACAGAAAGGAGCACCCAGAAAGAAAAGGGCTGATGCTGGCTGCACACCCAGCACTTCTACTGTGACACCTACTTGAGAGAAGCATTCCAAAATCTGCTCTGAAACAACCACATATGGCACAGCTTACCCCTAGTCAAACAAGAACACATTGGCAAGATCTGACCACAACAGTGTCACTAACTCACAAACAAGAGGCACCACAGGATGAGCTGGAAGTGGGAATCATTTCTTGGCCGCACAAGGACAGCATGCTGACAAACTCAAATAGTGATTCTTACAGCTGGAACTTCAGTCAAAACTTATAAAACCCTTAAAATAGCTGAGGAAGGGAGGTACCCTGTGTGGGAGCTGGAAGCCTTGAATGCAAAGCAGCAAGACCCCAGCTGGAGTATGGTAAGGGGCAGCAAAGCCCAGGTGACACTGAGAAGGGTCACCAAGGCTTGAGTTACAACCACAGTAGGACACAGCCCTCCCAGAGCAGTGAGTCTGCTTACAACTCCCTAACATGTGTCAGATGGGTGCACACTGAGCAGGGACTGCACACAACAGGAACCACATGGAACAGGAACTGGAAAGAACACACAGAGCAGGGACTGCACAGAACACGCAGAACAGGGACCTCACAGAGCAGGGACTGCACACAACAGGAACCACATGGAACAGGAACTGCACAGAACACACAGAGCAGGGACCTCACAGAGCAGGGACTGCACAGATCAGGGACCACACGGAACAGGGACTGCACAGAACAAGGCTCGCAGAGAACACACAGAACAGGGACTGCACAGAACACACAGAACAGGGACCTCACAGAGCAGGGACTGCACAGATCAGGGACCACACGGAACAAGGACTGCACAGAACACACAGAACAGGGTCCGCAAAGAACAAGGACCACACGGCAGCAAGGCTCAGTGCCCGTGGCACCCAGGCCGTGTCCCTGGGCCCAGCCCGGGCTGTCCCGCCGGTGCCCCAGCCCTGTGCCGGTTCCCCGCAGCTCTCGGGGCGGAGCGGCGCTCACCGCCTGCGGCCGGTCGAACCTGGCGCGGCGCAGGGTGTCGGGGGCAGGCCGGCCCTGGGGCGGCAGGGCCCGGCACAACGCCCCGACGGCGGCGGACAGGGCCGGGCCCCGCTGCCGGGGCTGCTCCCGGTGCTGCTGCCGCATCTCGCTGTTCCCGCCGCTCCGGCCCCGGCAGCAGCGCCCTTCCGGGCCGCCCGCCAGAGCCAGCGCCCCCTGGCCGCGGGGAGGAGGCACTGCGGCCGCGCCAGCCCTGCCCGTCGCCCTCGGTGTCCCTGCGTGTCCCTGGGTGTACCTGCGTGTCCCTGAGCATTCTTGGATGTACCTGGATATCCCTGGATGTCCCTGGACATCCCTGTGCGTTTCTGAGTGTCCCTGGATGTACCTGGACATCCCTGGGTGTACCTGGATGTCCCTGGACATCCCTGAATGTACCTGGGTGTACCTGGATGTCCTTGGGTGTACCTGGGTGTCCCTGGATGTACCTGGGCATCCCTGGGTGGTCCTGGATGGCCCTGGGTTCTCCTGGATGTACCTGGTGTCCCTGGATGTACCTGGGCATCCCTGGACGTCCCTGGATGTCCCTGCATGTCTCTGCATCGCCCTGGATGTCCCTGCATCCCCCTGAATATCTCAGGACCACCTACATCTCCCTGGATGTCCCTGCAATTCCCAGACCACCGATGGTCCCAACAGTGATTCCGCCTACTGCACGTGGCTCGGGGCACAGAGGGCTCCTGGCCTCCCCTGGGCAGTGGCCCACACGTGTCACCTCCCTGAGCCATGGACGTGCCTTCTGCCCCAGCCAAAAACCCCCTGCAAGCTTCCCACATCCTTCCTGGTGGACAGAGCTGCTGCAAAACCCGGCTTTGGCTCTTGCACAAACACAGCTCTGCTGCAGTCAGAACAGCTCCTGGGATGATGGGAGAGCAGGATTTGGCACAGCAGCTCTGTGGATATTCCTGTCTGCCTCTTGCTCAGCAGGGTGTGATGCAGCCAGCTCGGGTCCCAGGCATATAACCCTGAAATAAAGCAATCCCAAGGATTAATGGAGGTCTGGGAGAGGAGAAATGGTGCTGCTGTTTGGGAGAAGGCTGAGTTCCTGAGAGAAATCAGCCCAAAACCCACAGACCCAAAGCTGGCACAGAGCTGGGCTCCTACTGTGGGTTTGCAGAGCTGCTCTGTGCCAGGGACACGGGTCTGCTCCGCCAGCGCCATGGGGATCCTGGACATGAGACCTGCTGGCAGCCCCCACTGATGGCTGCTTGGCCACTTCCCCACTTCACAGCCCATTTGATGTGCTCGCTGTGGATCTAACACGATGCCTTTGCTTCTTTTTCCACCAGTATCCGAACAACATGAAGCAACACGTGAAATTCCTTCCCGCTACGGAATGGGCTCCTCAGCCAAATGGCTGCACACAATGAGGAGAGAAATCCCAGTGGTCCAAGGAGACCTCCAGCCATGGTGAACTGTGGCTGCACTCTTTCCCTCTGCTTGCTCCTCTCCTGCCTCCCAGCCCCGTGCTGGGGAGCCAAGCCCCTTCCCAATGCTGAGCACTGCTTTAGAGCTCCCCCAGTCCTGTGGATCCTGGCTCCTGCTCCAGCCAGCCCTGAAAGGACCCCTGGGTGTGAGTTATCCAGGCTTAAGGATTTTAAAATATCTTCTCTAGCAGCTGTTGTCTCACATCCTCTTTTCCTAATGGCCTGGAAAGCATTTTCCTTATCCCTCATCCAGTTCTAGCTCAGCAATCTGTATCCACTTCTTTGCTCTCCTTCCTAACAGGCTTGGCATTTCCACATGGTTCCTTGCCTTAGGTTTCCAGCAGCCCATAAAGTCCATTTTTTATTGCCCAGAGCTTTATCAAACTGGGACAACCCTCTGCTGTCTTTGGCATCCTCCTTGGCTTTCCATACCTTGCTGCTATCGGGCGCTGTCTGCTCCCTCCATGACACATCACTTGTCTATTTTCCCGTCCCTGCTGCAGTCTCCAGGCAGGAGGACCTTCAGCTGCAGCCAATTTCCTGTGTTTTCTTGACCACTCCATAAACCCAGCTCAAAGTTATCCCTGTCCCCACACACATTCCTCTGTCTGGGCCTTTCCTCCCCAGGGCAGCTGCCGAGACAAGGGCTCTCCTGCACAGCCCAGTGCACGCACAGTGAGTGGTTCTGTCCATCCTCCCTCCTCTGGGCTCCTGTCCCGCAGCCAACACCCCCAGGCCAGCAAACATCGCCGCTCAGCAGCTGGGACTCACAGCATCCCAGCACACTCTCCATCCTGCTGGCCAAACCAGCCCCATGGCACCTCGGCAGAGGTGGCCAGCATCCCCTGGTCCCTTGCCCAACACAGGATGCCTGTGCTGGCACTGTGCAGGGCTGGCAGTTGCCCATGGGCGAGCTGGAGGCCAGGCAGATCAGGCCAGGCCCTCTGGCACAGCTCAGCACAGCACAGCACTCATTGCCAGCTGCCAGGCCCCACTTATCTGCTCTGCTGGCTGTTCCCAGGCTGGGAGAAGCCCAGGGGAAGGCAATGGTTTCCTGCTGCAGAGCTGGAGCGTGTTCTCCGGACAGACAGAGGAGGTGATGCTGTGACAGCTCTCAGCATGCTGTGCCAGCAGGGATGGCCATGGCACCACACTGGCACAGAGTCCTGCTTCATCCAGGCCACCCTCAC
>VRYO01001717.1:3839639-3963513 GCA_009812075.1 Sialia sialis | reverse complement strand
CAAGCAAGCACAGGGCTGTGAGCAGGGATTGCCTGCACACTTGGGCTCCACAAGTGCTCGAGTGCAGGCTTCCCTGGACACACAGTCTGTGTGTGGGCTGCAGTGCCAAAATTCAAGGTCTGCTCCCAGCAGTTGGATGCTAAAGAAAGATGTTGGTGTTTCAGGCCTCTGATGCAGGGCTTTCAGTATGATGAGTGAATTGTGAAATTAGTTTGAAGTCTCAGAAACTCTCTTCTCGAGAGTTTCACCCTTTTTGCTTTAATGGCCAAGTTCCTCTGCACAGAGGGAAACTCCCTCTGACCTCCTTCCCTAGGGCCTTTAACACAACACTTACCAAGACAGAGGCTTCAGTGGGAAATCCTTGCACCCTTCCCTCTTGGAAACTCTCCCTGTTTCGTCGAAAATGACACAAGAGGTGTGAAAGTAAAATTCAGCTCTGGGTGCCTGATGTCAACTTTTCTGCTTCCTTGCTTGGGCAAGCCACCCAGGACCTCGCAAACACGCCCGGGGCTTTCTGCAGCCAGCTGCTCTCCAGCCCTGCATCCAGCAGCAGGAAGGGGTGAGAGTAGAGCAGTGTGTGCCCTGCTCTCCTTTCTCCCTACCTGTTTCCAGTACCTCAGTTCACGGTCCCATTCCCTTCCCATTACACCCTGGCTGTCATACCCAGAGTGCCTCTCCCTTCAGTATCCTCAGTGTTTGCTGGGGGTGTTGTTCCCCATCAGGAACGAGGTTTGATCCCCTCCTTTTTCACCTCTGCAGAGCTGTTTCCGTTGCTGAGATGGGGGTTCCCCAAACCACAGCTTTGCAGAGCTGCTCAGGAAGTCCCATCTCGCCATGCGACCTGGCGCAGCTCCTGCTGCCTGACACCAGCTGCACCTCCCTCCTACCACACTGTCTGCACAAGAAGGCAGATTTCTGAGCCGTTAGGAGATGGGCTGACACTTTTTTGACCTAAAAGATGCCAGAGCTCTTTGAGCTTAACACAAATCAGCCTTAAAAATCTCTGATACCGCCCAGCCTGGCTTCATCCCCATGAGCTCAGCACAGCAAAGAGCAGGAAGCCCCTGCAGCCACGGCCCCTGTGCTAGAGGCTGCACAGAGAGACACAAAACCACCTCGAGGGAAGTGGTAGAAGTGTCATATCAGTGTCCCTATCAGTGCTGGCAGGAGAGGGTGAGCTGGAGCACCACTGACCCAGCAGTTGTTAGTCCAGATGTGACATGAAGGCTGCAGCCACACTGCCAGAGCACAGCCCTGTCCAGGGGCTGAGCCTGCTGCCCTCCCTAAGGATGGCCCTGAGGATAGCCCTGCTGGAGGGCTTCTAGCCTGAGCTGTCCCCTCACCAGCTGCAGGCACAGGGAAACCTCTGTCCCCTGCCTCAGATGAAGGTCTGTCAGAGTGTGCTGAGAGGAAGATGTGGGCTCAGATGACCCTCAGTTGGCCACTGTGCCCCCACAGCTGAAGGGACCCTCATTTCTGCTCCCCTGTCTTTTTCTCTTCTCTTCTCTACAGAAAGCCAAAAAGCCAGGATGGGGAGCAGCAGCAGTTAAGTTTCTAAACCCATCCTGTTTTCTGTCTTTGCCAAAATCTCTTCTGCTTCCCTACCCAGGAATCGCCCACACCCAGCTGCCAGAGGAACTGTGATGTTGTTTGTTTTTTTGTCACAGTGATGAAGTGTTTATAGCAACTATCACTCCACAACCCACAGACTGATCTCAGCCCAAGCTTAGGAAATAATGGCAGAGGAAGTACAGCCCCTTTCTTCAGGGTCACCAACGGTGGAGTTTCAGGCCACCAGAGCAGGGAAGTTTTGTGTTAGGCATCACCATGCCGTAAATCACCCAACAATTTTGCTGTCCCAGATGGGCAGAAAGCTGGGATTTGCCCTGGGCACCTTGCTTTCCCTGCTGCAGGAGCAGCACAGCCAGGGCATCACCACACTGGGAGGGAAGGCACCATCCTTGCCTGTCCAAAGCTCCCACCAAGGCTCAGAACCAAAAGCACCACAGATAAGACTGTCTGTGCAGTCACACTCCAGGCCAGGAGATTTACTATTCCAATGGAGAAAATATTGTGTCTGCTGCCAGCCCACCTCCCCGGTGCTGCTGAGAGTCACTGAGCATCCAGGGGAGGCCTGGCTGGGGTGTGGATTTCCTATCCAAATGAGATACAGCTGTTCCTGCTTCCTCCCCAAAGAGCAAAGCAAGTTTTCAAAAAATCAATTTATCCTATATTTTCTTTGACCGAGGCTCCTTGTGGATGTGACCTGTGCCTGAACTGCCCAACCTCCCAGCATCAAGGCTGGATCAGACAGGCAGTGTGGCTTGTGCAAGCACTGCTGTTGGAGAAGAATGGAAAATCCCAGCACAAAGTCCTGGGGCTAAAAGCCATCTCAGTGGGAGCTCTTACTGCAGGGCAAGCAGAAAAACAGAGCTCTAAGGAGATTTTGGCAGTCAGTGCCAAGGGGCTTGTCCCCAGCCCATGCTTGAGGGACCCCTGGTTTTTTAACACACACATATATTCCCCTCTGCAGCACAGAGTGAGGCACCTGCAGGACCAGGCTTGGCTGCAGCTGCTCAGCTCCTAGGCTGCAAACCCATGGCCAGGGACTGAAGCAAACAGCAGCACTCAACAGAACGCTGCCTCAGGCCCCAGCTGCAGCCACTGCCAGTGAAAAAGGCTGGCACTTGAAGGGCTGGATCACCCCAGCCTCCCCCTCTGCAGCCCCTGATTTTCCATACCTCTCACTGGTTCCTTCCTCATCCCGCCTAGCTGTACTTGGAATAAGCTGCTTCTGAAATTTTAGTGCAGGGCCCTGCTGGGAAAGACCCTGAGCCCAACCCACAGCTCCTTTTCCCAGCTGGACACGCTTATGCAAATCCCAGGGATGACAAGGCTTGTGTTTGCCATCACTTTAAATGCCTGAGGGAGAACACTATCTCAGTGGCAGGCTGCTGAGATTTTATCACTGGTTTGCTTTGAAGCTCAGCTGGCAGGGGAAGGCCATGTCCCAGTGCCCCAGAGGCAGGCTGGCACAGATGGATGATGTGGATGGCCAGGAGCCACAGGGCCATGGATGCTGGCACCCCTGGGAGGCTGCTGGCACCCCTGGGAGGCTGCTGGCACAGGCAGCAGTGGGAGCAGGAGGTCCCTACGAGCCCTGGAAGGCTGATGACAGCCCAGCAGCAATAGCCAGGGCTTGCCTTTGACACAGACTCCTGTGTTTGTTGTGCTATCGGGGTGGGAGGTGAGGCAGCGCCTTGCAGCATCAAGCAAGTTTTAATTGGAAGTTTTAAGATGCTTATCAGACCAGGCTGCTTCTGACACCAAGGATTTTGACATTGGACATGTGTCTCTGAACCCTGAGGGTTTTGGCCAAGTCCCAGGAAGGCTGATGTGACAGTAAAATGCAGAGGCAGCCTCTGAGGAAATGCGTGCATAAACTGTAGACAAAAATATCCCAGTGGGTGATGAGATATCTCTGAATATGTAAATGGAGTTGTTCAGGTTAGGGAAAGACATAGTTAAGAAACCATTTTAGAAACATTCCTCAAGCTGACATCTTTGACATCTGTCAGTGTCGTTTTTTCCAGTAGGGCAAAAAAGTTGAAACACGAAAAGAGCAAAGCTCTTGTGAGCCAGCTCTGGCTTTCTAACAGCACCTCTGCTGTCCCTACCCTTGGCCTTTTTATGGGGCTGCTCACATCAAAAGCAGCAAGCACCAGGTTGTCCTGATGTGACAGTCAATCCCTTCCCAGCAAGGCACCTCCCTGCCCCAGCTGAAGGCACATGGGGCCATCTCAGAGCGTGGGGCTCAACCCAAAGGCCACAGAGGCATCAAGGGACTCTTCACAGGGGGGAACCATGGGAATCCCATCACAGAGAGCACTGCTGCTACAGGAGGGAAGCATCTTTTCATTTATTAAAGACTGAGAATACAACTGTGGGCCCGGCCACGAGAGCTGGATGCCTGAAGCAGAGCTAGGTTTTGGTTGCAAGGGCGCGGTCTCCTCTCCAGGCAGCCTTCAGCAGGATCAGCCAAATTTCCTACCCGGCAGGGCAACCCAACGTCCCCACCCTGGCAGCACTCCATCTGGAGCACAGCCTCTCTCCACACCAGCCCAGCCTTGGTTACTTATTGCTTGGAACGTGCTAGTCTAGTAGAGGGTGAATTAAAAACAAAAACGCATGTCTGTTGCAGTGTGTCTGTGCTGTCTTCAGGCTGTGCTGGAAACCCTGGACATCAGACCTGGAGAGGGATGGAAGAGAGAAGTGGATGAAGTCAGGCTGGGCTGGGAGCAGAGATACCCCAGGGACAGCAGTACTCCAGGACAGATCCTGTCTTTGCCAACATTATGCCAGCAATAGCCTTTGGCATCCACTGCCGGAGCAAAGCTGGGGCTGGTGGAGAGGAGCAGCTGGCACCCGGCTCCTGAGCCCTGGTGTAAGGGCTGGGAGTCCCACTAGCCTGGGGGAAGACAGCCCCAGCCAGCCCATGGAGCTGGAGACAGGAGGGAAGCACCAACCTGAGGTTTATTTGAACGTGTGACTCTCAGCTCCTCCCCGGCCGAACCCTGGAAGAGATGGAGCAGGGTCAGCACTGCCATGGCACAGCGAGCACACAGAGGGCTGGAGCTCGCCAAGAGACAGGAGCCCTGAGCCCCTGAGCCCCTCCCTGACCCCACCACAGGCACCCACCTTTGGGCCCGAACAAGGCAGCGTAGCAGGGGTGGTTGCAGTAGGGTTTGCCATCATGCTGCAGGGAGAGACAAAGAGCATCAGCCCCACCTGTGCTTGTCCCAGCCCTCAGCTGCAGGGGACAGGCACCTCCTGGGCAGCAAACCTCACCTCTGCATGGCCTCCAGACGTCAGGGTCTTGTTGCACTTCTCACATCTGAGGCAGGGCCGGTGCCAGTCCTTCCCCAGAGAAGTCACCTTCTCGGCTGCCATGGAAAGGAGGTGGGTTAGCTGAGGCACAAGGTAGTTTTGGCAGATTGGATGCCTTGCCACCAACCCTAGAGAGGACTTTGGGCACTTTCTCAAGTCAAGGCTCTGTGTTTACACCCAAGTGTGCACACACAATGCCACACACATCCAGGAACACGGATCCACAGCAGCGGTGCCACACCCAGGGTGAGTATGGCTCATCCACGAGGATGGACTGACTTCTACCCCATCTTTCAAAGACCTGAGGACCTCCCTCCTTCCAACATCAGCCTGCAAGGGGATTAATTTCTCCCCAGTAAGCTGGAGCCCAACAAATCACTAGAGTTGGCAGGGGTGAAAGGGAATGCTGGCTAGGACTGGGGAGGCAAAGCCATTGCCACACCCTGCCAACACAAACCAGTCCCCTGCAGCCACAGCTTGGATTCCTCTGGCACCATGGCAAACCAGAGCAGAGCTGGAGCCAGCCATGGGAGGGACAACCTCCTGGAGCCAGGACCTGTTTATGGAGAGAGGGGGGAGCACAGGGCCCCTTTAAATTGGAGCACAGCAGGAGAGAAGGGTATTTTCTGTGTGCTCTTCATATTGGCAGCCGAGCTCCTGGGAATTTATTAAGTGATTAAACAGAACCGTCCACAGAAACTGTGTCAGAGCCAGCTCTGAACACAGTCCCCATGCCTGAAAATGGTACCAAGTGTGGGTAGTGCATGCCCTGGGCTGCCTGAAGCACATCTTTGCAGTCCAAATATGCCCACAAGAGCCTGTGCAAGGAGCAAGCTGGTGGCTGCAGAGGTGGAAGCGGGGGCAGTGCCCAAATGTCACAGCCCTGCTGACATTCCCCAGTGGCACTAAGGGGCTCCTGTTCCTGCAGCCTGGCAGGAGCAGCAGGGTCCTCCCCTCGGGTGCCTGGCCCAGGGTAGGACCCTCCTATCACAGAGAGCACAGCCTCCCCAGCTCTTCTTGCACACTTGGACAGGAGCTCTGCTAAGGCTCGGTACAGCACTCAGGCATGAAGGCAGAGTTCCTGCAAACCCCATCCCTAGTCCTCTCAGCATCACCTCCATCCCACCCCTGCTCTACACAGTTTAGCCCAGAGCAGCCCGAGGCACGCCCAAGCAGCATCGCCAGGCTCCCAAATTCTCGGGGTGCCCCAGAGCCAGCCTTGCTCTGCCTCCTCTGCCAGCGCTCTGGATAATCTGCAGGCACAGAAATCAGGCATCCAGCTTGGTCCTCTGACAGCTTTTGAACCCTCCTTGTCCTCTGCATCAACATTTCATAATAAGTGCAGGCGTGATAAGTGCAAAGTCAAACCGCTCCTTGGCCAAACGGTGCCAGCCCGGCTCCTCCATGGCCACACCTGCGGGCACAGCACGGCCAGCTCACCCCAACCAGGCTGGCACAGACCCGCAGGGAAAGGCACACGCTGCCACCAGCACCTTGGTGGCTCCTGGTGTCAAGCTACACAGGTAAATGAGCACCCTGAGTCGCAGGAACTGCATTGTGCCAAAACCCCCATCCCAAAGCCTGGCTGCAAGCACTGAGCTCAAGGCAGAGCAACACTGCCCATAGCAGGAACCACAGCCCCAGCAGCCCTCTGGGCAGTGCCCACATCAGCCCCAGCATAGCTCCCTGGGGTGGGCACCGCTAACAGGCACAGAGACCAGCTCCTGTGTTTGAGCCTCCAACTCCTTGGCTGGGCACAAGTAGTTAGGGCACAGGCACCAACAGAGCAGAAATAAAGCAGAGAAAGAAGTCAGTGATTGGACCTGAGTTCCAAACCCCTCTTCTCGAGTAAATTAGAAAGCAGGGAGTGTCTCTAAGCTGCTCCCAGCAAACCCCTTCAAGTTCAGTTATGCCAGGCAGCGGAGAGGTCTGGCAGAGGAACCTGCCCATTCCAAAAGCTGAGAGCAAAGTGAGAGGCTCAAGCCCCACAAATACCCTCAGACAGGACAGCAGGTCCATGGCCCCAGAAGGGGCAGGAGCTCTGTGGCCCCAGTTTGGAGGGAAGACATCTGCAGAAAGCCCAGCAGCAGACAGCAGCCCACCGAGGCTCAGAGTTACCCTGCAGCAGCAGCTTAAAAATAACTCCCCAGAGGTGTCATCCTGCTGTGCTAAACCACCAGAACAACGCGTGGGCGACCCACTGACCCAGGCACTTGCCCGAGGGCAGGATTTACCATTGGGAAGGTGTTTATTTCACCTGCCCAGGCTTTCAGAGCAGCCAGTTTTACCAGCTGGGCCTTTGGGCTCCAGAGCAGCTCAGGGCAGCGGGCTGTGCTGGAAGAAGTGGGGCTGGGCTCTCATCTGCTCTGGAACCACCCAGCCCAGCCCGCATCTCCTCGCGGAGGGGATCTACAGGATCACCCACCCGGGGCATCCCGGGGACCCGCAGCTTTGGGACACGCCAGGAATTTGCAGAGATGCGCAGTACAGGACCCAGAGCCCGGCAGCGGTGCCGGGGAGGGGCAGGAAGCCCTTACCGAAGTAGACCTCCTTCTGGCAGCGGGGACACTTGGGCATGCTGGCGGCTCGGCTGGGCTCGGGACTCGGCTCGCACCGGCTCTGGGATGCTCCACGCCGGCCCCGCCGAAGTCACTGCTCGCCCGCCCCGCCCCGGCCCGCCCAGCGCCGCCCAGATGTGCGCCCCGCCCCGCCCAGATGTGCGCCCCGCCCGCAGCTGGAGGGGAGCGTCCCGGGCACGGCCTTGCTAGGGCTCCCCAAACGGGGTCCTGCACCCCTTCCTGCACCTCCCGCACCCCTTGCACTCCCTCCACCTTGCAGCCCACACCCCACAGCCCCCCATCCCACATCCCTGTCCCCTCTGCAGCCCGGCCCTGCCCTCGCTGGGGCTGTGGGGGTGGCCCTGAGCCCCGCTCAGAGAGGAGCTGTGATTGGCATCTGTCAATTAATTAGCCACGCTCCCTGGTAAAGGTTCATGAGGTGCTGCCCACCTGGGCTCGCCCCTCCGAGCACTGTGCTTTTCTCCCAAGGGAGTGTAAAAGCCCTCAGGCAGGGTCTCCTGCCCATGAGGAATTTTGGGGTGCGGGTTGAAGCAGGCGGGAGCTTCAGGACTGTGAACCCCCCCCTCCCTCCTCTTGCAGGACACTGGGAATGGCGTGGGCGCGGCACATGGCTCCGCTGGCTGTGGAGAGCCGGCCCATCTGTGTCACTGACTTTGTCATTTTATTAGGAGGGAGGACTTGTTGTTCCTTTGTGCTTGGCTGTGAAGGAAATGAAAAGCCTATCCAAAGGTCTGTTTTGTATGAAACAATCCTCCCCGGGGCACGTTGCTGTGCTGGAAAGGTCATGAGGGCTTGTGAAAGCCAGGACGCCTAGTGACTGCCTCTCGAAATGCGAGGCATCCCTCCCCGGCACAAACAGGGCCCTGCTGACATCGGATCCCACCCGTGGGTGCAGGAAGAGAGGCGGCAGGCTGTGCCCAGAGGCGAAGTTCATGTTGGGCTGGGACTGCTTTAGGACCCTGCCTGGCTCCAGCAGCCTCCCCTCCCTGCACAATCCCCCTGCTGATGCTCCCTGCTGCTGCCAGTGCTCCAGGTCTTTCACCCCTGGGATGAAAGCACCCTGCTCCAAGGGCAGCACCCACACTGGCAGGGTGTCACCGGGAGCAGCTCCCGGCTGCGGCGTGAGTCATGCTGAGATGCTGAGACGGTGTCTTGCAGAATGGGAGGGGGGGCAGACGTGTCCTGCAAGGGCCTCCACCCTGCTTCCTCCCCATTCTTGCTGCCCTGAGGCACCAGTACATGCAGGCACCCATATTTCACCCATCACATCCCCTGTACCCAGACACAGCATCCAGCTGGGCACCCAGCTAACCCTTCCCCACATCCCAAGGGGTGCAGCTGGCACCCTGATTAAACAGAGGGGGCAAGGCATGTCCCCTCCCCACTCTGGTGGCCCTGCTTCCCCTCCTAAGCAGTACCAGGCTGCTTTGGGGCCATGACTGGCTCGGGCAGACGCCTTCAGCTGCACTCCCTTTTTAGGCAGGTTTTGTGGCGGCCAGCAGCTGAAAACTGCCCTCTTGCAAGTCTCCTCCAGCTGGCCAGCCCTGCGGCCAGTCCCCATGGACCACTTGGCTCAGCTCCTCTGTGGCAGGAATGCTCCCACCCCAGCTGGGGCAGCAGGGGCCTCTGCATGGCCCAGCACACGGAGCTGAAGCTGAGCTGGCTGTCATCTCCTCTCTGTGTCTCCATGGACTTTCTGGAGATTGCTCTGTTCACTCAAAAGAGCAGGCAGAGCCACTCTCACCACTGAGCAACATGGTGCTCTTTGCCTGGCTTGCTGGTCCCTTGACTCTCCTGGCTGGCCCTGCTGGGTACCAGAACCCACAGACCTTGGGCTAAGCCCATCCTGCTTCACAAGGAGTGAGCCAAAGCATGGTGGTGGTGTGCCCTGCAAACCTACATGAATCCCAGCAAGCCAGTCTCGGAGGGAAGGCTGCTGTGGGACACATCCCTGGATCCTGCACACCATGGGAGCCGGGCTGGTCGTGGACCCCCTGATCAACACGCACACACAGGGCTGGGGCAGTGCAGCAAAGCCATCTGGTAGAGGGCCCCAGGAAGGAGGGAGGAAGGGCTACAGGTTCTCCCGGAGCACAGCAGCATCTCAGGAGCCCATGGGTTGCAGCCCCGTGCCCATTTTACAGGGAGTGAGTCCATAAACACTTGGAATGCAGGTGTGTGAAACCCATTAGCGCTCTGTGATGGAGCAGTACACTGTGCTGGAGGGGAGCCGGCTGGAAACACTGCAGCAGGCTGACATTTGGGGTCACTGCTCCTTCTGCCATCCAGGGTGCCCCCAGGACACAAAACCAAGCTGCAAGGGTGTGGGAACCTTCTTGGAGTGGCAGTGAGCAGCAGCCAGCTCATCCCTCTTCATTGCGGTGCTGCCCACGCATACAGACGAGGTCATCCAGGGAGCAGCTCCAGTGCGGGGCACAGACAGCACCATGGAGCAGCAGGAGATGGGCAGGGGTGGTATTTTCAGCAAGCCCAGGTCCCACCCAAAGCATCATTTCAAATCAAGGTTCATAGCCTGACAGGGAAACAACCCAGCCAGTGCCAAGGGAGAGCAGCCTCTTCAACAGAGCACAGTTTTATCTTATCTGCAGACCTTGTTCCAGCTAATTTAACCATTAGACTGAGCATGCCTCAGCTGTCCATGCCCTCTGATAGGAATCTGTGGGTGAGGCTCTATCCTGAAGCATCCGGCGCCAGCGCTCCCCGATGGCATGGCAACAGCCCTGGGAAAACCTGGGCTGTCTCATTTGTTTGTTTGGCTGGTGTTGTTATGGCCAGAGCTATAACCTCCCTTGGCAAGGGCCAGCACCAGCTCCCCAGCTCCATCTGTGGCCTATTTTGTGCAAGGTGGCTTCAGCCCCCAAGACTTTCTTGGGCTGCTGGGGTAGAGTTGCGAGTCAAGAGCTCCTGGGTGTGCCAGAGCTGCCTGCCCAACTATTCCCTTCAAGCATCTTGACTCCTGCAGTAACAACTGGGAAAGCCACTGGCATTTTTGCAGGCAGGGCAGTGACATAAGCCAATTTGGCTTTTTTTTGCTAGCACACCAAGGAAAAAAACAGCTATTTCCATGTGGCAGACCAGCCCGTCTGCCCAGGCAGCAGGCAGGCAGTGGGGTAGGGGCTTCCACAATTCTCACAGCCCTCAGTCCCCTTGCACAGAGGGGAGAGGATGCACCAGTGAGGGCGTGACCCAGGGGCCAGTGACACCCCGGTCCAGCACTGTCCCAGCACTGTCACAACTGCAAAATCTCCCTGCCTGGCCACGCTTCAGCCCACGCTTGTGCAAGTCAAAGGCCCCCTCAGCCAAGACTCTGCCGTAAAATATGCGCTTCACAGCCCAGCGTGGAACTCTGATTTGACAAGAAAATTATAGGATGGCTTGGAACAAGGCTGGCAGGAGCTGGGGGAGCTGCCAGGCGCGTGATCCCATCAAAAGGCCCACGGAGCTGCTCGGTGAGCCCTGCAACAGGGGCTGGAGGGCTCTCCCCCCACTCCCCTCCCATCACCTCCGGATTTGCACGTGGCTAATCCCATTACCAGACAGACAGGAAAACAACGGCACGAAGGCGGCTGTCAGGGCAAATTACACCCTGAGGAGAACCTCTGGGATACATCTTCATAAAGCTGACAGGCTGGGAGTAAATTGTGAGCAAGACAGCAGCAGAAAAGGCCTTCCAGGAGCGGGGGGCTTGGAAAGGGACACTCTGTGGGTTTGTGGCACACCCACCAGCACGCTGCCACTGCTGCTGTAAAGCCCCAAATGGCCTGAGCCTGTGAGAGATGCTCGCTGCCACGCCAAAATCTGTGCTCGGTGCCCTTGGGGACACAGTGCAGAGCCGTCCTGCCGCGGGCACGGGCAATCACATGTCTGCTTCCAGCTGAAAACTGTAAAAACGCTCCCAGGCCAATTCAGTCCCTTGTCCGGTCAGCTCTCACCCTCAGAGGCAGGGTGTGAATTATCATGCCTGGGTTAATGTTACACTGCACGAGCAATAACAAACTGGGATGGAGAGCTCAGGGCTGCGCACGTGGGGACACCACAGGCACACGGCTGCGACTTCCAGAAGTGGGACAGAAGGGTGTGGCAGCCTTTCCAAGCCTGCCAAGATGTGGAAAATCTCCTCCAATTTCACCCAGGCTCCCCCAGTCTTCCTGACTACAGTCTGGCCAAAGTCTCTGCTGCCATCTGCTCTTTCCTGCAAGCTTTCCATTAGCGGCAGCCCGAGGAAACCTCCTGGCCAAATCCTGCTGGGGGAGGATTTGGTACATTTTCCTGGCATGGCCTGGCTGTTTCTATTGTGGCTATCAAATGGAGCCAGGATTGTCAAAGAAGCAGAGTCTGCTGCTTTGGAAAGCTGCCTGGTGTCCAGGAGGCGTTGCCTTTGCCTGCCAGGGAGATGCACATGGGTGCTAGGGGCTGGCAGGGACTCTGGACACTGCCCAGGGGCTACTCACAGGGATCTGTGCCAGGGATCACCTCCCCAGCCTCCCTGGCAGCGCTGCTTGCCCTGGGCTGACTCCAGGCTGTTGACGCCACACCTTTAATTCCTGGTTAAAAATTCACTGGAGGTGAGGCAAAGGGGTGCAGAAGTGTTTGCTCTCTCTGTGAGCACGCTGCTCGGCGTGGTCATGCCGTGGCAGCAGAGCAGGAAGGTGAAAAGGATGTGATGAAGGTGCTCTGACACCCCCAGGCATGACAGAGGGCCAGGGCAGAGCAGGAGCAGGGAGGAGAGGAGGAGAATTCCCAGGTTTCACAGCCATCAGCAGCCTACACACCTCCATCCCATGGAGCTGGACAGATAAATCTGGCCATAGCATAAATCCCGTTCAGCCAGCCTAGTTCATTCTAGAAAAGAAACAAGCCAGCGCCTAAGTGAGCAGTGATAAGATAGATTTGAACTCAAACAGGAGACCTCAGCCAACCCAAACCAATCCTAAAAGCAAACATATCACTAGCTAGGGAGCTAGGTGGTGCTGAGACCCCGACCAATCAGTTGCCCAAGCACAGGAGTTTTGAACCCCCTATAAAAGAGAGTTCAAAACAATAAACCATACTGTTTGTCCCATGATCTCAGTGCCTTGAGTCATGTGTCTGTCTCCAACCCACAGCCATGACCAGCAGTCTGGCCCAGGGCACTCCAGGAGCCCCCTAAGCTCTCAGGATGGTTCCCAGCTTCTCATCCTACCTGAAAACATGAAGGCTGATGCAGATCTCCACCTGTATCCTGGGGTGGTCCCTTGTGGATGCCCCCAGGCAGCTGTGCTGGTGAGGGGGGCCAGCAGCACTGCTCCCTCCCCAGTGTCACAGCCAGAACCTGCACCCACAGCTCTCCCTGCCCCACTGCACTGGCACGGGGATTTACAGCCCAAATCCTTCTCCTCTGCTTGGCTCTGTGCCATTCCTTCTTCTTCATCCCTGTGGGCTCTCCTGCACCCTCTGCAGTATTTAAAGCCAGTTCTTTAACCTGCCCCTGGGACCAAGCCAAAGCTCAGGCAGGCCAGGAAGAGCCCCTCTCCCACTCCAGGGAGTAGCTGAGCCAGCTCTTGGCCCTTGTGGAAACAAGCTGTGCTTACTGGGTCACTTTTAATATTCCTTCTGAAATCACATCTTCCAGCACTTCATCCCTGCTGGCTCCTGTTTATTGACTTCCCAGCACATGCTTTAAATCTGTCTGGCTGCCCTGCCCAGCTGTGCTGCTCTGGCCCCCAGCATCCCAGAGCCAACCTGTCCTGCCATCTCCCTGCATTCCAGGGCCCCTCCACACTGTGATGGTTGCATGTCCCTTCCCTGCATGGACTGGCTCAGATGTCCCCAGGGCTGCCTTCATCATTCCTATCCCTACTTAGTCCATTCCTGGTGTTTTCCATGTGTGCTGTGCCTCTCTGGAAGCAGCCTTTGTGCACTCTCCATCTGTTTTGTGGGTGATGAAGGACAGCACAAGCCATGCAGCCCCATTCCTGGTGGCATGGACACCTTTGGCCTTGTGTTGAGAAGCATCACTAGGTGACAATCCTGCTCCTCCCGCAGCCTGGGCACACCCAGGCTGGCACCCATCACCCAGACTGCCCTCAGAACAGTCTGACCAGCTGGTGAGCTCTGCTGGGCTCCCAGGAAACCTGGGAGCCAGCAACTGAAATGGCCCAGGACAAATTCACAGGCCTTGGGGGATTTCCAAGCAAAGCTGTGTCCACTTTGTTCTCTATTTTCATCTGTACCCTGGAGAGCATGTCTGTAATCACCAGGGCCCTCCGACTTTTTTAGCCCACTAGCAAGTCCAAGTTGAAAAAAAAATAAAATATTTGACATCCCTGAGGGGAAGGATGTTTTCCAAGCCTCAAGTAAAGGAGCACTTTCAGCTCACACAGGCCTCCCAAAAATAAATACAAAAATGCACCAAGGATTAGAGGCCAGAGCAGCCCCACACAGACCCACCAGCACAGGAACAACGCTCAGCACACACAGATCATCCCATACAGGTCCCCAAAGCTCTCCTACAGCCTTTAGGTTTCTGTTCTCAATGCCTGCTGTACCTGGGAGACACTTTGGGTCAAGAGAGGTGCCCAGTCCCAAGGGTGGGGAGGACACTGCCCACCCAGAGCAGCCAGCTTGTGCCCTTCAGTGTAGCAGAATGCTGTGATGTTTGCAGGCTTCCCAGCGCTCCCTTGGGCAGCAGAGCTGAATTTTGTCTATTTTTAATTTCATTGCATTCCTTCGGCAAAACCCTCATGGGGAAAAGAAAAATGTCAGGATTTAAAAAAAAAAAAAAAAAAGGAAGGAAGATAAAGAAATTGAGGGGGAAACAGCCCATGGTGGGATCCTGTTGGCATTGCCGAGTCTGGCTGGTGCACATTTTGGGGCCAGGGAGGTGCTGGGGAGGAAAATAATCCTGTGCAGGCCTTCAGGGAAGCTCCCTGCTGCAGGGGATGGCCACAGGCTAGCACAGCGAGGCTGGCATTTTAAGCTCATTAATTAAAGATGGGAAATGAGAGCTGCAAGGGGAGATGGATTCGTGCCACAGGCAGTGTTTGCAGCTGTAGTGGGATGAGCGATGGGCACCACTGCTGCTGCACGGGGCAAACTTGGCAAATTTTGGCAGCGAGGACCCAGCTGCGGGTCAGGGGAGGAACCAGCAGAGTGACACTGCTCTGATTTACACTGCAGCCTTGTCCCTAAAGCATCCCCGGGGTCAGGTCTCTATAGAAACCCCAGCAAAACACCAACACACTGCCGACCCAGAGCTGCGCTGCCGAGCCCTCTGCGCCTGGGAAAAGGCTCCAGGAATCGCTGCCAGCAGGGAAAAACCACTGCCCTGAGCCGGGAACGCCACTGCTGTGCCTGTCCTGCAGCTATGCCTGGGCAGGGAGCGAGCCAGAGGCTGTGGTTGGCAACCAAGCCCTTCTCCTGGGCAATGGAACAGCAGCGGGCCGGCTGCATTTAGCACAGGGATGCCTGGGTCCCCAGGGTCTCTTGCCAGGACGTGACAGAAGGGACGAGCCCAGGCAGCAGTTCCCAGAAGCTGTGTTTGGTTTGGCAGCCCCAAGCTCCGCGCCTGGCTCTCCAGCTGCCCAGCTGCAAGGGGGAATAGCTGGATGATGTCTGCAGGCAGGGCTGGCATCTGCCCGGGCACAGGGCCTGCCCAGTGCCCCCACACTGCATTCCTGCCCTGCTGCTGCCAGGCCGAGCTTCCCCCATGCCAGCCCCACTCAGGCACTGTGCCTGCTCAGCAAGCCCCAGGCTGGGGGGAACAATGGCACCTGCTCTTTAACTTCACTCATTTCCCACTGGCCGAAACTGGGAAGGGCACATCCCACCCCATCCCATCTGCAGGGCCAGCACAGCTTCCTACAAGCCCGCTGTGCTCCCAGGAGGAGCCAGCCACAGTAGCAGACTCCCACCTTGTTGCGGGACCCCAGGGATGCTGTGTGGTGGGCACAGCCTCCCCCACCTCCACCCAGAGCAGCTGAGCTGCACAGCACATCTCTCAAAACCTTTATTGTCAGCAAATAACAAAAGTCAGCCCTGCAGCAGCACAGGGAGGCTGAAGGGAGCGGGGTGCTGGCACCCAGGGCCCCCTGCCCCAGCCCCCTCCCCGTTCTCCTGGGCAGCAGCAGGGCTGGGCGTGCACGGGGGGACAGGTGAGATGGGGGGCACATGTCATTCTCCAAAGCAAGGAGCACATTTACAACTGCTTATAAATAAACAACAACAAGGAGAAAACCTCTGGCTCTGGGAAGCAGGGGAGGGTCCTGCTGCCCAGGCCACCAGCCCAATGCGCTCTGTCCTCCAAAGGTGGGGAGGGGAGAGGAGAGGAGAGCCCCCTCCACCAGGGCTGAAGCTGCCGGGGGTCAGGCTGGGGGGCATCAACATAAACCAGTCCGCAGAGCAGGCTGGGGCACCTACAGGGGATGTAGGGAGGTGCCACACCTGACAGTGGACAGGGACAGCGGTGGGACCTACGGATGGAGCAGGGCAGTGCTGCCAGGTGTCCCACATCTCCAGCAGCTGGTGAAGGAAGAGGGCTGGGCACCCTCAGGACTGAGGGACAGCCTGGAGCACTCTCCCATGGCACCCACCATTCCCTGCACACAGGGACATGCCCACGCCTCCCCTGCTGCCTCCCACCCTCAGGGGGCTGGTGGGAGGGCAGAGCACATTGGGAACCGCCGGAGATCCCTTCTACCTTTGCCTTAAAACACTGAAGCTTATATTAGAGACTATGATAATAACAACCCAGGGGCAGGGCTGTCCTGCCTGGAGGAGTAGAGACAGCAGAGAGGGCACAGCTCCGTGGCCAGCCTGGTGAGGGTCTGCTCAGGTGGGAGCAGGAGGTTAGTACAGGGGGACACAGAGCGTGCGGGCAGCTGGGGACGCTGCCTAGGGCTGGTTCTTCGCCTCAGGGTCTTTGTCGTAGATGTAGCTCCCCACAGCTCCGGTGTTGACACCTGCACGAGGCAAGAAACAGGAGGGTGAGGACAGGGGCATGCTCCAGGGAGGTGTCCCCTCTAGGTGGTGGCATGAGTGCTGAGAGGGGTGGCCCACGCAGGGCACGTGCCCTGGGGCTGGTTGCCCACCCCGTGTGCCCGCAGTGCTCACCCTTTGGCCCGAAGAGGATCCCGTAGCAGGGCTTGTGGCAGTACGGCTGTCCATCGTGCTGTGGGGGGCAGAGAGAGAATCCTGTCACCTGGGCTGGGGGCCAGGGCAAATCCTGTCCCCAGGACGTGCCCACCTGGCTGGACACCGCTCTTGCTCTTGCCCTACAGACACCCCAAAAATCCCAGCCCTTGGCCAGGCTGAGGGGCTGCTCCTCCCAAACCTGTCCACCTGCCTCAGGATGGCCTGGGATATCCCAGCCTGGACCAGGATGGCCAGGGACATCCCAGGCACACACTCCCAGCATCCCCAGGTGTGCAGCCAGGGTTCTGAGGCTGGCACAGCCTTACCTCGGCGTGGCCTCCCGGGGTCAGCGTCTTGCTGCAGCGCTCACAGCGTAGGCAGGGACGGTGCCAGTCCTTCCCCAGCGAGGTCACCTTCTCAGCTGGAGTGGGACAAGGACAAGGAGGGAGGGTCACACCAGCTCCCTGCAGCATGCTGAGGGCAGCATTCCCCTTGGAGATATCACAAAAACCCAGGAGAGCCCTCAGGATCTGCAGCCTCCCACACCCCTCTGGTGCCTCACAGGTGACACAGGATGGCTGAGGACAGAAATTACCATGTGGGAGGTGACAGCAGGGGACACAATGTGGATAAAGCCCTACAGCCAGGAGTATATCCAAGAGGATCCATCCCTGAAGGGTCATACCTCTGTGCCCACAACCCCCTCTCTGATCCAAACCCCACTCCCAGCCTCTCTGCATGCCCAGGGATCCTGCACAGCGCCCAGTCCCATGGGGCCGTGTCACCCTGTGGGACTGTGTCACCCCCAGGCGAGCACACCCTGCCCACTGGCCACCTTACCAAAGTAGACCCTCTTGCCACAGCGTGGGCACATGTTGGGCTCCCCGGTGAAGGTGGTGACACTGGAGGCTGGAAGAGAAGAGGACACATGACTGGGAAGTGGGGGGACATCTCAACCAGGTGGGGAGGTCCCCACACACCACACCCTGCAGCCACAGCATCACCAAACATGGTGGCTCTGCCGTGGCTGCCCAGCATGGCACAGGGCCAGTCCTGCCCAGCCCAGGATGGCAAAGGGCCAGTCCTGCCCAGCCCAGGATGGCAAAGGGCTAGTCCTGCCCTGCCCCTCACCTTTGCTGGGTCCCCTGGGAGGCGCAGCATTCACCTTCCTCTCCTCCACCTTCACCGGGTGCTCGATGGGTCCCGGAGCTGTCTGCCCCTCGATCTGCGGCTTGTCGTAGATGTAGGAGCCGGCCCCGCCGATGTTCACCCCTGCAGAGGGGCACAGAGGGGCTGCCTGGGAGCCCTGGGGTGTCCACTGTCCCCCCAGCCCCGTCCCACCTCCCCA
The DNA here is from genome assembly GCA_009812075.1 of Sialia sialis. Taxonomy (NCBI): domain Eukaryota; kingdom Metazoa; phylum Chordata; class Aves; order Passeriformes; family Turdidae; genus Sialia; species Sialia sialis. The sequence goes on along the minus strand of VRYO01001717.1, from coordinate 3,945,567 downwards.
GCCACTGCTGCACTTCAGCCCTGGCTTGCTTTCTCCTGACCCAGCCACATCTGGGATGGGAGAGTAACTCCACCTTCTGTCTGAATGGGAATTTGGTTTTTTTAAACATTAAAAAAAAAAAAAAAAAAGGGCAGCTGTCAGAATAGATTCCTTCCTTCCCTCCAGAAGTTCTCTCCCTCTGCACAAGCAGCCTGGGACTGCAGTTTGCTGGCTCGATGCTCAGCCCACACTAGCCTGGCTTTTGGGATGTTGCTCAGGCCAGCAGTGGGGTGAGGGGACGTGGCCCCTCCTGCAGGGCAGCACAGCCCCAGGGGCAGGGGGCACACGGACGTACCTTTGGGGCCGAAGAGTGTGGCGTAGCAGGGCTTGTGGCAGAAGGGCTTCCCATCGTGCTGGGGAGAGAGGGCACTGTTAGGATGCTGAGTGGCCACCACGGCTCCCCCAGGGGCACCTGGTGTTTAGAGACCAGCCTACACCCCAAAATGCAGCCAGCTCTGGGTCTGCAGCACCAGCCTAACCCACCTGAGCACTCCTGCATTGGGCTGTTGTGCATGGGCTGTGCCCTCGGGCTGCTCAGCCACGGGCACCTCCATGCCCCCTGTGCACAGCCAGCCCTGAGCCAGCACCATGGGAGCTCTGAGCCTCGCCTTTCCCTGCCTTGGGCCAGGATCAGAGCCCAGCCCAGCTGCTAGGGACCCAGCTATCGTCTGGGGCCATTATCACAGGAAGCCATGCGGCAGGCGATAAGCCCCAGAACTCCCCATAGCTGCTTCTCATGGCCCAGCTGGAGCGCAGTCAAGGAGAAAAGAAAGAGTGTTTGTGGCTGGGGCAGGGGGCCAGCCAGCAGAGCCTGCCTGGAAAACCCACTGGGAGCTCCAGCAGGATCCCACCCCATCTCCTGCTCAGCATCCTAGCCCTCCATCCCTCTGCTGCAAGGCAAGGGCTCCTTGCCCACCAAGGGCGGGGTGGCAGCTGAGCAGAGGTGCTGGGACAGCCAGAGGTGGGGCTGGGAGAGCCAGAAGGCTGTGAGCTGGCCAAAGGCAGCTGCAAAATATTGCAAGGCAGAAATGTGAGCGAGCTCACAGCGTTGCCGTGCCAGAGGGGAGGGTAAACATTTGACTGGTCTCCCCGCGACACCTTTCCAACCTAGCCTCCTCAAAAGGAGGGAGGAAAAGCAGGGAAGGGCCAAATCCTCTCTCGGCACAGTCAGTGGGGCTTGGCTGCCATCCCCTATGGGAACAGAACCCAACCTTATATGGAGAAGCAGCAAATCTGGGCTTTTCCCGGCCTGGAGCACAGATCCACCTCGCTGGCAGGGCAGGCCCTGCTTCCCCACGGGCTGGGGGCCACCAGCACGGCTGTCCCTGCCAGAGCCAAGCTAAGGAGCTGGTGACACTGTGGAATGACAGGTGCCGTGCAAACCCAGGCACCGGATGTCACACGGGGACACTGCCCAGCTGAAACACAGTTGTCCCTAAGCCAGAGCAGCTGCCACCACCAGCGTGGCGCCTTCACACGCCCAGGACCTGGGGAGTGGCAGTGGCATCACACTCCAGCACAAGCTCCAGGACGCAGAGAGCACCAAGCTCTTGCTGCCTTGGCAATCCAGGCATTCCCCATTCTCGGTGCTTTTAACCACAGGGCAGCGCAGGCTCTTGGCACACACACCTCTCCAAAGCCTGTGCAATGTCCAAACAAGCCTGCCCAGCGCATGGAGCTTCAAGAGCTTCCTGGGGCGTGCCAAGCCACACCACAGGGACACCACACGTGGTGCCAGCACCACTCTGTGGCTTGCCCAGGGCTGTGCATGCAGCAGCCACAGCGTGTTCTGCTGGGCTTGCGTGCCCCACACGGCATCAGATATCTGTTCTTGGATTCCCCAGGCCTGTTCTTGGATTCCCACCCCAGCAGCTCTTACCTCAGCGTGCCCACCCGGCGTCAGGGTCTTGTTGCAGCGCTCGCACTTCAGGCAGAACTTGTGCCAGTCCTTGCCCAGGGAAGACACCTTCTCAGCTGCAGGGGACATGAGAGAGGGGTGAGCTCTGGTGAACCAAGCATCCCCTGTGGGACTGAAAGCTGTGGGAACCAAGGGGGGCTGCACCCAAGAAGCTGCTCACACCGTGCACATCAGAAAACAGGAGCCAGCCTGCTGCAGCCCTGTGGGCACAAACCCTCAGTGTCCAAGCCCTCAGAGCACTGCACCAGCACTTCAGAAGAAGATGAGCCCCATCCCAGCTGGACGCAGGACACCACACAGCTGCCATCCCACACGCGCTTTCCCACGCGCCATTCCAGCAACGGTAGCGTTCTCTCCCCTGCTCCCCGTGGCTATTTTTACCCGCCACGTTACCCGGAATGACTTCACTCCCATTCAAATATTTGGCGTTTCCATGCCCACCCCGCCCGTGCAGCCACACTCCCCCCACGCACAGCCTGGGGAGCCTCAGCTGCAGCTCCAGAGATGCTCCTGGAGGAGGGGAGGACAGCCAGCCTCCCCTGGCACCCAGGGTGGACATTTGGTCCTGGAAAACACTTGTCCCCCTCACCCCCAGCCTGGGGACAAGCACAACGTGCAGGTGGGCTCACAGCCACTGTCCTTGCATGGCCACAACTCGCTGCCAGCACTGAGAACAGCATCAAGTGGGCAAATTCAGCCAGCTTTGAGGCTGTTGTATGAATACAAACACAATCCTTCCGTCTGGCCCTGAGCTGCAGGTCTCCAGGAGCGCCCTGGGAGGCAGCACAGGCTCCTCTTGCATCCCCAGCCTTGCTCCATCCCTCCTCCCTCCCAGCTCCTGTGCCCCCCACAGATTCCTGCTGGCCCTCCCTCTGCCCGGCACATGTGCAGAGACAGCTGGAAAACAGCGTGAGCCCGTTAAAGCCACCGTAAAACTAAATCAGGAGAGCCAAATAAAATATTTAACAAGCGAGTGAAAGCGCAACCGGAGCCGGCCCCACTCCAGGAGAGCCCTCTTCCATGGTGTTTGCCCCCAGGACCTCAGCAAATGTCACCTGCGTGCACCCAGTCGAGATGGGGGTCAGGAGCTCCCCAAAGGGCAGGTCCTGGCTGCCACCCTCCTCCCAAGGCAAACAGCTGCATCCGGGGCATGCCACAAGGCCAAGATAAGCTGAAACTATGGCATCACCACCCAAAAATTCCACCCCAGTGCAAAGCAGGATGGTGGGAGGGGCAGTGGGGCAGAGCCAGAGCCATTGCACCAGGGTGCACAGGAGGCTCCTGAGAGGATCCCAAGCAAGCACGTGGAAGATGGCCTTTGGGACTCGCATCAGTTGGAAAAGCTCCAAATCTATCTCCTGCTGATGAGCCAAACCCCGGCAGGAGCAGACAGCAGGGCAAAGGGATGACCCTCTAGAGCCAAAGTTGCCAGGGCTAATCCCTGCTGGCTCCAAGCCCGGGGACTCAGGAGTGCCCATGTCTCCCCAGCCCCTCACAGAAGGCAGCACACAAGGAAGGGACCGGGGCCAGCGCTGCCCTCCTTTTCCTCTGCAGCTCTCATCTGCCTCTGGGAGAAGCAGGCACAGGGTGAGCAGCCCCCAGGGATCCCCCAAAAGCAAGGAATACAGAGGTTCCAGCACCCCACTGCAGCAGGAACGGGCTCCTCCCCGGGCTGACCAGGGAGGGAAACGGAGCGTGATGGGCTGAAAGCCGAGCCCGGGGCTCGGGGCCAAAGAACCACTCGGCTTTGTCACGGTGGCTGCACACAGAGCCGGGCCAGGCTGTGCTCCGGCTGCGTCACCCCAGCTCCCCCTGCCCCGAGCCAGCGCCGTCACGGCCACGGCTGCAAAGAGGGAGGAATCTCCGGCGGATGTTTTCCAGAGGCCATGGCAATTATAGCTGGCCACAGCCCCCACCAGCTCCTTCCTGCTCCCGCAGTCACCCCACCTCCCCCCAAATAATATTTCAGTAGATGGAAATCCTGGCTCTTCCCTGACGGATGCAGGAGGGATGCGTGGCAAGGGGATGGGGCAGCAAGGATGAGGCGGACAGGAGCACCGGGACATCCCGGGAACCACGGGGGTGCCCCCGCCTCCCGACGGCTGGTCCGGCATCCTCCGGCTGCAAACAAGGATTCCCGGGGGATGCATGCGGGAGCGGCACAGCCGGGATGCCTTTCCAGAAGGCATTGTTCGCAGCGAGCAGAGGAAGCAGCTTGGAGCCACCCCAGCCCATTTCCAGGGCAGCAGCCTGCGGCCACGCCATGCCATAAATCACAGCGCAGGGAAGGGACCAGCGCCCAGATTTCCTGTCACTCGGCCACAGCTGCTCCGCTGTTGCATCAGCTGCACAGGAAAAGGCTCCGGCCGCATCCTCCTGCTGCTGGGGGAGCCCCCCGCTCACAGCAGCACCCCCGGCACCGCAGGAGCATCCCGGGGCTGTGCCAGCTCTCAGGGGGAGCAGGGGGTGGCACAGGGCAGACGTGGCACTGCCCCAGCCTGTGCCACCAAGGGCCACTCCCCGTGCTCGCAGCATCACACCGAGCAAACAGAACAGCGAAGTGATGCTTATATCCTAAATCTGGCCTGCTGCTTCTCTTCTCTCATTCTAATCACAAAGATAGCTGGGCAAGAGGAAGGGGCACAATTGCAGCAGACTTTTTTTTTGTCTCTGTTTTTAGATAAGGCACGCACATCCTGCTCTGCCCCCTGAACCCCCCCTTGCACACAGCCGGATTTAAACCAGCACCCCCTGGCAGGGCAGCGTGCTTCACTGCAGGAATTTGGCCTCTGCCAGTGTGTGTGTGCCTCAGGGGTTTGCCAGCCCTGTGTGGGGTGCCCGTGGATAACAAACCTAGGGGAAACACGCCCGAGGAGAGGTCTGGTAGCTGCAGGGTGGGTTTGCCCTGTGCGAGGGATGCAGCCCACACTGCCGAGCCAAGGCAGGCTGATCCCATGGCTCCAGAGCACCCCCGCCCTAGACACAACGCGGCCCAGCCCCAAATTGCCCTCCGTGCCCAGACAAAGCAGCTGGCACGGGGCAGAAGTGGGTGCATCCTCTCAGCATGGGAAGAGAGCATCCCTCCTCCCAGTTTCTGTGCCGCCAGAGCCAGCCCCAGGCCCTCGCACAGGTATTTCCACAGCCTGACGTCAGTGCTGCTCCCAGGAGAACGCTCATTCCGAAAAGGAACCGTAGCTGCAGCTGCGTCTCTGCAAAGGGCTGGGCTGTGCCCCATCCATCCTACCACAGCCCTGGGAGAGCACGGGGAAGGGCTGGCAAAGGCAAGTGTGGCAGTGAGGATGCCAAATCCCCACAGGGATCCGGCGACAGGCATCCCTGGTGGAGAGGGATGCTGTCAGGCTGGCTGCAGATGCACTTCAAAGCAGCTGCAGACACAAAGGAATGAAGAAAGAGAAGTGCGAGGAGAGGAGCCTGGTAAATGGCTGGAAACAAAGCCAAGAGCCGTGAGCGAGCAGCTTCATCCCTTCCCCAGCTCCTCACCAAGTGGCCAGGAGATGGAAAAGGTGGAAGGACAGGCTGAGGGTTTGCTGCCCTTGCCGTGCCCGGCTGTAGCCCGAGCCACTCTGCCCTTCCCAGCCCCTGCCCAGCCCTGCCCTGGGGCAGCTCCTCTCCCCCATCCCGCAGCCTGACGCTCACACCGCACCCTGATTTGTGGCCAAACGTGTATATTTAGCTTCCCTGCAGCACGGCAAGGCAGCCCTCCAGCTCGCTGGGCTCCCTCCAAGAGTGCAAGAAAGCCAGCTCAGCACAGCCTTGCCACAGAGCACAGGGAATAGCCTGGGGGGGCTCCCACTTCCAGCCACGGGGAGAGACAAGGTCTGCCCTGGGATCTGAGCCACTCAGAGAAGGGGGTTTGACTTGCAGCCACAGTCCCGATGCACAGCAATGCTCCCATCCACCCTGCTGCTCCCTGCCTCTCCTCTGGCACAGCCTGGCATGTCACTGGCCAGGAGCCTCCAGTCTTCCACTCTGGTTTGCAGGGCCAGGGCAGCCTCCAGCAAGTCCCTCACCATTTTCTACAGGGATTCACCAAGCAGCATCTGAGTTTGGGCAGCTGGGTGTGTCTGTGCTGGGAGAGGATCAGTGGGGGACACCACCAGAAAAATCAGAGGCCCAGCCAGGGCAGTGGTCAGTGAGAGCTGGGCAGGCACACACAGAAACCACTCCCTGGGTAGCTGCTGGTTCAGTGCACACTGTTCCTTCTGCATGCTGAGATGTCATCTCTGGCAGGCAGTGCTGGGAGAATAAGACAGCTCCCTGGCCCTTTTCAGCAAGAGCAGGATTCTGGGACATGCTGGAGCAGCCAAGCTTGTCAGAGTGCCCCTCCTGCCCCATGGCTCCTCACCTCCCTGTGTGGCCCAGGGCTGAGGATGCTCAGGATCTCCCTTGGTGCTCCCCACCAGCAGAATGGTGGCACAGCTCTCCCCATCCTCATTGCCAGGACCTGTCTCCCTCCATCATCTCCCTGGTAGCTTTGGGGCCCCTGGCAGGAGCAAGGGGCACCACCATCCCACCAGAAGCAGAAGTGGCACCATGGCTCATGCTCCAGGCTCTGCGTTGGATTGCAACACTGCAGTGACAGATTTTCCATTACTGCTTGCTTGGGCGTCCCTGCCCCGCCTTTCCTTTCCAGTCCCATCAGCTCACCTCTCCCCATCCCTGTGCTCCTGCCAGGGACCTGGAGGGAGGATGGGAACACGAGGATCTCTGTCTGCCTAGAAGCTGGGACACGGGTGCAGGACTCTGTAATCCAGACACCAAACTGAGTCAGCCAGGAGCAGCCCTGGCTTGGCAGAGAGCTGCCTGCCAGCTCCAAGCCTCCAGCACTCACAGCTCCAGCAGCAGTCCCGCTCCCACTGCTGGCAATGCCAGCACCACACTGCCAGGAGCCCCAGCAAAGCCCAGGACACAAGAGCAGGGGGAGCCACCCCTCACACCACCCTGTTCCACACTCCCACAGACCATTTTCAGTAACCCGTGCTTTTTTTCCTGAGGAAAAAGCTAATGCTATTCAGCCTGTTCTTCAACTTCCCACAGAGGCATCCCTCCCATCGGCAAGGCTCTGAGCAGGGAAGTGGAGCATCCTCAGTTACTGCTCTGCAAGGTTCTCTCACAATCCCAGACCTGGCAGCTCCCAAGGAACCCAAGCCTGGCTGTGCCCACACCGCACTCGAGCCGCTTCCTTTGTTAGGGACTGTCATGGAAATCAAGCCCTCCTGCTTCTCCTGCCCCATCATCTCCCTGCCTGGAGCCAAGGACAGCAGTTACTTATTAATTGCACCGTGGCTTCTGCAGCTTGAATTTCGCCGGGCTGACCCTGCAGGGATGTGCTCTGCAGGGAGAGCACCCCATACCTGGGGTCAGGTATCTGCTGCACCCCACACCTGGCTGTGCCCACACCTGGGGTCAGGTATCTAGTGCTGGGCTTGTGCCCTCCTCGCTTCCCAGCTGGATGTCCTCAGTCCCCCTCTGGAATTCCACCGGCAAACCAACGCTGGAGAGCAGCTTGAAGCCTGGGGGGCTCCTGAGCGACTCCCAGCTGCTTTCCTGGTGCCCCTTCCCAAACGAACAGAGCTTCCCACCGCTCCTCACGCTCCCCAGCACGTGCGGCGAGCTCCCCAAAAACCACCCGCAGCCGGACCCGCCGCACGTGTGCTCGCTGCATCCCTGGGGCTGGTGCCTGCCTCCTGCTCGGGATGGGAAAACAGGAAACCCCCCGCTGTTCTGGGAAGAAAGGACGGGAGGCGGAAAGGCTTGGCCGGGGCTCCCGGTGACCCTGCAAAACTCATTTAAGGCTTAGCAATGCGAGAGGGAGCTGGGGGAATGTGTGGCTCTTTGGCTGCGGGAGGACTCTGGTCCCTTTCCTGCCAGAAGTGATAACCCAAAGCCAGCGCCGAGCCCGGCCCGCTGCCACCTGCCAGAGCGGGATGGGAGCTGGCCCTGCACCCTCCAGTTAAACATTCACTTCGTCCAAAGCACCAAAGTTAGCCCCAGACGTTCCTGGAAACAATGTCACAGACCTCAACCCCCTTTAAAAAAAATAGGGAAAAAAAGCCAAAAATCTATTTTTATATTTCCCTGCGCCTTTTTAAAGGAAAAAAGCTCATTCTGTAGCTCAGGAAACGCCCACATCCTCCTGACTGCGCAGGGAGGAGCCCGCTGGATTTTTCCAGGGAGCATGAAGCAACAGGCGCGCTGGAAATGAGTTTTCCATGGGTACCCAGGAGCGGCGGCGCTGGGCTGTGCAGCGGGAGCATTTCTCACCCATGACCCGCTGCAATCCCAGGCATCCGGGCAGCCCGAGCTGCCAGCGCTCATTCAGCACTGCGAGCCTCCCGAACAAGCGGGGCTTTATGAATCAATCGCCTCCCCGCTGAGCTTCGGGCCGGCCCAGCAATTCGGGAGCGACACCAAACCCCATCGCCGGCGCACCGGGAGGAAAACACGGGATCCGCATCCCGGAAAGATTTGCATGGAGCTTTCATGCATGGAATAAACGGGCTCAGGTTTATTCTTCCAGAGCCTGGGCGGTTCCTCAAGGAAAAGCTCAAGGCATCAACAGGGACATGCTCCAGCCTATCTCAACTCCAAGCACAGAGAAGTTTTTTGGCTTGCTCCCGTTTTAGCTCACCACTGTCCCCTCTCCCCGGGTCTCTCTGGGTCCCCACACGGGTCAGGGACCACTGCACCTACAGAAACCCTGCAGAGCACAGAGCAGCTGGGCAGGGGTACAGCCCTGTTCCCCCCCACCCCCAGACCACATCCCCAGGAGACCCGCAAGTCCTCCAGGACATGGGGTGAGAAAAAGAGCACAGACACTGCTAGGGATTCCTCCTGGCACAGCCTGGCCTCCTCCTCCTCTGGCAAGGCAGGGCCCCCGAGCCCAGCCCGAACCCCCACGCAGGGCAGGCTCATTCCCGGAGCGAGAGCAGCAGCTCTGCCCCCGGGTCAGTGCCCAGCTGGCCGGGCAGGCACTATTTTCTGCTTAAAAAGGAAAAGATTCGCACAAAGAAAGACATCCGAGGGGCCAAGCCCTTCCCACCCACACACAAATAGGTTTATTTAAAGGAGGAAGACAGCAAATTCCTATTTCCCTGTGTTTACTTGGAGATGGCCGGAAAAGAATGAAAGCACCAATGCCTCCAATGCTGAAACATCATCAGGACCCTTTGGTATTTCTCCACCAAACAAACACACCGAGGCAACAGTGGCCGGACCCCGGAGCAGGGAGGCAGCGCCAGGCCAGCTGGACGCTGCGGGCAGCAGCTCCGGATCCATCCCCAGAGCCATGCTGAGCTCACGGTGCAGTCCCAAAGGGGCTCGGGTCACTGCAGCTCCTCGGGAGCGTCTCCCACCTCCCTGAGAGCCTCAGCCTGGCAGAGCCCGAGCAGCCACAAGCCCGGGCAGGGCCCTCGGAGACCTGCAGGGACTCCCTGCTGTCCTAACCCAGAGAACCTCCGAGCCCAGGAGCCGCCTTTGCAGAAGTCCCGTAGAATCCCAAAGCCTTCATTATCTCGCCCAGCTGGGAACAGCCCGCTGGGGGCTGGCTGCGAGGCGAGACAGGGAGGGGTGAGCGCACACCTGGGGCCAGGTTTGCAGGGAATCAAAGAAACCGGCTGGGAGAAGGTTTTGTTTGCACCTGCCACTGCCAACTTCCCTGCCCCGAGAGATCCTCCGAATCACGGGAGTCCCCATTCCACGGCGGCTGTGACGGGTGGGCTGGGCTACCCTGACCAGCAGGCACCTGGGGACAGGAGCCACCCCCCTGGCAGCACCCAGGGCTCCGCAAGGCGGGGATCACGCACACCCCCTGTGCCCCCTGCCCAGGGCAGCAGCCCCCAGCACGGCCCGGGGACGTGGGGCAGAACACAGCAGAGCTCGGGGGGTGCCGCGGGGGAGAAGGAGCAGGTGAGCCCCCGGTGAGCACCGGGTGAGCCGCGGGTTCATCCCGGTGGGGGAAAGGGCAGGCGGGCATGCAGCGGGGCTCAGGGAAGCCAGGCGGGGATGAGCGCCGGCTCTGGGATGCGGGAAGGGGATGCGGGGCGGGATGCGCTCACCAAAGTACACGGTCTTGTCGCACTTGGGGCACTTGGATGCCATGGCGGGAGAGCCGAGCCGAGCCGTGCCGAGCCGTGCTGTGATGTGCCGCGCCGTGAGCCCCGCTCCGCCCGGCCCCCGCCCACCGCCGCCCGGGGGGAGCCGGGGCGGGGCCGAGCGGGGCCGGGCTCGGTACGGCTCGGTACGGCCCGGTACGGCTCCAGCCCAGCGCAGCAGGTGCCCAGTCCCGACGGCGGAGAGAACACCCCCTGCCCTGTCTCCCACCCCCAAAGACCAGAGTCGGGACGCGAGTGCTCCCGGCTTCCCTTGCCTGGGAAAAATCCTCCATAATAAACAGGTTGTAGTTGAGCGGCGCGGCTTGCGGGATTTCTGCCATCCCCAAAGGCACCCCCGGGAGCCTCCCCGGCTGAGCCCGGCCAGCAGCCACCCCCGGGACACGAGTGGGGTCGGGCATCTCCCACCCCCCGCGGGAGCGCGCAGCGCGCCCCCGCCCCGCTCGCTGCCCGGCCCCAGCGCCCGCATCCCCCGGCTCCATTCCGCTCGGTTGCCATGGAAACTCCCATCTCGGAAACCCCTCCGGCTGCTCGGGGATGCTCAGGGAGCCGTGAAGCGCGGCCAGGATGCTGGAGGAGCCGTGGCGAGGCGGTGCCCGGGCGGTGCGGGGCTGTGCTGGGTGCCAGGGCTGTGCCAGGGCTGTGGCTGGCGAGCTGCGCCCCTGCCCCGCCGTGTTGGTAAACAGGACATCTGCCGCTCCGCAGCCGTGCATTATTCATCAGCCTGGCTCTGCTCCGCCGCCATTGTCACACAATTCCTTTCCCTGCCGGCAGCTGGGGCAGCTGCCAAGAGCCCGCCCGGAGCACGGGCAGCCTTGGGACGGGAGCCCGGCGCTCCGGGACGGGACAGAGTGACCCTGCCGTGGGGCCGGGGATGCCCTGCAGCGGGTTCTGCATCGCCCGGGCGCCCCGCTGGCTCGGGAGGCGCAGGCATCCCTGTCACTCCCCGGCCAGCTGCTGTCACAACAATGTGTGGCTTTGTGGGGTCCCTGCGCGGGGGCAGGTGGCCACACGGCCCCCGGGAGGGGCTCGGTCCCACCGTGGAGCCAGCGTGCCCCAGCCCAGGCCTGCAGCCACCAGGGCAGGGCAGGGGCTGGGGATTTATGGAGCTTTTGATTTTGAAGGCCAACTGCCTGCTCCAGCAGTCCCACGGCACTGCTGTGGGTCCCTCTGTGGTACCCCATGTGTCTGCAGCCCTAAAACATCCCACGGCAGCAGCCAGGTGCCATCACAGCATCCCTGTGCCTGCAGCAGCTCCTGTCTCATGCACCGAGGGGACATCCTGACAAGGGTCTCCTGTCCAAATCCTGCACATTCCACGCTCCGGGGCAGCCTCAGCTGGTGTTCCAGCAGGAGGAGGAGAGACTGTCTTCCCACAGGAGAAAGCCTGGGCTCTCCACGCTGCAGGAGCAGCACCCGCGAGGTGCTGGCCAAGGGCTTTTCACACTCACAGGCTGAGGGGAATTAAGACAAATCACCTAAAGGTGTGAATCCCTGCCTGCAAATGCGCTAAATCCCAAGCGGATATGCTGCTTCAGAAGCAAAGTGGCTTTAGCTGGTCGTGTCTTAATCTTCCCCGATTTAGGCTCGGCTTGCTCCTGCACGGAGGGCTGGGACGTCCTGGTGTCCCGGGGACAGGTGACTCGGGCAGCCGAGTTTTTGTTGGGACGGCACAGGCAGGGCCAGGCAGGGGATGCAGGATGGGGGCAGGAGGTGGTGGCACGCAAGGGACACCCCTGAGCCCACTGTGCCTCTCCCCAGACAATAATTTTCACCAAAGGATGCATTTTCCATCAGGGAAAAATTCGAAAATCCCTGCCCAGGGGCTGAGCCAAAGGTGTGAGGCTGGGACCTCTGCCCGGGGCGGGTCAAGCAGAGAGCTCTGCACAGAGATTAAGGGAAAGTGAAGAATAAATAAGGAATAACTCCCTCCAGGCTGCCTCTCCTTTGGCTCACCTCTCTCCCCCTCCCCACACCGACTCCCCTCAGCTCTTTTTTCTTTATTCAGATACAAATACCACAAAAACTCATGGACCCAGACAGAGCTGCTCCTAAGGGGAGCTGGGGCTGGAAAGCCTTCCTCTGCTCTCACGTTTTCTGGCACTTAGGATCCCTTGGATTTGTGACAGGGCAAGAAGAGGCTGGGGGTGGGGGAAATAAAAAAACGCTGTGGGAAAAACCCTGCTGCTGGCTCGGTGTGCCCAGACACCAGTGATTCCTGTGTGGCTGCAGACCCTTGGCTGGTACAGCATGTCAGCCACATGCCCAGGGCCCTCTGTCCCTCGTGACAAGGCCACCCCAGTGTGACACGCTGCAGCTTTCCCCTTCTTTCACCCCTGAAGCTCCTGTGTGCCAGACACAGTCCACAGCCAAGGGCCGGTGGTTGAGAGTGGCTGCTGCCCATGGCAAGTAACAGCCACTGCCCACAGGCCACCCCAGTTTTGCCTCAGATCCAGGAGTTTCACAGAAAAAGTGGTTGGGCTTCCCTTCCCGGGTTGGGAGTTGTTCCCTGTGATGGGATGCAACAGAGAGAGCCTTTCACAAAACCTGGCAGAAGACTTTATTCCTTATTTCATTTACTCTGCACAGCCCTCCTGGACGCACGGTGCCTGCCAGCGTGGATCTGGCGAGCTGGGAGGGCGAGCAAGGCAGCACCCTGCCTGGACACGGGGAAATCTGTCCCAAACACGAGGAGCCTGGGGCTGGGGGACAGCCACACACACAGGGGACAGCCACAGCGCCGGGTCCCCAGCCTTGCTGTGCAGGATCAGCGCGCAGCTCGGGCAGCAGCACAGGGATTAGGAAGGATTAGCAGGAGATGGAAGATGGAGGAGCAGAGGACGGGCTGGCAGGGGCTGGGGCTCGTCAGGCAGCACATGCCAGCGAGCAGCTGCCCGGCCTTGCAGCTCCAGCCAGGCACTTGTCGCTCCTCTCTCTCCTTTAAAAGGCATCCGAGCCCCTGCCGGTATCGGGCAGCGCCGATAGCGCTGTCACGCCTGCGATAAACGGGTTTGCAGATATCCCCTTTGTCCTTGCCATCTGGAGTGCATGTCCCCGCTGTCCCCGAGAGGCCGCTGAGGATCCCGGCAGGCTGCAGGCAGATGCCGAGGGTGCAGAGCTCGGTGTGAACCCCCGTGGGGCGGGTGTGATGCTGATGCCTCCGTGCAGTGCCTGAAAACTCATCTTTTGGTGCTCCAACCAAAAAAAGGGCAGGAAACCAGCTGGAGAGACCCGAACACAGCACTCAAACCCATGTCTGGACTGCAGAGAGCGGACAGGGCTGGGGTAGCTGGAACCAGTGGCTCTCCCCTGCTTTTCCAGGGAAAGAAAGGGTGTCCCAAGGAACAGGCTGCGCTCAGACCCAGGCTTCAGTGGCAAAGTTCAGCTCAGGGCAGTTGGCCATTAAGCCCTCCCAGTCCCATGGCTCCTCCGGACATGCAGTGGCCAGAGGTCAGGCTGGCCAGGGTGCAGTGTGGCTCTGAGGCCAGCACAGCAGCAGGAAAAGCTGTGGCTGCCCAGCTTTCATGGGGCTGTGCCCCACATGCACAGCACCTCCAGGACACTCTCAGGGAGTGGAGTTGGGAAGGGACTGGACACACATAATGCAGCACCTCATCAATGTCCCCACGGCACCGTGTTCTTCTTTAGCATCACCCACCCACCAGGATGCATTTGGCCTTGGTTCCCACCAGACATTTTGGGCATCTTGCTGGGATGCAGGGAAACCCAGCTTGGCTGCTCATCTACACACTCGCCACGTTCAGTTCAGCTCCCTCCTGTCCTGCCTGGGGGCAGCCAAAGCACAGGCAGGGGGAACAAACTCGCTCCTGCTCAGATGGAAAATCTCTGAGTGAGCACAACTTGGCTGAAACCCTCGGGCCAGAACCTGTAAATCTGCTCCCTGTGACGCTGCCAGCATCCCATGGAACACTGGATCCAGGTGGAGAGTCCCCTTGCAGGAGGGAAGGGAGGAAGCTGTCTGCAAAAAGATGCTGAATTTATGTTATTCATTCTCATTCCAGGAATGTGGTGAATGAACTTGCAAAGCCCAGGGCAGGAATCAAGTGTGCTTCAACCCTGACCTGCCCTGACTTTCTTCCAGGCTGAAGAAGAGGTGGAGACAAGCCCCAGCCCCACAACCCTTCTGAATTTACTGTGTGTCTTTTCTTGAGGCAGCTTTCCTCCTCCTGCACGGGTGAAACGTGACTGTCAGAGATTGAGTCTTCCACCAGTTTTAAAGCTGCTCAAGCAGGGTAAAACCCTCCTGTCAGTCCCCAGGGAGGGAAGCGAGGGCAGGAGGGACAGGGGGATGCGTTCTCCTCCCTTGGGAAGGGCCACAAACACCACCCACACTCAAGACACCTTCATATTCTGAAGATCCCATCACTGTTGGCTTTTGCAGGCTCACCTTGAAAGGCACTGACTACATTTAGGAAAAACCCCAAACAAACCCTCTCTCACCAGCTCCAGGGCTGTCATGCCTCGACTTGCCTTTCTGCAGTGATCTTTCCTTTCTCCCTCTAATGCTGCTGCCAAAGCTTATTTGGGTTAATGGTGCTTTTAAGTCTGTGCCCTCTTGCTGGATTAAGGAAAATAGAAAAGATTCAGGGTCCAGTTTCTGCAAAGGAGTCAAATTCCTTCCTTGTCCTCACAGTCAAAATCTGCCAGATTTTATTTGTGCTCCTACCAGAAATCCCCCAGGCTGGCACACCCCCCATGCCACCACTCCTCCCTTGCCCCCTGTGAGCAGGTGAGTGCCCCCTCCTTCTCCTGGCAGTGGGAAGCAGCTCCACCATGATGCAATCCTGCCATCCCAAAGAGCCTCCCCAGCTTCCCAAGGTCTGGCTTGTGTAACACTTGCACTGAGAGCCAGAGCCCGCAGCAGAGCTGGCACTGGCTCCAAATTTCCATTTCAAAAGAAAATTTCAGCGTGTATTTTGCTTTACAACTCTCCAATAGTGTCCTGGTTACAGCCCTCCTCCCACAGCAGGAATGCCAGGTTGGGGATTGTTAGTTTTGGTCATACTTTGCTTTTTTTCACGTTGTTTCATCAGTGCTGTTACAGTCAGGGCACTGCCTTCATGCTCAAAAGCAAACGCAGAGATCACAGGGAGCTGCTGCCAACAAGCTGGTAAAATACAAAATGCAATATGAAAAAAAAAATCCTAAATACCAAAGTTAACTCTAAAAAAAAAATCTGTAACAAAAGCATTTTGGCATAAAGTATTGTAGGAGGGTTTGGATTTATGTTTTGTTTTTCGAATACTTTCCTGAGCAGCTTCCTGCTTCTTTTTGAGCCTGTAAAATTGCAAGCATGGTAATGAGTGTGGAGGTCAGCATGCTCGATTCACGTGAGCAGGGAGCACAGCTGAGCCTGGGACACATCTGCTCCCACCTCTGCATGGCAGAGGCACCAAAGGATTGGGATGCCAGGGACACACAGCTAAGGGAAAATACCCAAATGCATGTGGCAAAACTTATTACATCCCCATAGACCTGGCCTGCTTTGGATGGGCAAGCTCCCAGCTGCAGCCTCTGCTCCCCATTGCAATCACAGGGGCTCTCCAGGAGGTGGGCAGCAGGGGGAGGAAGGGACCTGGAAAATGGGACGTTGCCCCAGCTCTGTGAGCCTTGCTCTATTTTGAAAAAGCTCCAGAGCAGGAGGGTGAATAACCAAAGGCAACTCTTGCAGCAACAGCACAGGAATGTGAATGCAGAGAGGCTTAGTAAGAGTGACCCTGGGGCTTGCATAGGTCAGAGCCTGGACCCAACCCTCCCTGCGCTTCCCAAGAACCAGCATTTTCCTTCGCTTGCTGAAGGGGATCTTCCAGCCCCTCCTCCCCAGCTGGTACAAACACAGGCCAGGGAAACAGACGGCGGTGGAGTCTGCTACTGCACATCAAACCCCAGCATCTCTACTGAAGGACGCACAAGGGTCCTTCAAAGTTAGGGCAGCACAGGACGTGCTCGCTCTGCTCGCCTGGACTCGTTCCCAGAGCGATGTCTGGAGCGGCTCCAAGAA
Organism: Sialia sialis; assembly: GCA_009812075.1. Lineage (NCBI taxonomy): Eukaryota > Metazoa > Chordata > Aves > Passeriformes > Turdidae > Sialia > Sialia sialis. The sequence goes on along the minus strand of VRYO01001717.1, from coordinate 3,929,456 downwards.
AGCTTTTAAGTTGTTGGAAAACCGCAGGGCTGGCACCCCCAAGTGGTTCCTGCGCTCCCGGTGCAGCCGGAGCCGCCTCTGCCCGGGCTCACCGAGAGCTCATCCCCATCCTGATCCCCCTCCCCGGGCTCTACAGCTCATCCCCATGCCCAGGATCCCCAGCACAGCAGCTGCGGGACAGGGTCAGGCTGTGGGGAGCATCCCTATTTCCTGGGGTAGGTATCAGGGTGGTTATCTAAGGACATCACCCCTTGTCTCTGAATGCCAAACAGAACAAGCCTATCATCAACACCAGCCACTGTATGGTATCATTAGCATTTAGAGGAGACTTGAACCCTTCAAAAACTGGTGGGGTAAACCCAAAAATCTGGGTGAAGGGTTAGGAGAAAATTTCCCCTGCTGTCATTCCCTGACAGTAGGTACCATTGTTGAAGTAACCCCAAAAACACAGTTAGTATGTGATAGCCCTGAATCCATGTACCGGCCTTCCAAAGGAAGTTAAAAATCCATTAATTCCCCACCTTATTAACCCACAAAATGAACTGGATGACAGCTGTAGTAGCCTTGGTTACAGGACCCACGTTTAGATAAGGGGCTGCAAATGAGATAGAGCTGTGAAAATGATACAGCTGTGACCACGTGCCACCCATACCAGGGTAAGGTGGACCACATGGTGCCACCAAACAGGTTAGTGCCACCTAAAGAGATTAGTGCCACCCCGAGCTGCCCCAGGCATGGCAGGGACCAGTTCACACATGAAGATTCCCCAAGTGATGTGTCCACATTTCCTTTTGCTACAGGAAGGAATCCACTCTGCCCTCACAGAGTTACAGAACCCTCCTGCAGCCAGTGTTTCTCATGTACACAGGGTTAATCCTGAGGGTTGATGGTGACAAAGTGAAACTGCCAATGGTCACTGGTGCTGCTCACAACCTGAGGGCTTTTGTGCCCTGAGCAGCACATCCTTCAGGAATGGCCAGTCCTGTCCCACTTGTAAGTGACCTGCAGTACAAGTACACTTAGACCTGGCAGGGCACACAGCTCCTCACAGCCACAGAGTAAATCTTACCCTTGCTGAGCAGCAAATGAGAGCCAACACAGAGCCCATCTCAGAGGACAGAGCAATGCAGAGCTCGGGTTGGGCTGCTGACCTCCAGGGATGTCCCCCTGCCACATGCCAGAGGCAGGACCAGAAGCTGCTGTGGACAAAGGGCTCGTTCAGAGCCCAGCCATACAGCTGCTGCTGGTTTGAGGAGGAGGAGGAGGGAGGAAGATGCCTCTGAAGTGTTGGAAATGTTTAAACTGCATAGGAGATGAATCCAGCTCTGACTCAGACTCTTGCACTGTACAAGGGCACTGCTGGCACAGGGACCCTGGAGAGCAGAGCAAGCCCTGGGCTGGGATGGGAGGCTCACAGAACGCGGCTGGTTCAGAAGAGACAAAAAGCAGATGTTTCACAAAAGCTCACTTTCCAGGTTTATTAAGTAAAGTTAACTGAATTGTTTTCATTTTGTGGGGATTCCTTTCCGTCTAACCCGGCGGGTTAGCAGAGTTGCACAGAATCACGGTTGGACTGTGATAACCCAAATACAACTTTGGCTCATCTCACCGCTGACACATATGGAATGACTTGGGGGTTATTACATGCTGTGTCTGCTTGAGGCAGGTACATGTACAGATCAGCACAAGTTGCAAATGATAGTTTACATCCTTTCCAAACCGAGCAGGGCATCCAGCAAATGCACTGCCATGAGAAGACATATGAAAAAGAAATGATACAGACTTGCAAATACGTAAGAAGTTCAAGAGATGCAAGAAAACCTCAAACACAAGAAATGTCAAGGGAGGAAAAAACCACTTAAATTCAGACACAATGTGTTCAAATGAAAACCCAGCTGTAATTTAAAGTCCCTTCAAAATGGGAAACATACAGTAACGCAATTAAAGAGAAACCAGGTCTCATCCTGGGAAATGTGTCCAAAAGCACTGATGCACAAACAGGTTCAGAGTTCTAAGCAAAATGTCCCTGGGCATTGGTGTACTTGACTCTTGGAGCCAGAGCAAAGCAATTCATTACACCTGCTGGGCCTACTGGTGGCTCTTGTTGGCCTAACAGCACGTAGGATCCCAGATGTCACAGAGAAGGCAGCACGCAAAAAACTGCTGGTTACTGGGAGAAACACCACGGGCCACATCCCCCGGGGAGCAACTAGAGTAAGGACACCTAACTCTGGCAGCCTGGCTCCACTGCACACAACGTCAGTGTAATGTTCTGCAAGGTTCTTCAGTTCTTAGCTCACTCCTTTCTCAGCCTGAGTTGGTCTGTCTTGTGCATGAGCACAACTGGCTGTGCAAAATGATCCAAAAAACAGAAGGGACAGGACCAAAGAAAACTGGCTGAACCTGGGGCTGGCTTTCAGCTCCTATTTTCAAATATCAGTTAAAGATTGGAAATTCACCTACAAAAGAAATAATATAAATGAAATAAAAAAATGGCACCGTCCACAAAATTAAAAAAAAAAAAAAAAAAGAGGAAAGAAAAATCTTACAACACAGCCTCATAAAAATGGCTTTGCAATGCGAGCTCAGTCACAAAATGAAGGGTTCTAGCTCTTCGTACATCAGAAGAGGAAACAAAGCTAAAAAGTACTAGTCCACATTCTCTTAATAAGTTAAACTTACTTTCCCTCCCCCTTCTACAAAAGGGGTAGAAGCAAAAGGGAAAAGAGGATACTAAAAATTAAAAAAAAAAACCAAACAAAAAAACCCAAAAAAACAAAAAGAAAAGGAAAAAATAAGAAAAAAAGATAGGAGAGAGTGCGAGAGAGAGAGAGGGAGAGAGAGAGCAGTCTGTGGTCAGAGGCTCAGAGCAGGGCTGAGTTCCTTTTAAGGGTTTAAAAGATGCAAAACAGTTCCTCCAAAGTTCCCTCTCTTCAACAGTTAGCTCAATGCTGTAGCCATGGAAACTCAAGTAGGTACTGGAGGAGAGATTCTCTGGGCGTTAATCCTCGATGATGATGGGCTCATCGTTCATGGGCTGGCGGAGCTGCACTGCCTGCATGGGCCGCAGGATAATCGGCTTGTAAGGGCGTCTGGCGGCTCGCTTGGCTTCTGAGGATGAGAGCAGCTTGCGGATTTTCCTGCAGACAGCAAGGAAGAGAGGCAGGGATTACACAGGCAGCTCACACAGGCACCGTGGGCTTCTCTGAGGGAAGCCACACAAGCCTGGCAGGGTGGGCTGACAGCACTTCCTTCTGCCCTGGGAAACTCAGATGTTCTTATTTATAAACCCCCACATAAAGAGGGAATTCTGCTCCAGAATCCCTCCCCAGCAGAGCAGAAGGCATTCTGGTCCAGCCTTGTAGGACTCGCTGTGAATGGAACACGTGAAATAGTCAAGACAGTTTCCACAGCACTGATTTATTCTCAATTTATTGTGATCGGCTGGGTTTAGTTTACAAAACCAAGCCAACACTGACAGGGTGTTTTCCCCTTCTCCCGCACTGCATGTGCTCAACCCAGAGATGGCAATATTCACATCTTGTATTTGGTTAAGGATTTCCCTGTATGCACGAGTCCTGTCAGATGCAGGAAGCTGTTTTCCATATGGAGAGAAAGCAAAAGAGAAAAAGACATACCAAAGTTTTAAAATCACCAAAATGATTGCTTGTTTCTTTTTGTTAAAACCAAGCTCAGAGATAAAAGAAGTATCATAAAAAACCCCACCCACACCCAAAATGCAGCAACAATGAAAAATGTAATGTGTAATTAAAATGAGTTCTTTTCCAGAGGATGTTGTGGTGGTCAAAGGCACATAGAGATTAGAAAGGGAAGTAATAAATATTCACAAGAGTAGTCCATCATGAGTCTCAGGAACTGGGCAGCACTGCCTTCCCTCACAGGCTCGTGACAGAAGGAGGTTTTTTTGGCTGACCATGAGAGACGAGAGGAAGGGCTCCACAGCCCACATTTCAGCCACCTATCCCCCAGTTCTGTTTAGGGAACACTGCTGGGGCCAAACCACTTTTGTTGGCTGTGCTGGTTGTTGGGGGGTTTTTGGTTGGTTGATTGGTTTGGTTTATTTGTCAATGGAAGAGAGACCTTCTCACTGTGGCCTACCACTGTGATATGATTTCTGCCTTTAAGATGTGGTGGTTGCTGAAGAAAGTGGTCAAAACACCTCCCCTCTCCCTTTAGCACCAGAACTGACAAACCATCAACTTCAGTTGAAGATTTTGAATCACTTCTTGTCAGATTTGGTCTGGTTATCTCTTCACTTATTTTTTTTGTTTTTGATTTTGTTCCCACTGAGCAGGACAAGCGGCTGCACTTACACAGACACATTTTTTGTTTGCCCAGTGTCCCCATTTCTCCAGCACCTTCTAAAATTAAAAGGCCACAGAGTAAAGAGAGGCAAAAACAAGCTGGCAAAGCAGTGGTGGGGGAGAGAAAAAATAAAATCTTGATATAATGACTTTTCCAAGATGTTTGACTGCAGCTGATCCACTTTCAGCCAGCAGAGCTCCTTGCAGCACCCACGTGTGCTCCATTAGCCAGGCTGCCATCAGAAACACATTCTCCAGCATTCTGGATTCTGATCAGGTCACCCGCTGCCTCCGCTTGCATGGGTTAGAAATGCCAAGTTCCTCACTGTGAGCCTTCAATTCAAAACTTATTCCTTTCATTCGACCAACTTTTCAAACTGCTCCTTCAGAGCTGTACAGTTTTCCAGCACAGTTCTCAACAGGGCTACACAAAAAGGGGAGAAGGGGAGTGTGCAAAACTTCAGGGAAACCTACTTGCTGTGACTAAAAACACAGCCTGACCCTCAGCTGGAGGATGATATGCAGATATTGCAGCTAGATTGATTGCTACAGAGCCAACACAAAGCTCAAATTGTTTCAGAGCTCACAAACAAGTCTTACATTCCTGACACTGGAATGCAGCAGATGGTTCAGGGAAAAGTTAGAGGTGAAATGCCCGACAGAAAACCCGTGCCGCTGACAATGCTCCATGGCTCAGGCTTCCCTGCTCTTCACAGCCTGCCAAAAATCTCCTTTCACCACTCATCAGTCAGCTAAGCAGCATGGCTGTCAGACAAAGAAGCCTGGGTGGGTTTTTTTTCTTTTCTTTCTCTATTTTTAAATGGAAGTGATAAGATCTCACTGAGCTGATGTCTATCACCAAAGCAGGATTTTCATTAGAGCTGTGCTGGTTGCTGTGGGACTGATCCGCCCTGCCTCAGTCAGTGGTTCTGTATGAGCAGAAAATTCTGCGTCTACGCTAAATTGTTGTCACAGCCAACACCACACTGGGTGAATATCAGTACCGTTCTGTCCAGGTCAAAGGGCAGGACCTTGTGCTTACATGCTGCCACCACACACCTGCTGTATTTCTTGTGCATTGGATGGTGAAGATCAAGAAGAGCTCCCTAGATGCAGGATTATGAAACAAACCTTGAGCATCTAAGGAGTGCATTAGAGACTGTACACCCTGAGCCCACAATGGCAGGTGAATCTGAGAGCTGCAACAGGATCCCAGTACCTCTTCATCAGAGTGACAGCAGTAATAAAACTGCTCCCCCTTGAAAATTAAATCCTACCCTCACTTTATTTTCAATTATATATGGAATTCTACTGCTTTCTTTCACAGGACCTTGCAGGCACAGAAAGGAAAAGGGAAAGACATGGCAAAGATATGAGCTGGTGTGAAATGCACAGTTGCACTAAAGGCGTCCATGGGAACAAGTCTGACCGGGAAATTAATTTCATGTTTCTCGTGAGTTCCAGCAAGGTGTTTCCTGCACTGAAAACTGATTATCCAACAGATTAGTAACTTGAATGTTACTAGTATCACCTATTCTACAAAGCCCATCTTTGATACTAGGCCCACAGAATAGTTCCTTGACACTTGAAATGCTTTGCAGGTTAAGGAGAAGTTTGGAGATGCCAGGACTCTTGACTATGACCTTTGAGCTGCACAAAGACTCAGAGCAGTGCCAAATTTAGTAGTACCAGAAGAGACAAAGCACTAAAACTCTCAACCTCCTCAGTCACTTGAAGGGTTCAGACATCCAGAATTCCCGGGTCCATCTTTCCAAGTGGAGGGAAAGGTAAGTGCTTCTCTGCTGTTGGGGCACTGATAGACCAAGTGTTGATAACTTCAGACCAAGACAGAAGCCAGACAGCAGCTCTGCTGTCACAGAGGGCTGCAGAGCAGGGCTGCAGCTTTGCTCTGACCTTCCTCAAGGTCACCTAGGAGGGAGGCATCAAGTTCTTGGGAGGAAACCACACAAGCCAATTTCTCCACCTTCTCACCACACCCAGGAGCAACACTCCCATCCTAGGAATACCAGTACTGGGAACTTTGCCTTAGGGATCAGGTCACAGCTTCTACCACTCTGTCAGCAGTTTGCAAACAGTTTGAAGTGAAACTCACACAAGGAAAGTTTCTTCTACTATTTTTATCCTGTGGGCAGACCAACAAGACGGACTAGGACTAGCAGAAACAGTATCAACAGAGGAGGAAGATGGACATTGTGGCTCTAAATCTCACTGCTGCTGGTAGCAAATATAAACCACTGAAAAATGAGTCAACATAGCCCTTGGAAACCTGCTGGAATCCTGGATACAAAAAGTTTTGAGCTTTCTGTGCTGTCAAGCACTGACCCTCAAAAGAGCATTGCTTTTAACCTGAAACTCTTAAAGACTTTCAAAATTAAGTAATAAAACTAAAATCACTAGAAATATTTCCATGAACCAGTAGGGGGAAGAACTGCTTAAATCTGTTTCCTAGAGGGACCTCATCCAGAATTTTTTTCCCAGATTTGCCCTACACCAGAACAGTAATTTAAACAGTGGTGTATAATATCACATAGTGAAAAACTTAGAAAACTTCCATTTAAAAACTTTTATTTTGCTTTTTACTTATTACTATATTTTAAAACCCCAAATTCTTTCCTCTTCACCTTCTTCATAAGCCTAAGTGGAATCTTGTTTAATTAAATAAAAAATGCTGCACTGCATGTCACAGATATTTAGTTACTAAATCAAAAGCAAAAATAATTTGAGTTCTTAATTGAACAGCTTAAGTTTAAAAAACCTTGTAACAAACAAACAAACAAACAAAAAAATCACTATTTCACAATTTAAAACTTGTTAACTAGAAGTGCTGTAGCACTCACTGTAGCATAAATAAAAATTAATAAACATCTAAATCCGAACACAAATTACTGTCTCTCACGCTTTTAGTCCCAACCCTAACAAAAAGAAAAGAATAATAATTTAGAAACAATAGAAACCCTCTGTCACTCACAGGTTTCAGAAGCCAGACACACGAGGAGATGTCTGAGGGGTTGTGGTGATTGGTAAAGATTTCCTGAAATTTTTACCTGGGGAGACCTGAGCAGTTTTTTTTGTAACTGACAAGGACTCAATGTCTGTACATTTTCAGCGTGAAAGAAAAATGTGTGGAGGAAGGAAAAGTAATCTAAAGTTTTATTCTGAGGTTTTATTTCTTATAGCTTCTTGTAATAAAGTTTCTCTTTGTGCCATTTAAAGTTAAAACCCGTTTTGCCTTCCTTCTAATCCTATCTCACACCAGGAAAATTTCCAATTAGTGAGACAAAACCATGACAGGGGTAGTGTAAGAGTTCAGCATGCAAGAGGACGTGCAGAGCTCTGTGTAGAAGAGGCTCTGCTCCTCAGTGTCACCCCTGAGCCAGGAGGGTCCCATCCTGTCCCACTGTGATGGGAAGGGCAGCGATGGGTCTGAACCAGCTCAATTCCCACCTCAGCCTTCCCTCTCTTTGCACCTTCTACAGCAACTGCTCAGAAACAAGAAGGATCTGCTTTCTCTGGAATGTAAGTGCATGATTATTTCCCAGTCTTTACCCACCTCAGCACTGAGTGAGGTCCCTGCACTCAGTCTGTAGCATCAGAGCTGCTGCTGAGATCCCCCTCTGACCACAGCTGCAGCACCCACAAACCAAAAGGCATCCCTTTAAATCCTCTGAAAGACCACGTTTCTTACCTGGTTTCTTCAGTGGCCATGTAAAAAACATCATCTGGTGCATCAATCCAGTTCATCCTCCTCCTTTTCACTGGAGGCATGGATCCACCACGAATTAATCGGACTTTTGTTGGGTATGATTTCCCATTGAGCAGCAAGTTTCGGCTTGGTCCCTAACGTGATACATAAAACAGCACAGTTACAGGCTGCAACAAAATGTGCTAAGCACTCAAAGGAAAAGTGAATTCAAGTTTTGGTACGGCTTGCTGAGAGTTTAAGGTAAATTCCTCCCCCTCTGGCCCAGGACTGAACACAGAAGTCACACATAAGCAATTGTTCACAAGCAGTACAAGTCAGGCGCCCTCGATATGCAATAGGACAGCAATACTTCAGCGACAGGACAAATAATAAATGGAAGGCATTACCAATAATTTGTGGCTTGTGTCTGAGAGATGACATCAAGTTCATAAGACTGAGCATCAGACTTGGATTTCAGCTACTACCATAAATCTACAGCAACTCTATTGATTTCAGGGAAGGAAATCTAGCTACAGAGCAAATCAAATACAAAAATCAGAATTTACAGTTATTCTGCAGTACCAAACTTACCCGTATCTTTTTGTTCTAGGGAGGTTAATATTTAATGAGGATAGTACAGAATTAAATATGTTGTTGAAAATCAAATCTGGTACTGCAAAGCTTAGCAGCTTTCATGATAGAACCCTTTCAGTATTGAACACCACAGATTTCCCATAACAACACAGGCATCATCTTCCAGACTCACAGTAACCCCCTTACACTCAGCTGGAAAAACATGAGCTGTTATTAAGAGAGGTGCAGATGAAAGGCAGCAAAGTGTTAAGCTTCTCAAATGTAGCTGTCCTTGATCACTGAAGTCCAGTTCTGCTGCCCCTCTTCCTGCTGATCAGCACATTGAGAAATCCCACTGAAATCAGTAACACTGAACAGCTGGGAAAGATGCAAAATGAAGGCCCACAAAATTTGATAGGCATAAATTAAAGCTGGTCAGAAAACACCCAGGTATAAATTCAATTCTGGTAATTCACAAGCTGTTGTCCAAGGTCAGAGCATCTCCCCAGATGCAGCAAGGTTTCCCCTTCTGCCCAGGGAATGGGAAACTGAGCATTTGTGTGAGAGATGTCTGCCCTGGGAGATCCACCTCGAAAGGAATGGTGAGGACATGGCGTATTCAGATCCTTAAGTGTCAGGCTATTGCAATAGCTCAGCTGAATTTTAACACCTTGACTTAGAAAGGGAAGAACTCAGTCTAAAAACCAAGGAGAAAAAATCCAACGAAACCCTGCATCCATCTTGTTTTGTATCTGAGCAAAAACCAGAAAATGATAACGACTTATTTTTTGACCAGCCTTAATCAAGTGCTCTCGCACGATCTTCCTGTAGAACATCAGGGCTTTAGAGCTAAAGAAACAAACGCCCACCTTTTCAAACCCTAAGCTCTTTAGAACTGTTGCATACAAGTGCAATTACAATTTCATTTCTTAGTTGCCCAGCTCCATGTTGTACAAGACAGTTTCAGCATCACAGCAGACCACTGAAATACTTCAACAATTGCTTTTAGATTTGACGTTTGTTAAGCAAAAGGTTTCAAATAAAAGTTTTTCTGATGTTTTTTTTTTTTCACCCCCACCAGGTTTCTCCAAGAAAATACTTTCATTGAGGTTACAAAGTGTATTTTCTCCACATATGCAAGATACACATGAGAACTCCAGAAAAAGTTCTTGGAAATACCCAGAAAGGGCACCCCTCTGCTTCCAGGTTGCCTTTTCTCTACCTACATGATGAAATCTATTTCAAATGATATATCCTGTAACAAGAACCTTTAATTTTTCATTCACGCTTCATCGGGCAACCAGAAATCAAGGCAGTTCTGGGAGTCTCACCCTAAAACACCTAAAAAGTATGAAGTCATCAGAGATCTCCCCCACTGCTCCGAGCTGGTTTATTCAGCAGACACAAACAAGTAGCCAGTCTTCTCAGTGACAAGGAATGAAGCTGAATTTGAGAAATACAATTTCCCCCTTTGGACAGAGGAACAAACCAAAGGAATGCTCTGCTATTCCAAGCAGCCTGGCACACCCAAGCTCTGGCATCCCCCAGGCCACTGCACACTTCCCAAATACTACCAGGCTCAAGAATGCCTGTGATCACTGTGCAGTGAGCATCAGCCACACCTGCTGCTGGTCCCTGTGGCACAGGGACCCTGTGACACTAATGCTCTGTGGCACTGCAGATAATGAGGCAAGCTCCACTTGAGCAACATCAGAAGATCATTTCTGGGGAGGGGAAAAAAGTGTGCTTGAAGTTTTTTCCCCATAAGCCATGTGCAAGGGGGAAAAAGGGATGCACAGCCTTTGCACTGGCACCCTTCACAATTCTCTCTGCCAGAGACATGTCAATCAGACTGGCTATTTGCTTCTGTCCTTTGATTAAACTCAGCACAATAGATGAAAGGCTACAAATCATTTCTACTTTAAAAAAAAAAAAAAAAAGAACGTAAAAAACAAGCATTCTCAGCAGGTAACTTGCACACCAACTTGCTAAAAATAAAATAAAAAAAGAAACTGTTTTCCAAACAAATCCTTCCATCATTTAAACCTTTCTCCTTCAGGGAAACACATTCCACCTAGAAACAATCCCAGAACTTTGCTGTAAGCAGCCACTCAGTTTGTGCATGAGCAGAAACAAAATGCTCTATTCAAAACAGGATCTTATTTATAGATATAAAGATAGGTAGATCTCAGGTTTAAATTGTATTTAACCATTAAGATAATTCAGATGCCCCAAAATAATTTAATTTTCCTTTTCAGTGAATTGGGAAGCATGACCAGCTGCGAACAGCAAAGGTGGAAGTGAAGCACTACGGTTTAATGGGGTGTTCTATCTAGTGTGGGTTAATAATTCTTCTTTTCCCTGTTTTGGTTAAATGAACATTCTCTTACCATTTGTCTGGTTTGTCCGTGGTTAGGCAGACCTAACAAACAGGAAAGAGAATAGAGCTGGTAAGACCATTGCTTTTCCAAGACAGAAAAAAGTACAAAAATCAAAACACACGCAGCTATGATTACAACTGTGTTGTTTTGCTAAGCCTAGAGTTGCCTACTGAGCTGACTTCTGCCCTCCTGGGAAGGTGACTGAGAAAGGCTTCCTTGACAACACGGTTGGAAGAGCAGAGGCCCCAAGTGAAAACATGCTCCATTCGCCCATCTCCTCTCCATTTACTCAAACCTTGCTTCACAGTACCACTATTAGCACACCTCCTCTTTCACATCTCAGCTTTGCCACGCATCTGGGGGCAAATCTGACATTCTTTCAGTCTCAGGAATTTACTGACGTCAAGAAGGAGAAAGTGGAAGGCATTATTAACTGTCAAGACAGCAACAAACAGAATCTTTCTTATCCTCCTTGGGTCCCCTGGGAGCTCTTCAGCTCAGACGTCAGCTACAAGCTGTTAGCAAACAGAGTGTATCTGCTGAGCCTGCCATGAGTAAACACCTCCTCAGGCACAGAGCTCAGACACTGCAGCTACCAGAGAGCCCTCTGCCAGCCACACACAGCACCAGGCATCAGGCACTTTGCTGTGCTATCAGGTACCCCCTCACACTGCCCTCAACTGCACTGAGCACACACAGGACTCACAGTGCTCCTGGGATTGGAGATAAAGGCATTTTGCTGTAAGGCCTAGGAGACCCAATACAGCTGCTTGTTTTGGTTTCCCAGAAAACACTCCATTAGCATCCGTGCACCAAATCACCTTCCTGAGCCCCTCCTGGCTGAGAAACAAACTGTCAGTGCATCAAATCCAACAGGTACTATAGGACAGGAATCGGCAAATGCACCTGCCGTCTGCAAAATGTCTCAGTATGAATTCTGCTTTCACATTCATAGGAACCTTCCTATGGATAGTGAATTAGCTGGAATGAAAGAGAAAAACTTTTTAAAGAACCCAGCTCATTGTCTGTATTCCAGCAGGTTCCTGAAGGTTCTCACTGGTGAAACCAAACACCCTGCTCTTGCATTGAGTGTGACAGGAAACACAGGGCACAGTAAAATGTTAGGACTTGAGGAAGGCGGAACAGGAGACATTTTCTGTGCACTGAGTATCACAATGTACCACATCACAATCATCAGTTTGCATTTTCCATCCCGTGTAGATGTTATGCTGTTAGCTACTTCAAATGGGAAGACACATGGTTCCAGTTCTCACTGCATTTTTGTGCCTAAGTATCCACAGAGATGAAGAAATAGCCAAAAAGATTTCCATCAAGTCTGCAGGACAGATGTACCAGGCACCCAGTAGGAAGACCAGAAATAACCTTAGGATGTTGACAAAGAAGGTGCAGGTGCCAGATATTCATTTGTCTTTACATGGGAGCATCCAAAACACAGCTGTGAGCAGCTGCTTGGGATGGATGGACAAGGCTCCACGGGAAACAGCACAGCCAGCAGGATGCAAGCAGAAGCTGTCAGCTTCAGAGCTAAGCTCCAGCACTTGTTACTTCCTTCCCCCTTCCATAACTGAAGGATTATGTATTCTCCATTCACAGAAACTGAGATGTAAATCAACTGATGCTAGACCCTGGATTGAAGCCACATATTTTCTTTCAACCACACTCCAGATCAGTTCTTTTCTTGCAGTAAGAACATCCCCTGATGCCAGAAAATACTGTCCTGATATGTGGCTGCTGCTGCCATGACTATTGCTGGCTGTACAACAGACAGCAAACAGTGCTATTTCCAAGCACCAGAATGAAACCAGAATATTCCATGAAGTTGAGGGATGCAAACTGAGCAAAGGCTGAGCAGAACTGCTGCTTGCTCTGAGCCCCAAAGCTTCAGAGCTCTCAAGCAGCACAGAAGCAGTGATAACAACAGGGACACACTTCCCTCCCAAACTGCCAATTCTAGGTTAAAGCTGCCCAAACTTTTGGCTCCAGTAAAACAGGCTACAAAACAAAGCTACAGCTTCAATACAATTTATACATTTGCTTTCACAGCAATGAAGTATCAATTAGCATATTAATATTGATGAATTAATCCATGAATTTTCACTTTAGTCACACTTCAAGAATTGGAGTCTGAAAGAATGAAAACAGGCACTAAAATGATCTTATTCAGTCTGCAATTAAAAAAAAAATATATATCACAGTAAGAGCATATGCAGCTACAGCATTGCTATTAAATGTGCAATCTCTATGCACAATTGTCACCAAAGAGAGGCACAGACAGCACATCTGTAACCCATCATGGAACAGCTGGCAACTCAACAGGATGCATCTGCACTGGAAACAATGGGTTCTCACCCAAAAGTTTTTGGTGGCTTCTGTGTAAGAGAAGAAGCCTGTGAGACAGGCGCCTCTAAAAACTGAGCCAATCCTGTGTCTGTGGGTGAGTGGTGGCACAGGCAGAGAACTCACTGTGCCAGACTCACACCTGCCTGCTCCACATTCACAGATGGAAGATTTGAGAGATGTCTCCTCACGCATCCACAAGCAGGTAAAAAAATAAGATAGCATAAGAATTTAAATCAGGAGCAAAATACAACAGCTCTGGCAGCTCCTCCACAGGGGGAAAAAAAAAAAGTCTGATTATATTTTATGGAAGAATGTCTAGAGAAGACACGAGGTAGAAAATGTGATTATTCCTTTATTTACACAGTTCCACATCAGCATCAACACTGACCTCCTCCAAATACACAAACAACAAAAGGAATTGTTTTCAGGATTGACCAAACCTTTAAAACCACAAAATGTAAAGGCACACAGTGACAAGTCTAAGCAGGTCTTCCACTCCTTTGCAGCCAAAGAAATTGAAATATACTCTGAAAACTCCAGATTAAATGTTAAGGGGTTTTTTTCATTGAAAAGAGCCCAAAGCTGTAGAAAATCTCTTGCCATCCAATTCCTCCCACCAGTCTCCTCTATACACTGAAATCAAGAGGAAGCCCCAAAGGATAAAATGAAGACAAAGTCAATTGAAGGGACAGCTGCAGAGAATTATAAATATCCTCTGCTACAGGTGATTCTACACCTTACTGAAATGGCAATAAGGCAGCTGATCACTGCACTGAGATTAACTGGCACCCTCAGGGCATGTCTGCTCCCACAGCTCAGTGCCAAGGACCTCAGAACTGCTCCTCAAACTAAGCACTATCAGAGATCTTGGCTCAAAACCAGTCCAAGCAGGTTACTATGCCCCAATGATCCCTTCATTCCTGAAGTACCAAAGCGGCAGGTGAATGTGCTTTGTCCCAAAGAAATACAGGTGGGGAAGGACTACCACAAACAGCAACACATCTGTTACTGCTGCTACTCTGCAGCTTTGTGCTAGCTTTTGAGGATGGGGAAACCACCTCTCAAGTGAAACAACCTGTTCCTTTTCCAACAATCTCATGCCACTAGGATCTCGTGCTTTTGCATTTGTTAAAATGAGAGAATGCCTAAACTTCCAGCAGTAACTACAGCACTGCCCCAAGAGCATGCTGTGGGAGTAGGGCACCCAAAAACAGAGAGAAAGGGAGAATCTAATTTCCCAATGAAAGCTAACCAGCACATCTGGTCTCACTGGATGCCTCACTCTAGACATGCTCTTTGCTGCTGCAGTCCCATCCCCTGCGACTCAGCATCTCGATGGCAGAATTCCAAAGCTACTCCCACTGCTCACATTCTGCCTGTTTTGCCAGCACCACACAACACACAACCGCCATGTGGAGCAGCAGGAGAGCCTAAAACCTCAGCAGTGAGCCCAGCACAGGCTGGAGCACGGGGATATTCCCATGAAGTTACTACAGCAAGCTTCAAGAAGCTGCTGACGCATGGAGAATTTCTGCATGGTCAGAAACCACCCAGTGCTTTTCCACACCTGAACATACAAACTGCTGCTGTGTATTTACAGCCCATTTCACAGTCTGGCACAAATCTCTACAGAAGTGACCCTTGTACCGAGGAGGAGTAGCCCAGCTTCCAGCCTGGACACAATCAGTGGGTAAATTTGTGTTTAGTCAAAGTTACTAACTCCATTCTTCTGCATATCCACCACACACGAAGAAATAGGTGCTTCATTAAGCACAGAGCCACAGATGGCATTTGGTTTTTACTTTGTTTATCCACAAGAAGTATCATGAAGAACTAAGACTCAGAAGCACATCTTCAGTCATAATAAATGCTGAGAATTTCATGCACTCCTTCACAACCAGTCACTGCATTATTGCTTTCTAAAATCCATATACTCTTCATCAGCATTTTCCTGTTCCAAAAGTAATCCTACTCCTGGGAATCCGTCCTTCCCAGCAGTAACAAAAACATCAACAGTACCACATTTGTGAGAAAGCTAGAAAAAAAACCCCAGAAATTCATGCATGAATGAGACTTGAACAAGGATTTCACTTCCAAGTTACTGGTTCACTCGAGGCAGTCTCAGTGTGTTGAATATACATACATACAATTTCTGCCAGCTTGCAAGAACACTTTAGCAGCCCTGCCTCTCTTATAACTACCAAGAGTGTGTTTTACCACTGTGAGTGTCCACCTTCCAACAATCAGAGGCTACAAACTTTCAGAAATTTTAGTGCAACAAGCAGAAAAGAGCATAAATTGTGCCAAACACACCTAGGCTAGATTCTTAAAATTCTGTTGTAGATAAAAACAATGTTAAAATTCCAATTTACTTACCTAAGTAAGTTCCTACCAAGATTGGCAAAGGAAAAGGAAAGAAAAGATTTAAAGTTAAAAAAGGGAAAGGTTCAAGTAGTTCAGAATACAGTAGCTCAGCCCCATGCAACAAATAGAGATACACAGACTGGTTTGGCTGTAATGAAACACAGAAGTGATCACAGTTCTCTGCTGGACAGATAAAATCAAGACAACATTAAACACAGTAACTCCAAATGAGAGATTTCTGCAAAGAGCAGCTTTAATTTTAGATGAGTAAGTACTGGTCTGTACCCAGCTCCTTCCAGCAAGCCCTGCATATTAACCTCACTGGATTTGGACAGCACTTCCTAAAATGCTTGGTCCAGCAGGTGACACTCACTTGCTGCAACCACAGCCCCTCCCTGATGATGTGTCTGCTCATGCAAGGCTGTGCCTCATGCTACAAGCACTTCAAGAACCCTGCTAATACTTTCTGAGCAGTGACATCCAACTGCAGATAGCCAGCAGCTCTCCCTGGATAAGCCCATTGAGAAGGGAGAGCTGCTTTTTGTCTCAGGGTTGAGTCAATCAATGCTGTCCCCTCAAATTCCAAAAAGAGCATCATGGTGGATTCTGCCTGGCTGTAACACAGCAAGTGGTTAAAAAAAGAGGAGACAAAACTATGCAAGTCACTGCTTTAGGATTTGCTGGTCTGAGCTATCTAAAACTAGAAAGCACTGAATTACTCACTGTTCTTAGCAGCAGGAGTATTATACAACATATACACATATATTTATACATGTATGAATGATGTGTCACACATTCTACTCAATTACAAACTTAGGCTTTGTACTGTCCAAGGCACTTGCAATTCTGCACTTGCTCTGTTATACATTAATTTCCTCTCACATTAATTACACCTGCTCTCTACCATTGCCTTTGGATGTGCACTCTCCACTCAATCAACATTTGCATCTTACTCTATGCCATCACTCCTAAATGAAATGGTTTTCACTAGCTGATGCACAGAGCATGACGCCCATCTGCTCATTTTATGTTCAGACCTTTCTTCACAACACCAAAAGAACCTAATTACAGCATCAAGGCTAAACTGGAGGCAAGTGAAAATTGCTTCATTTAGCATCTGAATACAAAATCCCACATGAAATTCTCAAAAATAATCAGTACTTCTGGCAAATAATCTTAAAGCAAGGAAGTTGCACAGGCACGTGGTTCTTGGGGTCTCCAAAAAGCAGTTCAAGCAACTTGACATTCTTCCCAGCTGTGCTGCAGCTGGCACGGAACATTTGCTTTCCCATCACTAGTCAGCATTACTGGGGTCTGGATTCCAAGAGCTAAAGCCAGCCTTTTCCCCCAGCACCTCACCATTTACTAAAGGAGCAACACTCCCTGCCCTTTACAGTAATTCCTGGATGGGCAGATTTCCATTGGCTGGCTATCCCTCAGTTCAGAAAGACAGCTTGGGTCACTGGTGATAAGGGCAGAACTGGTATGCAATTTATGCATACAGGTAAGCCCACGTTTTCTGCAAGTCTAAGTCAGCCAGAAAAAAATAAAATATATATGTGTGTGTGTGCATGTACATATAAAATACTGAGATAATTCTGGTCCCACACACAGCTGGCTTTCCACCTTGACAGCTGGCTTTGTTCAAGAGCAGTACTTCCACTGCAATGCTCATCTCTTGATAACTGAACTAAGGCCATGCCAGGCTGATGAATGCTTCCACTTCTGGTACATTCACATTTCCCAAAAAGGATGTGAGAAACAATGAACCAGAACATACTAAATTAGACTGACATTCCATTTGGGTTTAGAAATGCCCAGTAGCAGAGGCAAGGTATTCCAGCAGTTAATTAACCTCGCTCAAAAATCTGCAGCTTGTCTCCAGCCAAAGTTCCCTACTGCACCTTCTGGCTACTGCAGCTCGTTATTCCACTCCCAGCTAGACTAAAAGCCCTCTATTATTACACTTCTGCTGTTCCTGTCAGCAGAGACAAACATCTACAACTTCCACTTTGATAAAAGCATTTTCCATTATACAGTGTGTTTTCCAGTCCCTTCACTGTTCTCATGGCTTTTCTATAAACCCTCTCCAATTTTCAGCATTCGGCCCGCTACCATGTTATCAATGCAAGTTTGTTGCTGGGAAAAGCCTTCCCTTTATTGCAGCTACTCATTCACGTTCTCCCTCTTTCTGCCAATTTTAGGAGTGCGTGTGATGACCCTGAAAAACAAACTTGATTAGATGAAAAGCCAGCATGGTGTAAAACAGAAGGGAGGGAAAATAAAAATCTAACAATGCTCCCTCCCTTCCCCCAGCAGGAATTTGCATAGCCAAGTATCACACAGATCCCACACTGCATCGCTGTAAGGAAGTAAACAGGTTCCTGCACACAAAACATCCTCCCTCTCTTTCTCCCTCTAGAAGAGGTTTCATGGCAAAGACTGTCAGTCAAGCTCCAGAACATTAATGAAAAAGCAATAAACTATTATTTTTTTTTTTTAACATCTCACTCTATTTGACAGCCTGTGAGACTCCATGTACTTTTCATGTTCCAAAAATAGGATTCTGCAGCAATTTGTCCATGCTAAGTTAATATTGAAGGAGAGCTAGGAAGTGTACTGTATGCCTAATGATGCCTCCAGCATGATTTAAAGAGGAGGACAACAAAATAGATAAGAGAACTACAATCTTCTTGTAAAATAAAGTGGAGGCAGAGAGAACATGAGATGAAGACTATTTTCATTTCTTGGAATTCAGGCACTGTTCAAAACTCAAAATGCCTGGCATATAAATCATATTCAGAGCTTGAAAACATTCAGGTGTCAAAGGTTAAGCAGAGAAGAGTCAGAAAAAGAAAAAAGTTTAAATTATTTAGTTGGAGCTACAGTAGCTAGAGAATGAAAAAGAAACAAACAGAATTCCAAAGGAAAAATGTGAATTACTCTTTGAAGTTCAGCAATTGCCCTGTATGAACGTGTACCTTAATGCTTTACATTATACAAAGACACAAGGCTGTTTCCTGCAAATAAACCTCTTGATTATATTCTGCTTTACAACCTGGCCTTGAGGAAAACCTTACAAAACCATCCCATGCTACCAGCTCAGCCATAATTTCCAATGTTCAGACTTCTCCCCTGTGTTTGGAAGTGATGGCCCAGCACCACAAGGCTTTTATGAAGCAAAGAGTTCAGCTAAAGCCACCATGCCAGTGTCCACTGTCCCCTGTCACTGACAGGTCACCTGTCCAAACCTGGATGTCCTTCAGGTGCCACCAAGGCAGCACATCAGCAGGAAGCAGAAAAACTCCTGGTAACAGATACAGTTTTGCACTAGGTTAACATCCCTCTGGAAACTAGTTAAATACAGGTGGACAAAGTGTCTTCCTGCACCTACATTTGTGCAGAAAGAATTAATATTTTCAGCCCCTCTGTGCAGATATCTTAACACCATCTTTTTTTTGCAGTACACTCCCTACAGTGACCTAAACCAGTCAGTATGTCAAGAGGAGATGAGAAACATTAAAATAACAAAGGAACACACCCAATTTCCCACAGTATCTACGTAAATGCAGCATCTGACCAGTTAGAACAATTCAGGTTTACTCTCATTAATCCTTTTCTACTATATTAGGCCAGCTATAATCCAAAAGTCAGTTATTCTGGGTAGATGGGTTTATTTCAATCCTTTTATACTCACTGGCTCCTAAATTCTGGCCACAAGGCTCCACCACTCTCACTGCCATTCACCTCTTCTTCACAGCAGTTCCAACTTGTGCCCTTCCTGCCAGCAGCCTCTCAGATTACTAAAACTGGAAGATTCCATCCAAAAACAAGGAGAAGCCTCAGTGCCACAATTCCAGTTCTTTCATGGCACAGGAAACCAGTAGTACCCATGCCCACAGCCAGCAAGGTTTACCAGTTCACACGCAAGGCAACTGGGAACCTGTGCTAAGAGGCACCAACACACAAACTGGCACCAGCACAGAAAGAGATCCACCAACCTCCAGCATCTGCTTCCCTGTGCCCAGTAGATATTAATCCAAGTTCTTTAAATGCCATTTTCATGCAGGTAGTTCCCTTCCCTCCCTGTCCTGGCAAAGCTTCCAGCAACCCAGGTTCAAGAAATATTACAGATGCAAAATTGCAGCATGGCAAACATTTTCCATTCACAAGTAAATCTCAACCAACAGGTTTAAGCTGAACTGCTCACAAGAACATTCAGTTAACACTCACTACCCCAGCAGGTAAACAGACTCTGGGAGTGAACAGGACTTTGCTATTTAGCAGTTACAGGAACAGGTACTCCAGCAAGTATTTCAGTGGCTGGCTGGGAACAGACCCAACAGGTAGAGCAGCAGGTGCTCAGGAAGATCTGAACCCTGCACAGCTACATACACCTGCTTCAGACAAACACAAACTCTGAGGAACAGGTACTTCTCCAAAATCATCTTGCAGACAGGTCCAGCAACAGTTGTAAATGAACAGTAAAGCAGGGACCCTCTATTTCCAGAAAATCGTGTCAGGTTATCAAGTCCAGTGCTCTACACAGAGAGAGGCCTCCAGAGGAAAGGACTTGTTCTTCTATTTCCCTCCTTGGGGCCACAACACCTCTGAGCTTCCCCAGCATGTCATCTGCGGAGGAGGACATTCAGCAGGGAGCAGCAGCTGTGCCCATAAGCAGGTAGTCACCAGGAATTGTGGAAATCCAGTGAGCTACTCTGCATCTACACCACTGGATGAACTTGTGAGGAAGCCAAACTGACCTGTGCAGCGGGGTTTTGTTATTCTTCCCAAAAAACAAATTACAAAGCACATAAAAACTCAGCAACAGGGTATCAAGGAATAAATTCCTAAAGAGAGCAAAGCAGTAGAACATCCACTGTCCTCACTGCTGTACTCTCCACATGCACTCGTATTTGCATGCATGTAAATATAGGTAACAGCCATCCACTGCCTCAGCCATGAAACACAAAGATTATCATCAGGGCATGCAGTGCTGGCCAGCTCATGGCAACATGTAAGCTTAGGTTTTGTGTTTGCCTGTTCACAGCGACATTTCATGGTTGTCTGTCTCCAAAATATTCAAAATTGGTCTGTTCTAATGTATTTGTTGAAGTGACATATATCCGTTTCCTGCATTATCACAAATGAAAGATTCTGACATCTCTTCAGTACTCAGAACAGATTAATTTTTAACCAGTGGGAATTTTGAAAATCATTTTCTACTGCCAGCAGAGAATGTGCAGACAGACTCTCACCAGTGAGACTGTCCACTCTCAGTGGAAAATACAGAGGGTTGAACTTGGGACTTGATATAAATATTGTCTTCTATTTATTTCGGTCCAAGTGAATTCAAAGCAGTTCAAGACATGTGAAACTTTGCTTTTGTAAAAATCAAACAGTGAAACAACACCTATTTTCAAACCAACGATCACAGCTTCCCACAGTTTCAAGAGAACTGCTGGAAGATTGTTCTGTCAACTTGAGGAATTAGGAATCAATTCTGAACACGGGACTTCACATCTTCGGTTGTACAACTTGTTGCCTGTGTGTGAAAATCCTGAAAGGTGAGCAGCAAAACCATGGCCGAAGTGGTTACCCAAGGAACACTTAGACATCAACACAGAAGGTGCACACAGACTCATTAGCCACAAAGCACAGACAAGCCAGCAGATGAAACTAAAAATCACTCTCCTAGCATAAGCTGAGCGCAGCTTCAAGGTCTTACCCCTGCTAGGCATCAACAGGCGCTTCTTCATGTTGCCTGATAGAGCACAAGTGAACAGAAAAGAGAAAAACATCACATCAGCAACCTGAACAGCAGCAGTTTGAAAAGTTCTTAATGTTAAAACACAGTCAGATATCAAATGTTTGCAATTTTATTTCAGATAAGCTACATATAAAGTTAAAATTAAAGGTAAAAAATGAGAAAGACTGTCTGGATCTCCCTTCCTGCTGGAGTCACCATTACACCAACTGTTCCTTTCCCGTGTTAAGGAGAGCTACCCTCTGCTCTCACTCCTGTTAGGACCATTCCAACAGACCCTTTTCTGCTCATCTGAGATAGAGACTGCACTTTCTCTTCCCTGACACTCTTGAGCAAGAGCAATTCTTCAGAACAGACACCTGAGGCCCATGCCAGGAACATCCTGCTTCTATCTCCCACTTCAAACACCTTTCCCTTGCCTCTTCTTCTTGAGGAGGTAGAGCCCAAGCACAGAGGTGGTCAGTAACAGGGCTAACAAGGTAAACATCACTCAAAAAGTGTATTAGGGTATCCTTCCACTACTAATCTAGAAGCTGAAGGGAAGTTTCTCCTTTGCTATCTCACTTGTGAGGTTGGCCAAGGCAGGCAGAGTTCCACCAGCACAGTGACTTTATGTGCATGCACCTCCCAGGCAGTACACATCATGTGCCTCACCCAACAAGAGAAATGGGACAGGTGGCTTTTGCAAAAGTTAAAAAAAACCTCCCTCAAGAATAAGAAACTTGGAATTTATATAAAGGACTGAGTTTACATAACCTCCTTGTATACCAAAAGGACAGAAGAAAAAGCCTATAGACAAAATATAAATTTTTTGGGAAAATATTTACCATCCATTCCATTGTGTTGTTCATAACTTCTTTTTCCCAGGATAGTTGGGGACCCATTATTAATGACAGGTGTGAACTTAGCAGGAGTCAGACTGTTGAGAGAACTGGACAAGCTCTTTGCAGGATCTGGTTTTGGAGGACACGGATGAGACTCTGGTGGAAAACAGCAAAGAAGATTTTTTTTTTATCAGCAAAGATATTGGAATTATAAATCTGAAAACAACCTGCAAACTTCCAAGGTGACCAAGTATACCTCCTCTTATATACAAACTATCTCAGTCAACAGTTTTGACTGGAGAGTGCTACTGAAATATAAAGCATTTCCATTTGTTTAGGAATTCATCACTACTAAAGATGTTAAAATCATTATTATAGTATTATCCTAAAATAAGATTTGATAGCAAAAGCACTTTGTATCTATTTCTGTAACACTGTTCTCCAATAGTTTGGGGTGATTTTTGGGGTGCTGTATATTTTATATGTATATAAATAATAATAAATATTATATACAGAAAATCCAACTTTGGCCATGTTGGTCACACAACATCCCTAAACTCTGGGGAAATTATAACTTCACCAGTTTGCCTGAAATGTTTATAAAAAATACAATTTCTCCAAAGCAAAAAAAGTGAAGATTCAAAGACCCACTATAAAGAACACAACATCTGAATTCAAGCTCCAGGCCAAGGCAGAGATCAAGCCCACATTCCTCAACTGAAAAGACTTTGGGAAAGTTACAAGAAACAGCAAATGGGAACTTCAACTGAGTTTTTCTGACAGGAAGGACAGTAGAGTAACATAAATTCAATCCTACTAACACCACCAAAAAAACCCTTCTTGCCAGTCCATCAGCTTCCCTCCACTTCCATCACTCTTTTCTCCCAGCTCAGTAATCCAGTGCAGAACCTGACAGTGCAAGGAAAACTCAAAATCTACTGCTACCTCCTGTACAATCATTAAAATAAGGATTTTATCCAACAGCAAACATCTCCCTTCATTTGCTCTCTTTTGCTGCATTATGGTTCCAAAGGTTTCTCAATCCTATTAGAACACAGAAGTACAACATCCAACAGAGAAGCAGTAAATATTTAATACACCCTCAGCCTTACAATATTTCATCAACAAAAAGTTTCAGTGAAACCTAAAATCAACTGCAGTGCTGCTTATCTAAATAAAACAGCAATCGATTCCTTGCTAAGCTGGAAGCCTTTAAAATGCCCCTGTCCAAGACTTCCCTGAGGAGAGACTCAAGTCTGGCTGCCAGAACAACCTGAGGGATGCCTGCAGGGCAACTGGGAGCACTGGGGAAAAGGATTTGGCACTTGTCAGGAGTCAGCACTGGCATGTCACACAGCATCACTCTGGATGCTTCCAGCACCTCAAACTTACACCAAAGTTCTGTATGGAGCTATTCAGTCCTGCCTCATAGATCAGCTCATTTGGTGGAAGTCCTCAAGAAAACTGTAATTTAAAAAGTAATAAAAATCCCACCAAAACCCAAGAGGAAAGTGAAAAATATGATTCTCTTGTCTAGATTCAGCACAGGACAGCCATCAACTGATTCACAAGCTGTGGGACACAGTGCTGTCCTAAACTCAAGAGGCTTCTTGGAAGACCCAAGTGTACAAAGTACCTCTAGACAGACCAAAACCAGAAGTGAATAATCAAGTATTCCCAAAACATGATGTGTCTCCACTAGCAGATGGTCACTTGTCCCCATACACATCAGAAGCCACAGCAAACACAGCCCTCCCTTCACTCGAAAAAGTTTCTGATACAGCTTTATGACCCCAGAGTGGATTGCAGGTCTGTCAATGGAGTAGGAAAAATAAAAAGGACAAGTTAACAAGATGGGTTTCCTGTTTTCTTTTGTTTGTGGAGTGGAGTTTTTTTGTGTCTTGTTTTTTGCTTGTTTTTAATCCAGAATGAGCATGTATTTCTAGACCCAAATGGTCAGCAGAGCAGCTAGGAGGGTGTTTCCTGTGTTTGGGGGGTTTTGCACGTCATGATTTGGTTTGTTTAATACCTAAATACCGAAGTACTGCTTCTAAAGGCTTTCGAACCACTTGCTTTAATAGCAATGGGTTTTCTGATGCCTCAGGTAAACGTGCTGTGCCTGTAAAACACAGAAAAATAATTAGAGGGTGAAGACATTCAGCTATTATAGCAAAACCAAGTGAATAACTCCAGTGTCCTGAAAGAGCTTGGCCATTAAAAGGAATTTTACAGGTGGCAAGCAGATCCTGGCAACAGGACACAAACACAGAGAATGCTCCGTGTAATTGCAAACGCAAATGTTTTAAAACAAACAACTAACAAAACAAAATACTCTCAAAAAGAAAACAACTTTCACATTTATTTTGCCCAGCCTACCATCAGTTAGAAGGCTCTTCAAATACAGCTAGATCTTGTGAAAGCACTAGCTATGTGCAATAGAGCACCTCAGCAAGCTGCAATTTAAAACTTTACAGGACAGGAGTCTGCAAGGATTCCTTGGCAAGGAGGTGCAGCTGCAGCACACTCACATTCTGCTTTGATTGCTGCACTGTTGATAGGCAGGTAAGGGTGTCTTGCAGCGTGCCAAGGGCGCAGGATATCTCGACACAAACGTCTGGCAATCCTGGTCAGTTTTGTTGTGTGCAGATAGAAAGCTTGTCGTGTCTTCATAGCAAACTTGGGACTCCCACTGTTTCGTACAGGCACACCATGAGGGCTCTGAAGGGAAAGGAAAACAAAAATGGTTTCTGAACAAGTGATTATCAGAAAGTATCGTTCCAAAGAAGAGAAAGTGTTACGTAAAATCACTTTCAACTACTGATTCTCAGACATAAGAATAGAAATGGTATTAGAGACAATAATATTTTTAGCCCAGCTATTCCCCATTTCCCAAGTCTTACCCCAAATATCCCAAAGGGTAAAAATAGAGGTAAACTTTTTGACTTGGCAGGGAAGATTTCTATGCTGTGACAAGTTTTACAGTAGGGATCCAAAAGCCAGATCTGGTGCTATCACATGATTTATATAGACTCAACAGAAAGGCTCTCCAGTTTTGGGTGCCTAGGGCTGCTCTGGAGGTACAATGCAAACTCCTCATAACAAAGCATTTGCCAAAAGGAGAGGAAAATCAGGAAGAGCTGCATGACAAAAATATGCACCACAAACTCACTTTCCAAAGCAAATGTGTGGCACGCAGGAATGGTTTTGGCTCAAAGCTGTAAGAATTTGTTTTAATTCTTACTCTTAACTCAGCAAATGTACTCACAGATGTCAAATATTCATTGGACACCACAAAGAATACTACTGGAAGACATTTATCAGCTACTGAGAAGCAAAGCAGTTATCCTCTTTATGAAAAGTAACTAAGTCAACCAATGGAATAATGCAAGTAGCATCTTGTTACCTCAGACCCACCCAGAGCTGGAAAACAGGAAGAAATTTCAGTCTGGGGAGAACAAAGCTTTCCCTTCTCTGACTATTTAGGTACTTTTAATTCACAAACAAGAGGTATAAGGCAGTTGTCTCAGCAATTAGGAGGCTTCAGAGGGCAAAAAGAAGCCTGGAAAGGATAAAGGTTAAACAAAAGAAATGGAAAGGGAATGATAGCAAAGAAGAGGAGGGAAGAAAGAAATTACTCTGAGATAAAAGTTCAGTGCGTGCTGTCCTTCTATTCATGTGATACAGTTATTTTTTCCAGTCAGCTTAATGTATAATGCTTCCAGATTAAATTTACATCAAATTCAGAAAAAAATCCAAGAATTTTGGTTTTCAAATAAGAGAGAAAAAATGAAACAGAAACTGCACATACAATGCTTACTCAGACCTATCCGAAAAAGGGAGGATTACTAAAAAAATAGGATTAGGTAGAAAAACAAGATAAAGGATCTCTAGAAAGCCACTAGCTATTTGAGGTATATCTAATTCTGAATATGCCTTGGGAGAGTAAATAGGTTTCAGGAAATAATTAATTCTTTTGGAGAGGAAAAAAAACAGTGCTCTTCCCCCTACAGCAAAAAAGATGGAAACCAAATAGCAGAAACACTGGCTGGCATTTCAGTTTCTCTCATCTCCACTAAGCCATTTCATGCATTTGAAGGCTGGTTTGCTAAACAAACGATGGGGGTTTTTTTTCTCAGGGCAGTACTTGGCAACAAATTACTTCTAGCCGAGGTTTAATGTGCCAACTTCAGCTTGACATGAAATACCAAACCCAAGGACAACAATGAAGGCTGGAGGCATTCTTTCGGTGGTTAAATATTTAAGAGCAGTGAGCAGGCAGTTAGGTAGCATGACACTGAGTTTGCCAAGCAGTCTGCCTGCTGGATACCCACCAAATTATTGCGGTTTGGTCCAGGCCTCTCCCCATCTAACCGTGTTGGCATTTTCAAGCCACCGTATTTCTTCCAGTAGGTCCAACAGGATGCACAGAGGCGACACTGCATGTTAGGGGGACCCCAAGAATACCACTGGTAAGACTGGGTGGCTAGAGATAACAAAGGTGGAAATTATATATATCCTTACACAGGATCACTTTTCAGATCTTATTCTCATTAGAAGCAGCACAAAAGAAAAAACTCCCCCCAGCCACCACCACCACCACAAACACAGACCTTAAAAACTGATGATGGCTTCACTGTCATCACCACTGTTAAACATACTTGTGATTTCAGCAGAACTGATTACATTAATTAATCTACATCCCCTTTAAAATGTGAACAGAAAGAAACAATGATTAGGATGGGAAGATTTCCTGCCAGTGGAACCGAAGGTTCTTTTTTTGCAAGAGAATTTCTGCAGAACGTGGCAAACAGCACAGATTGTCTTCAGGAGCTTCCCATACATTAATTTTACAGCTGAAAAATGTACAGTCTGTGACTTGACTTCTCATATAGTCCTACATTCCAGCATCTCTAAAGGCTCCCCATAAAGGAGCACAATCATCAGAAGTCAGTATATTAATACCAGGCAGATCAAATACAGTGGTGTCATACATTTTGAAATCTACTAAAAAATGATGAAAAAATGGTCTAATTCACACATTGGTGATTTAAATATTCACTCAATAGTTGCCTGCAATCATGTAGAACACTTACTAACTCCCCCTTCAGTACTTCATAATTCTATTTACAAATGTAACACCCGTAGTTCAAAAAACAAAACAAAACAAATACTAAACAAAAAAAAAACCTCAAAAAACCCCTTTGCTTAAATGCTGCTATTTCCAGTTCTGCCCCCAACCCCCAGCACAAGACAGCTTTTATTGAACATTTCCATCTCAGCTGCCCTTCTGGACTTACTGTAACAGCTCTCACAGGCCCGTCCTGCTCCCGCGTTCTGTGCCTGGACTCCAGTACCATTGACCACTCCTGGTTTGACATTATTTACATTGATCTGGTTGGGGTTTGGCTTGTTACTGAGAACACAAAGGAAAAAAGAATGATGTGTTAATTGAGGCATGCCATTTTTTTTATTTGGCTTTTGCAGGTATGGCCCAAAATGTTTGAAGACTCAAATTTCATTCAGCATGTGTTTTCCAGAACCAGCAATCTGACTCTATGAACACACTGTCTCAAATAATACTTTTAAAATATTAATAATGAAAATAACTATAATATTAGTTGCATGCCATTTACAAGGCTTCAAAACCTTTAAAAAAAAAAAAAAAAAAACACAAATCAGGCCAGGCAGGTATCTTATTCACTATCCCAGACATGTGAGTCTAGGTAAAAACAGATCTCTATCACAAGTCCTCAACATCACCAAAAGAAGGCTGGGGGCTGGAACAAGAGCAGCAGACAGAGAGCAACAACTGCCTTATTCAGGGAAATATAACCCTAGACTGCAGTCACAAATACTTCCATGTTGTCTCACTGCAAGGGTTTGCATCAAGTGGCCACAATTCCCACAAGTACACTCAACATGCAACAAACAGCTGGGTCACCCCGGCTCATCCCGGCACCCTCTTCAAAAAGATGGATCAGGAAAAGCCAAGAGCTAAAACAAAAGCTACTGGTGGGAGCTGAGAATGGAAGGCCAACAAAACCTTGGCATGGAGAGCAGTATGGAATAGCACAGAATCTCTGCAGAGAAAGAAGTGTCTGAGGGGGAAAATGAAGCCTTCAGAAAGTCTCTGGCATGGGAGGGAAGGAGGAGAGGACAGTATTGCTATTGCAGGGACAGGACTTGTAGGGACTGGAGGAAGGTGGAAGAAGTCATATACCAAGTTTCACACTAGAGCACACAAGGAGTTTATCAAATATGCAAGGACTCTGGGGCTCTGTTAGGAATTCACATTCTAGAACCAAAGAGCAGGCAGGCTTTGGAACCAACTGCTTAACATAAGCCTGAATTGCACTCCTAT
Organism: Sialia sialis; assembly: GCA_009812075.1. Classification (NCBI taxonomy): domain Eukaryota; kingdom Metazoa; phylum Chordata; class Aves; order Passeriformes; family Turdidae; genus Sialia; species Sialia sialis. Next base: position 3,900,797 of record VRYO01001717.1, on the reverse strand, counting down.
TGTATTCTCTTACCTGAAGACTGAAGAGATAGGCCATTTTCCTTTTATTTCCAACTAATGAACACATTATTTGGAAGCAGAAGTATCTTAAAACGGCTTCCTGCAACTCCTTTTCTCACACATCTGTTGCACACTAACACAGTTATTTCAGAATACTTGCTGTGTTCCACCCAGGCTAACACTATAAAAACAGCATTGTGGGAATAGAGCCAAATTAATTTCTTTCTAATGGGGCAACAGCATCAGGTTTCATGTTCTCAGCAATGATCCCTGAAAGCAACGGAGTTCCAAGTGACATAACTCTGAAGACAACTGGAAAGCTGATGCTGCCCTGGAAGCCAGAAAACATCCTTCTTGTCTGCAAATTTCCAATCAGATCCTGAGATACAGAGCTCAGTAAAGCTCCTCTTTGACAGAAACAAAAGAGATTCTGCTGTGAATGAACTATAGGAACCACACACAGGCTGCATAAGGAGGCAAGAGTGTGTTTGTTCCAGTCCAGGAAAAACTCCTGATAGCATTCTCACAGTAAAATTCAGAGTCTTTCTGCAGCAGGGAAAACTCAGGAGGCCAAGTGGCCCAGTAACACACTGAGTAGTTTGTTCCCATAGTGCACTGAGCAGCACATGCACAGCTCAAAAGCAGCAGAGGGGATAGGAAAAAAAAAGCTATTTAGATTAATTCACAAGCCTGCATATGTTTTCATTTCCTTCTGCTTATAAATTTACCCAGCTCCTACAAAGATTGAAGTGTTTCAGGGTGCTTATCAGAAAAGCACCAAATTCTGACCCCGCAGATGGCAGGAGAGCCACAGGCACTCTGACAAAGGGGCAGCTGAAATAGGGAACATTCACGCTCCTCTGCTCCAGGACATCACTATAGTAACCTGCTGCAAAAGAACTCCTGCCAATGATTCACCATGTGCAAACATTGCCCCAGTGCTGCAAAACAAACAGCCCTTACAGACCCACACTGCTACAAGCAGTGCTGCTGCACAGAAAAAGATACTGAAGTAAAGGAAACAAAGCCTGTTGCTTCCCTTCTTTACCTTGGATTTATGCTCAAAAAATATAGCAAAATAGTCTGAAATCCATCAGGAAAGCCCAACAAAGCACATCCAAAGAACTGGCATGAGAAAGGAGGATGATGGCCTGACTCCATCATACTCTCAAACTCATCAAGCTGATATTTAAACACAAGTGGAGAGCACATACTGGTGAAAGCTGATCACCAGGACTAACATTGCAGTTGTGGTAAACTCCAGGATTCTGCAGCACTACAATTAATGAAGCTGCAGCAAGCACCAGAGTGTGTCCTGGTCCAAAGCTATGGTCAAGTTTCTCAGTGGTAGTAACACTAAAAATCAGGTAGATGATGTTTTCATCATATGAGAAGCAAAAAGCTCTTAATTGTTGATGATATGTTAATTAAACTTGTTTGATATCACCAAAGCCTGCCATAGCTATTAACAAGAGAATCGGATGAGTAACTGGATGAATCATTAAGCAATTAATGAAGCTGAAGCTAAAAATGCAAATAAGGTAGTGAGAATACTGATGGTGTGGCAAACTCATTTCCAGTTCCTCTATCAGGAATGAAAGTCTCTTGAAGAGGTTTCAGTTGTGCGGGAGCAATCGGTTATGCCAGAACAGGGCCATGAAGTGCAGATTTCTGGGCTGCATTCTTCACAAAGGTCTCAAGGGAAGAGATGGAGGCAATAAAACACATGCAAAGAGAAGCCTGTCAACATGGAATGAAGCTCCTGCACAAAAAAGCCCAACCTGAAGATAATCCTGATCCCCACAGAAGACTGATACCCCTTCAGTAGATGAGTAGACAGCATTTGACCCACAGCATGGTGATAAAATTTCTCTTGTCAGAAATAATGATAAACTTAATATCCAGTGAATGTTTTCTCATATTGAAGAACCCACGTGTGCTGGATGCAACAGAACAATTAAGAAATAAAGCTCAGAAATAAAAACAATTGAAAATCCTTTGTAAGGCACATTGGTGCCATTTACCTCTAGGCATCTAATGGAAGTGTCTGGATCCAGGCAACAGAGGTAAGCTTTCCTCACAGCTTTCCAACCTCCTGTAAATACCCACTTCTAAGAAGAGGCCTAATGACACCATTAAACAATGCTCTCTGAATAGGAGCAGCTTTCTGCAACAAAATGTTGGAGATTGCCATTGTAACTAGCACACCTATAGAGGGAAAATCAGCATTACACCTTTCAAGTTTTCCATGTTGCCATGGACTTCTGCACAATGAAACGGGGAAGAAAAATGGTTTTTCTTGCTTCTCAAGCAGAGGACAACCAAGAAACAGACAAAGGAATTATCTTCAGCTTGTTAAGCAGTTGCCCCTTGTAGTGATCCAAAGCTTTGACCTATTCCTCCAGTTTCCCTGTTGGATTCACAAAAGGGGCACAGTATTTCCCTGCTTCACAGCCTTTGAGAGGCTGCTTTTGTCAAAATGCTTTGAGATTCTCAGATAAAATGCTGTAAATAGAACGTATTCATTAACGCATACAGATGTAGAGTTAAAAGTTACATTTTTCACCAGTACATTTTGGAGGCTGAAATTGTGTGGAGCAGTTAATTCTTCCCTTTCCGTTCTTAGCCCTTCTGGTACCACTTAGATCAATGCAAATGAGAGAAAAACCACACAAAACTGGATGTCTCAGCCTTCACAACTGCAGATGTCTAATCCCAAAAAGCACAAGCTACACAACCGGCTCTTCATCAAAAAGAAGATGGTACATATGATGCCTGGAAGATCAGAAAAACCAGAGTACAACTTCCACAACAACCTGACGAGTATGTGTGGGTACACTCTAGAAGGAGAAAGAGACTGAGACTACACCTATATGAAGGTCTTCCAAGCACTGCACTCACTCTGGGGGATAACAGGGTAAGGCATGTGAGAATGTGGAATCTCTTTGTGCATTCAGAATTCTGTTGCTGCTTCAAACACCACTCCCACTGACAGAGACAGCGCCACAGAAAACAACTGAAACATTTGTCTTTCAGTATTTCCTGAGTTTAACTGATTTTACACTTTTTCCTTTCACCAGGAAAGCACATTAGTGCTTCTTAGCCAAAGGCAAAGCCGTATTTATAGACATTAGGTTCTGTCAAGTCAACTATAAATGTCAGCCCCAAAACCAGGGTCATTCTTGGAAGAGGTACAGGAATGTTCATTCAGTGTGGGTCAGAAGTGTTTTTCTAAGACTTTGGTAGGACTTGATAACCTCACATTTACCTATATGACCCTCCATGCTTCAGTTACCTGCACTAATAAATTTGGGGCACAGCCTCAATTTAAAAAATATCAACTCTAAAGCTTTACATAGAGCTGTTATTCTTCATTGTGTAACATGCATGCAACATTTGAAGCTTCTATTCTTTTTCTTATTCTCTTCCTCCTCTATGCTAGCTTTTCATATTTACCAGCAGAGAAACAAACAAGAGCCCTATCAATGGAAGGCAGCCAAAGTGAAAAAAAGATAAAATTGTTTGAGCCTGCTATCCTCCAGGGTCTCTCACTGCCAACAATTTTACACCAGTTACTGATAAAATGAGTTTCAGTCAATCAGCTGACAGGCTTCTGCATAGGTCTTGTGACAGCCTACATCAAGTAATTTATTTCTGAGGTGACAAGTGGATCACTATGGCTCAAGCCTAGAAACAGGAATGGGCTCAGTAACACGATAAGGACAAATCAATAACATTGATATTTAGATCCCCACACCTAAGCCAAGGATATAATCTTCCAGGTCACAAGATAATGTAGATGCCATACAGTCCCTATACGCCAGACCTTGTACTCAAGCTTGTGTAGAAGTAATCCAAAAAGCTCAGAAATATTTAATTGCTGCCACCTTTAGAGGTATTAATAGCAAGGAAACAGCAGAAGCATTCATGTGGGATTAAGTAAATTATGTAACTGCTACTTTTCCTGATACACATGAATGGATATTGAAGGAGGAGGAAAATGTATCCCCCATTTTATCAATTAAATAACATGTTAGTTAAGGTACAACATTCATAAAAAGAGCCTTGACTGGAAATCAAAGCCAGAGACAAGAGCAGGCACGTGGACAAAGCCAGGTCTTTTCCTGAAGCAGGGAGGGAAGTTGTGATTTGATTATGAGTTCTCTAGGTAGGAACAAGAATTACCTTGCTGAGGGCTAAGATGCCACTCCAGGCAGCCATTATCAAATGAGCACCACAACCTTCCAAACACCAAGCCCTCCCTCCACACATCAGAATTCAAGAACAGCAGGACTGCCAGGCTCTCTCATCTGCAATATCCTTTTGCATCTGCAGTCTAAATTATACTGCCTTTTGCTTTATGAGCTTATCACATTGTGAATTCATGCTTAATTTGATGTCCAGTGTCCCCCTGCAGAGTACCAGCATCCACAAAAAGCAATATTGTTGAAAAATTGCGTGACAAGAAATCCATTTGGCTTCACTCTGAATATTACACCTCATTTTTAGTAAATTCACCTGAGAGGTATTGACATATAATCATGGATCCTCTATTTTCAGAAGAAATGAGGGGCTGTCTTGCAAGCTAAATACATAAAAATTAGTTTTATCTAAAGTAACAGAGCAGATGGTAGAAGTTCATAAATATTTAAAAGGAGACAGCATAAAAGAGCAAAGGAGTTATTGGGGATAATACACAGGGGAACATATCTGGGAGTGAAAGTTGAAAAGTGAAAAGGAAAGGGTAGACTAGAAGTTCTGCATTATAACAACTATTGACTTGGTTATGCAGAGGAAATGCAACAGAAAACATATTTTGCTAATAACTTTGTTTTAAAATATATGTAAGCCTAGAAATAATTATACATTATTTTTAATATATAATGATATATAGGAAGCAAACATGTATTGGTGATCCACTGCTGAGAAAAATTAGAAAAAACAGAGATTACTGAGCAGTTAGTTAGCTAACCTTTTGTTCACAACCATGCTGACCTGTCAGCAAGTCTCCAACTCCCAGCTCATACAAAAATATGAATTAGAAGATAAGTAACAGTCACTTAAGGATGGGAGCATTACAGAGGATGCAGGAAATTAGCAACATGATAGCTCGACATCCTAACCAGGAAACAATAATATTGGTAGGACATGGAAAGTGCTACACCCATCCCTCTACAATGAGATAGAAAACAAAACAAGAGGTACTTACTAGTTGGGTATATACACTTGTTTTAGCTTGCTTTCTGCTTCTGCTGCTTTCAATCGTTTCTTTGAACAGAAAAAAGATAACAGTTAAAATAAAAATAAAATAAGAGCTATCTTACCTGAGTAAAGTAGCAAACCTATAAGGACTTCAGCAGGTATCTACTGAGCAGCTACCACTAAACCTTCTTCCAACAAGACAATGTTCACTGAAGAAAACTCTGGGCACCACATGACTATGTAGCTTTTCAAAAAAGTCAGAGATGCCAAGCTACTATAAATGAGGACAAACTTGTCATTCTCATTCACTTCAAATTCCTTTTTTTTTTTTTTAACAAGGTTTTATTTCCCCTGCAGAAGAAAACCTGATGTGTCACTGTCAATTCTCCATGGTAACATTCACCAGTTGGACAATAAGAGATACAGCAATGCAACCTCCCCATCACACATCCTCAACAGCTGCACCCATTCCAAGTTTCAAGCAAGACTTTTGTGTTGATATCCCTAAACCTCTGAAGGATCAATGACATGGGATATTGTTCTTTAGATATTAAGAAGGCAAATAACTCCTTTTATAACTCAAACCATCACCATTTAAACAGTAACACTCCGAGATTCAAGTTTTCTCTTTATTCATTTGCAAAATAAATTTGGGGTGAACCTCTGGAGGTCTCTAGTTCAACCACTGGTCAAAGCTGGCACCAGATGTCTGCATAAAGCTGCGACAATGTTTTCCAGACAAACAAGCAGCATGGGGGTATTCCAGACAAACAGGTTAGCTTAACATTTTCTATGCAGCAGCCTCAAGGCACAGTCTAGGAAAATAATTGTAATGCTGAAGTCAGTATCTTCATAGAAGCAGGAAGCACCAGAAAACAATAAAATTGAAGAGTGTGTCACTGAGGAGCTGGACAAACATAAAAATTGTTTTTACAGAGACACCACAGACACGCACAGAAACAATAAATAAATGTTTCCTGTAAGCATAAAGCTTTTATCAGGACATTTTTAAATAACAATTTTCCATACGACACTCTTGACTGTTCCTCACCAAAGCTCTCTGGATTCCTAAAGAATTCCCCTCTTCCCTTTTCCTGCAAATAACAGTCAGCCTATCTAAGGAATCAAAGAATGATGTTGTCAGACAAGAGAGCAAGGAATTCGAAAACAGAACCTCTGAAAGATATCCTGATGGCTACACCTACAGAGAGTTGCATTCCTGGCTGACTCCTTTCTGCTGCCATGGGCCACTTTCCCTGATTGCTCCTGTTAAACTTCACCTAGTTTGAGAGCTGCTGCCTGAAAAGTGGCCTCAGGAGAACCAAAACCAAGACCTGGTGGAGACAATCCTTATCAGCCCTACAGATGTGCAGCAATCAGTAACACATCTTGCTGCCCATCAGTGATGGAACTGAAGAGGTTCTCCTGAGTATCATCTGCACCTTCAGACTAGACATTTTCAAGCCACCCTAAATGAGCATCTTGTTGTAAGAAAAGCACCCAAAGAAGTGCTGTCACTTCTGCAAACAGCATCACAAATCCTCTTCACCTTCCAGAGACACTACACCAAAAAAAAAAAAAAAAAATCATCCTTTAACAAAATGCACACTCAGGTGCCCTTCAGCTCAGGAACTGGAGCCAGTTCCACACACAGCCTCAGCTGGAAAAGAGGACTTCATGCTCCAGGCACAGACTGCCAGAGGCACTTACATCAGCAGATGACCAGCTCCAGAGCTCACAGTCCCCCAGGAAATACATGGAAATCCAACACTACAAACAGCTTAAAATACTGCTTGATGACCAGTACCAGAATCCAATTTCCTTGAGACAGGAAATTCAGGCAACTTACGCTGGTGGAGAACTGGAGTGCTTTTTAAATTTCCAGATTATGAGAGGAAAAAGCTGCACTTTTCTTGACACCATCTCCCAAGGGGACTATCTGGTATCGTTATGTTATGACAGTTTTGGAAATGTATGAATGCAAGAGCTTCATCCAAGCACAAAGCATTATCAGCAACTGCAATATTCTCCAGTGTGCAACATAAAGCCATTCAGGCTAATTTAGGGTATTAAGCAGTATTTTAGTAAACTGTTGATGAATGTTAACCCCCCAGATTTCCTTTGTGACTAGTGACCACGGAGCATGACCATGAGCTAACAAGTGCCCTGAGTCACCTGAACCTCACAACTCCCTCCTTTCCTACAGCTGCCTGGGCAGCAGCACAGACAAAGGGCACACACCCCTAAGTACAAACAGCACACCAAGAAAATCGAGGGTTTCCAGAAGGTACCACAATGGCCTGGGGAAGAAGAGGCTTTGCACTAAGTACCTGTGGCTGTGGGCAATAGACCAGACAACAATGAGTTTCCTATTTCCTGACAGTGACTGATCCCAGAAGGTACCAAAAAAAAGTGCCTGAAATGTTGTTGTGCACAATTTCAGAATAATCCCTTCTCTGAGAGAGTGCTTTGCTAGGTCCTTTGCCAGTTATTAATTGATCTGTGCCTGAAGCATATTTATGCTATAAATTCTTAAGGCTGTCTGATGCAGTTATGAATGTCCTCACCTCCAAGAAAAACCCAGAACATTTATAACTTTTTCTAGCAGTTTGGCCTAAAAAAAAAATAAAAAAAATCTTTTTCTGAGTTATATATACACACAGATCTTAAATATATCCTCTTATTTACCTCATTGTATTTTCCTCATCTATAAAAGGAAGATATTACCAACTTGTCTATCCCACAGGGACCAAGGGATTAAACTACTAAGCACTGTAGATTCAAGTTGGTGCAAACATCTGTCCTTTACACATCCTCTCCCAGATATGACATGCTATCCACTGAGCTTGAAAGAGTTTTACAAGAGGTGACATATCAGAGCAAATGTTTGTGGTCGTTTCCTAAAGAGTTAACATTTATAAAGAGGAAATAACAGAAGCAATCCAGGAATATTTCAGCATCCACGACACAGGAGTTGGGTTGGTGGACAGCACAGGGATGCCTCAGAAATTCTCAAATATTAGACCTTTATTAGTTTATGATAGGAAAGATATTACACCTTCTGGGTTCAGAGGAGATCTTTCATACTGTTTATTCTTTTTTCAAACCTCTGAGACTATAAGTGTTGAACACACAACAGAGTTCAGGGAGGTGGGACAGAAGAGGGAATTGTCTGTGATGCATTTGGGAGAAATGTTCCCAGCTGCTTGTGCTCCAGCAACACATCTCAGAATGGGTGAGTTGTACCTATGGCCTCTGGCAGTTTTGGCAAGTGACTGAGTTCCATATTACCACAGGTTTAACAGGAGGTGTCTGGGGATAAAACATCCCATAAATGTGGAAAAACCTTTCACTGGTGTTATTCCTATACTTCAGCATGCAGGACTTTATGAAGGCTGGTACATTAAGACATCACTCACAGCTCTGGGCTAGGTACAAAGGAGACTTGCACCCCCTTCAGAAAGAGGTTTTCTATCTGCATCAAGACTGACCCAGAGATCTCAACCTCATGGAGTCAAATCTAAGGGCATTTTCATGTTCCCCAGTGTGTTCTCATGATGCAGACCTCAAAACCAACTTTGTCTATTCCTCCTATACTTCTCTAATGCCACTTCCACATGAAAAATACAACAGTATAAACTGATAGCATTTGAGCTTCCCCTTGAAGTTACCTGCTCCTCAGAAAAAAATGAGAAAAGTAAAATAAGGCCTTTAACTCTCAAAAAGAATGTGACTAGTTCAAACAGTCCTCCGGCACTGCCATGTCCCAAGCTTGTCTCAACCTATGGAAAGTTTAATGCTTTGAAGTTTTCAGGACTTCCCCTAATGATAAGCACAACAGTAGAAGCATTCAGTCTTTAAAAAAAATCACCCTGGAATTCACGACTGTAAGAACTCAACCTCTAACCGAATGAAAATGCAGGCACAGCCAAACACCACATCAACCCTCAGAGCTCCCAAGTCACTGGGAGAAGCCAACAAACAGCTATCAAAGCCATTTGAAACCTGCCTTAATCACAAACAGACACTCCTGTGTATGTACTGACACAGAAAATCTGTCCCAGGACAAGAACATGTTTGAAGGAGACCAGGATACTGAATTTGGATCACCCTCACTTTGTTCATGACAGCTCTGAAAGGCTGTCACTGACAGGACAGCTCTTGGGATCACTGTGGACAGGCATTCAGGACCTGCACTAAACCACAATTCTGTGTTGACATCATGGTAGAATTAGTCCTTCTAGCAGTTCTGTTCTGGGATGGCCAGTCCTCCTCGAGACAACTGAACTCCTACTGATGATGGTAATCTTCAAAAGCAAGGTATAGCTAAAGCCAAATAAAAATTACTGCATAAGAGATCCAAGTGCATGCTCCAAGAGAAGCCAATTTGCATCCATCTCAGTGACCTGCTCACAAGACAAGGAGGTGCTGCACTGAGCCTCAGGCACACCAAGCATGAGTACAAGTTATTGTTCAGCTCTCAGAACATGCCTTCTGTCAAAAGCAACTCAAAATGCCCCTTCCTCAATGGCAAGAAACACAGAGATTGTGATTCAGTATTATGGCAATGTTTTCTCATGCCAAGAAAGCATCAGGGGAAACAGAAATCCAGAAGGATGTAAACATCTCCCAACTAACTCTTGCTTCTTCATCCAAGCAGGCAACTGGCTGGTGACACAAATTTTCATTCTTATGTTTTGTAACTCACAGAAATAGACAATTCAAATGTACTTTAGATGTTCATTCAGCCAAAGATTTTACAAGGATAAGCAAATTATTAATACTTTTATTAAACCCTGTAACATACAGACTTGGAATATAATTTAATCATGTTCTTGGAAAGAGGGAAGTCAAAAATTTGAGGTACACATTTTGCATATCCTTACTTGGGATAGTACTTTCAATATCTATACAAAAATGCTGTCAGCCTCAGAACCATTTTGTGGTATTAGACCACAGGAAGAGTCTGCACAGAACAAACACTATGAAGAAACAGATGGAAAAAATGGCAACAGATGTACTTTGTCAAAGACACTGCACTCATCAAGTAAAATATAAATGTAATACACCATTATTTGAACTACAACTTCCTATGCTTTCTCTTTGTGGTTACATAGAGATAGCTCTCTCAAGCTTTTTATAAATATTTCATGGTATTATTTGCTTGTAGAAGCTGGGAATTTGAGATGAGGTCTTCAGCTCAGTTCAGACCTAATTGATGTGGCATCTCTGCACTGCAACTTCTACCTGTTCAGCTTCTATTGTCCCCTAAGTGTAGAGTCCCTCATTGGAAGTTTTCCCAAAATCCCACTGCTTGTCAAACTCCTGGGCAGCACATGTAAGGTACAGTATAACCATGAGAGAAAACCCACTACAAACCAGTATCAGAAACCATGGGTTTGTTGTGGTTTTTAGCTGCTGCAAGAACAAATAATTAAAGTCTTCACATAACTATCTCCTCTGCAATTGTGCCTATGTAAAAACAAACTTTAGGAAAATGGAAAAAGCAGTGAGCAAGGAAAAAGCATGAGCATTATTCTCCCCCACCATGCCAGCTTCCATCACCATCACATGTTCCCACCACCCATTTCCTAACTGGAAGAAAAAGTTTCAGTCAAAGAATGAACTTGGGGGAAATAGTGGAGTGAGGACGCCACTGATATTTTTATTAAAAGTAAAATGTAATTGATGCAAAAAAAAAAAAGAGCTCTCATTCGTCATGAGGGTGCCTCTCTAATTTCAACCAGAAAGAAAAAGTTAAAAATCACATTACAGCACATGGCAAACACTGGTCAATGCCTCAGGCATCCAAGGAAAGAAGTTCAGGCAGAACTTTGTCACAATTCCACTTTTTCTAATACTTCAAAAGATGCCTCAGCTTAGGACTGATAATTATAATGAAAAATCCATTCTAAATTTCTCCCTCCTTTTACTCAGTTTTCCTGTTGAATACCGTAAGTAGTTTTCAACAACTGATACTCTGCAAGACCGTGCATGCTGCTTGCATTGTGCTTGCTTTATTTCAGGGACCAGCCAGCCTTTGTATTTAAACAAGCAGAGATAAAAAGGATTGTAAACACTACTCAGAGCTGATTCTCAAGTGCAAGCAGTCTGGGACTTTGAGGCAGTGACACTTCCCAGGTAAACACCTCACCCACAGAGCTGACATGGGGCAGCCTTGTGCATCTGCCATGGACTCACCAGCAGGCAGGGTGGGGAGTCAGCATGGGGGCCTCTTGTGCAGCAACTGCCCCCCAAAAAGTCACTGAAGGTAACTCTGACCTCCAACTCCACACTCAGGAAACAACTGTCCTGCCTTCCTTCCTCTGCTGAATTCCAAACCAGACATTAGAAAGCTCCAAGCATACTAGGCAGCAGCAAACATGAAAAGAATGCACTCCTATCAATGCTGTTTGTATCTCCAGCAGGGCTGGTGAGTTTAGGCACAAGAGATTGCTCTGATCAGAACTCACCCATTGAAAAGGCTGAACCCCAAGAGGGAGAACAGAGAAACAAAGCTTGGTTTCACAGGCAAGAAAAACAACTTCTGTTAGAATGAAAGAGGTGATTCTGACTCTCTTACCTGCTGAACGTATCTGTCTGTAGTTTTCCACATATAGTAATATTCTATAATGCTTGTTAAGGACTTCCATGGGAGCTGGGGACACAAAGGAAAATCAGCATTAATTGAAGGGAGCTGGCACACAGTCTCACTGAAATTCACAGGCTTCTTCTGACTAATGGTTGCAGCAGAGCCTTGCAAACTACTAACCCTCCTCAAAAAAAAAAAGTCTGAATCTACAAAGGGGATTAGATGCTCGTGGGAGCCATATTAAATTAAAGGCCCTTTCAAAATACTCTGAGCTTTCAGTGTAAAGTGGAACAGGCTGCAGGTAAATCTTCATGCTGCAATGGCTCTCAGCAAACCATTCCAGAGAGGCACAATGTGGAAGAGATCTCACAGGATCAGACTCTGCTTCAGCAGGAGACTGAAGCAAAAGTCACACTCCAGTATCACACTCTGATCTGCTTGGTTTCAATGAAGCTGGCCCATTAAAAAAAAAAAACAAAAAAACAAAACAAACTACTAATAGAATTGTGCCCTGCCTGCTCTGTTCTCTGCCTGAGAAGCATGAGGATTTCAGCAGGACCACAGAGAGTGCTGCTGTTTCCAAATCCCTCTAAGAGATTAGAACACAGGACAACACTGAAACTACTTGTTTTGTTCTAGAGGACTTGAACAATGACACAGTGAAACTTGGCTCCCCTTACAGTGCTCTATTCAATCTGCAGCCTGAGCACCTAGGGTGGTGCTTTGGTCAAACTACAGGACACTTCCCTTGGATGCCCAGGATTCCTTTTGAAAACTTTCAGAAGGCAATCTGAAATTCTGCAATCACACTGTAAAGGTGACTACATTTCCATGTTTCAGAAGGCCCAATACTTATTCTCCTTCAAACAGAAATTAATCTAGAGCAGCTCAGCTGTCACAACACCTTCCCTAGGCTGTAGTGGAACAGATGATCCTAAATTAACATTTCTAAAGGAAAAGCTATCATCTGTGATTTGAAATTCTGACTGTACACCAGGCTGTCACCGGAGTGAGGCCTGCCTTTCCCCACTTTACAGCAAGACACATGCTCCAGTTCAAAGTCCCTTTGCTCAACACAATGAAAAACACAGTTTAGACAAGCTGCAAGCCAGCTCTGTCACCATGGGGGCCTCCTTTTATATACTTACAAAATCTTGCTGAATGTCAGTGAAATCTTTTCCATATTTTTCTAGTGCTTCCTCGAAGAGGTTTGCCTCTGAAGCAGACCACTCCTCCATCTCATCTCTGCACAGGACTGGCCCACCTTGTGGCACAAGTGCAGAGATTGCCTTGGAAATGTCATAGACATTTTTGTGCAAAGTGTCCATAGCATGGAACTAAGGGGTTGGAAAGGAGAAAGAAATGTAAGGACAAGTATCTGGGGGCGAAAAATGTTCAACAGTGAAACAGCAATGACAAATTCTGCACTGGGATTTGAAGGTGAGGTATTCTGTACCTAACAAAGTCAGTAAAAGCTGGTTCCAGCCTCACACTGACTGTAGTTGTCAGTGTACAAAACTAGCATTCACTAAATAGTGATGTTTGTGGAACACAAGCCCTTGTGTATCAATTATTCCTATCAGCTCCTCACCAGCACTACCACTGCAGCACTGCTGGTAAGAAAATGCACAGGATAGATCCACTCCCCCCAGGACTGAGCTACCATCCACAGATGGGGCACAGAGATAGAGGCCCGAGGGCGTTTCCTCACAGACACTGCCATGCACTTTGTCAAGTAATCCACAAAAATTTCATCTATGAAAAACAAGAGCAGTAACACATGTATACATCCCCCCACCCCCAAAGGGCAGAAACCTCAACAAAGATTCAAGTTAAGTCACACATCACAGCTGAGTAGGAAAAAAGAATGACTCTCAGGGGCAATTACTACTCAGAAAGCCGAGCCACGGCTGTCTGCAACTTGTGATTTACAAGGGCTGAGAACATGCTGCGAGGGAGGAATTGCTATTAGTAAATGAAAGCTTGGCTTTATTTCCCTGTTTCTGCAGTTTTAATCAGGATGTTATTTGCCTTTCATCATAGCAGTTTTGTGCACGTGCATAATTAACCTATGCTGTTCTAGACTAGAATTTGTTCTACATGTAAGTTTACACTACTCCAGTTACGAGGTGAGGCTTTGATAACAGTTCTCTAGAGACTTCATACATTTTATTCAAATTTTCATGAAACTTTCTGTAGCATAAAAGTTCAAGTTTTCTCCCTTTCCTCGATCTACTCAGCACCATTTCTGATTATGAAATGTTAACAATATCACTGCTCCTCAGGTACTCCAAACTGGAGCTCAAAGAGAATAACATCAACTGACATTTCTTATCTGACCACAAGCTTTTCCTCCAGATATCCTTGGTCAATCTTGCTCAAGGATGCCAGTGACAGTCTGGTGTATGAAGAATGGCATTCTGGCATTTTAACAGTACAGACAGGCAGACATTAATTTGCATTCTTCTCGAGAGAGCTACTGAACCCATGCAAAGGATGGGCTGTCAAGCATGTCATCAGAATATTTTAATAAAACTAAAAAAAAAAAAAAATTGTCTCATAGTACTATCCATGATGGATCATAAAAGGCACAAGGCCAGAAAAAGTTACTTCATCTGTAACTAAAGGATTCCTTTACAAAGGCAGGGTCTGCTTCACAGCAAGCCACAATTACAGTCCATCTGCCCCTCTCTCTCTGCCAACTGTTAATGCTGAGGTGAATATTTTGCATCTCTCACAAACTTAAGGTCCTCTCAAAAGAAAAAATTAAAAAAAAAAAAAAAAAAAAATCTTACCAGTGTGATGTCCCTGGAGGCTGCTGCAGCACTCATGTGCAAACTTGGCTGTCTGACAGAACTACTGCAATCCAGGGCTCGGGCAAACGTACCAACAGACCTGCAAGAAATTAAACACAGCGTTCACTTCGTGTGCAAACCCAGCAGAAATATAAACACCCAGCCAAGGCTTTCTGAGATGAGCAGACTCCATTGCCCAGTTACAAGATTATGTGGCTTGGTGCTCATTCTGAGCCAGAGACCATTCTCTCCAAGTGTGGTTTGTTATTGTGAACACTTTACTTGGTTCATATGACTGAAGAGGCTTAGGCATGGGAGAGGAAACAGAGAATCAAGGGTCACCAACAGTGAGTTCTGAGCTGCTCACTTATCCCTTATCTCCCAATACCATTGAGCTGCAAAAGGAACAGAGCACAAGCAAGCTTTATGAATGACTACAGTCTCTTCCACAATGGCAAGATCAGTGCTGCACTGTCCAAAGAAACAAGAGACAAATGCCAAGATCAGACACAAAATTAGAAACAACATATTTTACAACTTAACATTGTATAACATGCATCATAACACCTGCAACTCTCAAATACTTCACAACTCATCATTTCTGCATCTGACACCACAAGCCCTGTGCTCTTTATCTTATTCCTGAAGAAACCTATAACAAAAATGGACTCTCCAAATTCCTACTCCCTGCCTGCTTGCTACACCACATGGGTGAAACACTTGTACTCCAGCATAGTGAACTGGAGTTGAACTCCTCTGAGCAACTACAACAACAATAGGCAGGGTTGGGCTTTTCCCCCTCCACTCAGGTCACTTCCCCAAACTCCCTGAGAGCACAAAGAAACACACTAGTGCCAAGCAGTGCTGGAGTAGGAAAGGTAAATGTTTGAGCACTAGTTGTCATCAAATATCTAATTTTGGCCAAAATCCAAAGCAGCCTCCCCCAGCCAAGTGTCTGTGGAGATTCACACTTCGCCCTCTTCCCAGCCTCCCAGTCACTATCCCCATCCCTGCCTCACAACTCCCCCATGCCCAGCTTTAGCTGAACTGATCCTTTTGTGTGTGTGTGAACTAATTATACACTGGAAAGCTTTGCTGATTCTGCACAGAAGCGATTCCTGTGCTCATCTTTGCAGTGATTCTCATCACAGCCTGCACCTTGCTGCGATGGCAAATCTAGTGGGCAGCACTGAAGTGCCAGAAGGAACCACTAAAACCAGCTCTGCCACCAGAAGCCTACACAAGGTGGAAACTCCCATCACAAAGCAGCTCCACAGCCACTACAAACCAGCCCACATGAAACCTCAAGAGGGGGAAGGAGAATAAAAAAAGGCAGATAGAACCAGGGTTCATTTATAAAGGTATCACCTAAAACAGAGAATTTGGAGAGTGTTACCTGTGCATTTTTTCCCCTAAATTATTCAGTCATCAATTGCTATGAGAGCCTAAAATTTAATACAGGCTTCTGTATATAGAAATGGATACCAACAAATTAGTCCAAGAACCTTTTATAAAAGGAAGAGTTATCAACAAAGATGGTTTTGGGCTTAAATGAGAACATAAGTACAGATTTGCAGGGTTTTATTTTATTGTGACTGGAATCTAGGCATTAGAAAGTATCCTTAGCCCATCATAAGATATTACTAGAATTCTTAGCAAACCATTATGGGTGTTAAAGTGTCACTGGTTTTGAAAAAGGCAGTAAATGGACAAAGCAAAGAACTGCCGAGAATTTAATTCGCTAAGTCTTCTGCATGCTGACCAAAGCACTGAAAAAACCCACCAGTTACAGGATCACTTTCACATGCAACTTGCTTTGCTTTCTTGAAACCAAGTTGTAAATGTGGGGAGCTGTTCCTAAAGTCTTGCTTTTCCCACAAAGGCATGTTAAACATCTTAAAATGGAACAAGTGAATCAAGCAACCAGCACTCATGCTAATAAAACAAAAAAGAACACAAGAAAGTGCTTGGAAGAGTTACAAACATTAACTTCTTCAAAGGAGAGGTGAATGCTCTTACCGTGCTACCACCAGGAACTGGTCTATCTGCTTGTCTACTAGTGGGTTAAAGGCTTCCCAAACTTTTGTTTCAAGTTTTGACTGATCTCTTCCATCATCCTCACCTGGTTGAAAAACAAATCAGAAGTATTTATTATGGCTCTTTTAATATAGAAGTACTTTCTAGATTATTTTTTTATCTCACAATAATGTCACTGTTAGCCTATCTCAGCTTCTCTGCCTGACAGGCCACTGTGAAAATTTCACTCACTTATTTGTATGTGACAATTTTAGCTTGACAGACACAGCAACACAGCTCACCTGAATTGGGCAATCAGATTTTCACAAACTGCTGTCAGAGGATATGTCATGGGAAACAGAGCGCATCTTTCTCTAAACTAGACAGTTTCTTTTCAGTTTCTTTCCCCAAATCCTCTGACTTCGTCCTTCATCTTGCAGCAATTCCAGGACAGCAAACACTCACAGCTACTCTGAGCAGGCAAAGAGCAGCTCAACTGAGGTTCAACCCATCTCAGCTGCTTTCTAGGGAGAAACCATGGCACGAGAAACTCTTCATTTTCCTGAGTCTAAACAAACCAGGACAGTCTTGGTAGCTCCTGTATTTTACCAGGGTTTCTCCTTCTTTCTGCTTCCTTCAAAACATCTGGCAATTATCCTTCTCTGAAGCCCCATGCTGGCCCAGTGAGGGAACAGGATGCCTTTCAGATTCGATCATCCTCATTTAGGACACTTGCCCAGCTCTTTAATAAATACCAGTTTCCTAGACAAATTAAACAAGAGTCCTGACCCACTTTTTTTGCCTGTTTTAACATGATTCTAACAGTGTCAACAGAGCTTCCAAGCAAGACAGAAGCATCTCACTGCTTCCACATCTTGGCCCATCCAGATTGGATGTGATGTTCCCAACCCTCTCTTAGGAGAAGCTTAGGGATAGACCTTTCCCTCTGCATTACATAGGGCTCAGGAAAGAACAATCAGATGCCAACATTCCTCATGCCTCTCAGTTTTTCCACCCACCTTTGGACCTGTAGGGTAGTCCAGAGACAAATCTAATTATTATCTGATAAATATTCCTGGTTCCTGCTACTTCTCCCTCATCCTCAGGCCAGTGTCCTCATGGTCCCACTGCTCCATGACATGGTGGGAGCAGGCTGAAGTCTCAACCCGTGCTCCAGCCAGCAAATCCTCCCTCCTGCCTGTTCTGCAGGTGAGAAGTCTAGGCTGGCAGCCAACACTGGGATGGGGAAAAGGCTCCAGGGAAAAGGCACCCAGCAGTAATGGGCAAATTGATGAGGGCAGACAGCATTTAATTGGCAGTAATTTGGGAGGGGGCTCTTATAGGGAAGTGAGGCTTGATTAAAAACACAAAAGGCTTTACAGATGTGATGGAAATTTGTGTTTCCCATGGAAATTATGAAATCTCTTAATAAAAAGAGTGCAAGCTCGGAGAGAGCCCATTAATTCAATTTATTTCAACAACTTTTATGATTTGGACAAATGCCCATTTAAAGATCAGTTTGCAAGAGAACTATGCGCCTTCAGTGGGCAACAGCCTCAACAAATCCAGCCACTGCTGCACACATGGCCTGGCAGTGGAAACCATCTCCCACACTTAGGCAGGCCTCACACAGAGAACTGGCCACAGTCAACGTGAGCTCTTGACAATGAAAATAAAATACAGAAATTACCCTCTTTTAGTAAGTCTGTTATATCTGCCTGGTATCTGTTTCCAACTCGAATCTCTCCTTTATCAGCAAGCAGGGTCTTTTGTTGAGGATCATACACTAGTGAATAAAAGAAGAAATCCTAAAAATAAAACAAGAGCAAAAAGGTAAACAGTGTTATTAGCTTTTACTTTCAGCTTTGCGACCATACTACCAAGCTTTTACAATTCAAGTGTGGTTTCATTACCTATATATAGATTTTAAAATTGGGTAAACAAGAAGTGAATGAATGACCAGTTTAAAAACCCCACTTAAGTGCTGCCAATTTCTTCTACATTGCATGTGCTAGCTCTGAACAGCAGCCTCTCACATTGAAGTGAACA
Organism: Sialia sialis; assembly: GCA_009812075.1. Taxonomy (NCBI): domain Eukaryota; kingdom Metazoa; phylum Chordata; class Aves; order Passeriformes; family Turdidae; genus Sialia; species Sialia sialis. The sequence continues at coordinate 3,882,143 of VRYO01001717.1, read as the reverse complement.
AAGCTCCTCTTGCACGGGCAAGGCTCAGAAGGGCTAGGAGACAATTTTTAGTAATGTCCTGAAATTGCCACATCCCATTCAATGCCCATATTCCAAACCAGGAGGATTAGATGCCAGTGACCTATCCACACAGAAATACTAGCAAAAATTGAAGCATAACTTCAGAGTGTTACAGGCAGACCAATGCAACCCCATACAGGTGTGAAGACCCAGACAAGCCCTGTGGCCCCTGCTGGGCTTGCTCCAATCTGTCAGTGTCTCTCATGCTGCAAGGCCCAAAGCTGGTCAAAAACCTACTCAAGTGGTCTCACAAGGGATGAAGTGAGGGATGAACCCCTTCCCTCCATCTGCTGGCTCCACTCCTGCTAATACAGACCAGGATGTGCTCAGCTCTCCTTGGCACAGGGATGTGCTGCTGACCAACATCTAACCTTAAACCACCACTTTCTTTTCTGCTTGTTATTAGGAGAGGGCAGCAGCAGTAATTAGCTGCAGGTGGCAATCCATTAATTTGTTGCTTTTGTTCAAGTAGGTGAGGAAAAGGCTAAAATAGCTGCTTGGCTTCCGCTACCGGGGTGTGTAAAATTAAAGCAAGAAGGCATTCCAGAATGAGCATGTTCTGCCAGGGCAGAGAAAGGAAACAGCCAAAATTTTTAACTACTTAAAACTGTACAGTTTAAGTAATTAAACTTTTCTGCATGGATAAGTACTTAGCTATAGCTATTGACCAGGTATGTTCCATCAAAGTATAGTGTGCAGTTCTGGGCAGGATTAAAGCTCTGGCAGGACAAGGAACAATAGACCTTTTGTAACCTCTGTCCCCAGGAAGGGGAATTGTCTGAACTGAAACAGGATGTGCAGTTGTGCCATTTTCCACATCTCAGGTTTCTGGCTTGTTTTTTCACTCCCCTTATTTCTGTGGCACTAGCAGGCACCCTGTTTAAATACACCTCATTTCATGCTCACCTCATTTTTCCCTCTCCCTATATTTGTATGTGTCAACAGCATGCAACAAAAATCAGGACAAAATCAGCATGAGTTTCAAGCCCTGCTCAGCTTTATAAAGAGGTGGCAAAGGAAAAGAGAGATCTCCCAATCTGTCATTGCAAAGCCCCAGAAAAAGAAGAATTGCTGTGAGTTTCCACAGTAACATGGCAAAAATTCTGGAAGAGAACTGAACTTCAACTAGAAGGGTTGTCTGTAGCTGGGTTTGGGGTCAGAGGATTTGATTGCATCCTAAGCAAATGATACTTCTGAAAGAACTACTCCCACAGGCACCAGGGTCAAGTTACATCAACCTACGGGCAGAAGGCAGCTTCAGAGCACATGAACACTCATTTATATTACATCTAGGTAAAGAAATCTGGGTCTCCTGCTCCCTGACACACTCCAAGCTCAAGATATTGCAATATCTTGTGAATGTACCACTGTGGGAATAAAACCACAGTGTAGGAAAAGCTTTTGTCCCACAGGCTTCCAGGTTATAAATGCAGTGTTTAATTTGTTCCAGCTCCAAATTATGGAACTGCATACGAAGTACATGCAGTGTAACATTGATGCTTTGCAGGCATCTTGCCTAGCAGATATGCAGCACGCTGCAGTGTAACAGCACAGTGGGCCCCAAAGAAGACCAACTCCATGGGCAATTTCTTTAGGCTTTCTCAGCCAAAGTCATGGAAGAAAGAGGGGGCTGTGGAGGGGGTTTCTCCCATGATACCTGACTGTTAGATGCCTTATTGCTTTCCTTTTACTGGTTATCACTATGAATTTTCTCTACAAAATCTCCATTAGTCTCGGGTCACCCATTTATGCATTGTCCAGTTTTGTCTCAAACCAATCAGGCTGAACAGAAGAATGAAAACCCTCTGGTCTCTTCTCCCCATCCAGAACCTCCTCAACAGAGGAGAGATGGAAGTGTGGGGGCCCAAGAGCAAATCCAACAGAGACCACAACCCCTAGAGTTAATTCAATGCCACTGCCATCTTCCCTCACAGACATGGGTTTCATTCTTGCAATTGAGTGGGACTGCTGGAAACATGAATCCATGTCAGCTCAGTGCCAATGCAAACCAAAACAAACCAGATCCTTGTGTTCACATACGTGTGAACTCCTGACCGTCATGACATGATGAGAACAAATTTTCACAAGGGTTTCACAACAGCATTGCTCTTCAATATCCTCCATACTCATTTGTGCTGCCAAAACTGTATGCTGGGTTTGCAGCAGTCAAGGAAGAAAGAGGTTCTCTTTTCATTTCAGATCCCAGAAAACACCTGACACGTTGAGAAAAAACTTAACATGTCCTGCCAAGAGTTAAAATTGAATCACAACTTTCTGCTTCTCTCAGCTGTTAATCGACATATCTGCTCAGAGCTCCTCTACCCAAACCCCTGAGCTACCCATAGCTGTAGCCAAGAACCAAAATCACCAAGAAACTGGAGAAAGAAAGGCTCAGAGTGAAAGTACACCACAGAAATAAGGGTTTTTTCATTGCAGCTTGCAAACTTACTTTCATGTATTTGATATATTTTCACTAGAGAACATATTATTTTTAGGGGGCTACCAAAAGGAACAGATATGCCAGACATCTGCTCAGCAGGCAAATTCACATAAGCCTCTGGATATAGCCAGGGAGAGCATGAAATAGATGGTACATTAAAAACAGTTTTCTGCAGAATAGGGAAATCTAGTGCTTTTGCCATAATTGGCTATGCCCTTTTCTTGATCTCCATGGGAATTAAGTGTCTATAGAAAAGTCAGGTTTTCCAGTTGCTTTTTTTTTCCCCCCCCTCTTTCCTGCCACAAACCCAGTTTTACCAGGCACAGTAAGAGTCAGTGCTGGTCCCCTTCAGCCTGCTTTCCAAATGTAACAAGGCAATCTTCCTGAGGAAGAGAGAGGGTGGAGGAGGAGAACAGATATAACAAAAATGTCATTTTGCTATGCTTACTATCTCCCTAAAAATTTCTGTCTGGATGTTTAACCTGCTGCAAGGCAGACAGCCTTGGGCTGAAAGCCTTCTCTTACTGGTCAAAACATTTAAGAAATCAAATACCAGATGCCCTAGAACTGCTTAGGCTTTATTGACAGAAGCCACGTTAGAAGAAAAGGAACTATCCTGAAACATTTTGAAAGCAAAGGATGGATTAAGAACAGGAGGCAGAAGGGGAAAGCAGAAACAGTTCAAAACAATGCCATGCAGTGTTAGGAACCCACTGGGCAACAACTATCTCCTCTTCTTCATCTCTTTACCCACCACCCAAGCACATTTGTGTTCCTGAACTTCTAATTTCTTTACCATCTGTCCAAGTTAGTTTGCACCACAGCAAAATGCCAGGCTAAGTGACAGGACACATTCAGGGAACTCTCTCATTCTGTGAAATCTCTAAGTGCCTGCTCAGTTCTAAAAATAACCCACATCACTCATCTTGCATTTTGGAAGTTCAAAAGGATGAAAAAAATTCTCTTTCTGTGCCTATATCTGCAACTGAGCATTGCAGGATTAGAGGAAAGCACCTCCCTTCAGCCTCAACACACCTACCTGTAACACAGTGAGAATAAAAACACGTTGGGAGCAACTGACAACAAACACTGCTTAAGAGCTAGGTACTAGAAAATGTGAAATCATTTCATTTTGATTAACTTTTGCTTTCAAACTGGCATATCCTGGGCTGCTAGCTGCTCACAAGCACTGCTGAACACCACATTCCTTGTTTGATGCTCTGCCATTTGGCAGCCTTCAGCAGAGCCGACATTTTTTGGTTTCACATTCCAAAGAGAAACTCAACTATTTAATCCCTGTGCTTTGTTTAAAATTCTCTTAAACTAAAGTATCAGATTAAAACCAATCTTATGCTTAAATAAATACTGAAGAAAGCTACAAAAGCATTTAAAAAGAAAGTCCAGCTATGAGAGAGACTGCAGTATATGCTCCTTGCAAAAATGGCCTGTTTTCTGTTTTCTTAAGGGCCAGTAATGGCCATCACCCTTACTGTTTTTAATTACAAGAGTTCCTCTCTTGTAGAACATTTCAGTGTTTTCAAATGCAAATTATTTGCTTGCAGATATGCTCAAATAATAATATCCTGAAGTTCTTTGCTAATCTCCACAGTAAATCTCTCACAGATTGTCAGACTCCAAGACTGTCTAACCCAGCCAGCAGCCAAAGGTCTAACCACAATTAAAGATATAGAAATACAACTTTTAAAAGATACAACAGTAATTTAAAAAAAAAATCACTAAATACCTGAAAAGGTAAAGTCCAATATTTATATTTGGAACAGTGTTTAACTGTGCAAGACAACTCAGTTTCAGGTGTTTGGTCTGAGATACCTTTAAAGAGACAGACTGGGTAAATTTCAGTCAGATGTCATCTGACAAGCAGTTTTTCAAGGATTTAAGTTTCAGTGGTGGTATATGAAGGACTCCAGATAAGTATTTTGACCAGTGAACTCGAAGAACAGGGAACTAAGCTCCTCAAAAATGAGGCAAGATCAAGCTTAAAACATACTGCCATTAATCTATATGATTTCAGGATAAAGCAAATCTAGAGAGGTACAGCTTGCTGGCTTACTCCCTCTTCTGCAGTTACTGCATCTCCCAGGGTATCACCCTCAAAGATGGAACTCTGAGCCCTGCCACAATGATGGACCAGTTGGGTTCTTTTTACACATGTCACACAGGGATGTAAACACAAGGTCTGGCCCCCACATCCACAAAGTTTTATGCACAGTGAAAATCCCACAGAGCCTAAAGCTTCCCATTGTCAATGCCCGGTACATGCAGAAATGAAAGAACCCTTTTTAGAAAACTTGCAAATAAGCACCAAACCTAAATTGTGCCAGAATAAACTTCACAATGCACAAAATGGTTCCTACCTCCCGTTCCAGATATGATTTGAGGGATTCTGTCTCATTTAACAGAGTAACGCTGCATTTGCCTCTAAAAAAAGAGAAACATGTCTCATGAAAAAACCATCTTAAATGCTCATGTGATTCACAAGAGTATCAGTGAAGCTGTACAGAACCTGATCTCACATTGAAGAATGCTTGAAAAATAACAGTACTGTGAGATTTTTTAATAAAATGGAAGAAAACAGTCATTACCTAATGTGTGTGGCTGGCAGAGATTCCAGCTGTCGTGAGAGAAACAACTCACGATGTCGTAGCTGATGCTTCTGTTTCTCTGGCAAATCAACCATCTCTGGATTTTCCATCTCTTCTTCCATTTCTCCTAGTCATAAAGAGACAAAATTGATCAAGAACAAAACAAGTATTGACTTTGAGCAAGTCAGAATGACCTGTTCCAAAAACCTTTAATAAATAACGAACTGTAATCAGATTAAATGCAACATTTGGGCCAATTGAACAATTACATAATTAGTACAGATCCTTGAAATTATGCCTGAGAAGAGCTTTATTTATTCACCACCACCACCAAATCATCCCAGGTCACACCAAACTGAAAGTCACACAAATCTGCTACCAGCAGAAAGTTCTGGAAAGAGAGAGAGCTGCTTTTGGAGACCATCAGTGCATCAGATTCAACAGGTAGAAACTGACACATGATGAGTGAGGCAAAGTGAAGTCTTTCCTCTTTGCTAGGCATCAGTTACCCTAAATCCTACTCCTCTTTCAGGACATCATACTGTCCCATCTTTAACAGCTTTTGCAGGAAATGCCCACTGGAAAGTTGATTTAATCAGTGTTATTTTGTACTCTCCTCACCCCAACACAGCCACAAGATTAACTGGAATGTGACCAAGTGCCTGAGGCCACTCCTGCCACCCTCCTTACCCTACCCCACACCACACACATCCAACTGCAACACTCCTGCACTGCAGCAGTCAGCATCCACCACCTCTGCCCTGGAGCTAGCCAATCTCCATCCCACCAGTTCTCAAGCATACACCAAAGTAAATACATTAAATCCCACCCACACGGACAATGCAACTGATCCCAAACATCTTCAAGCATCTTTCTTTCAAGAAATAAATTGTGTTTTGGGTTTGTTAAGAAGCATCCTGACAGTTGAGCCAGTTAAACTGCAAAGGGCAAAATACTCAGAAAAAAACTCAAGATCCTCCATGAAGAATGGCTGAGAAAGAGGAGATCAGACTTTTCCCTTCTCTAAGAAATTAACGCAGTTACTTGTATTTTGCAAAACCACAGGCAAAGTTTCCCAGACTGTAGTAGAATGAGCTGTAAAGCCTCATGCATGAATTGTAAAACTCTAATTTTACAGCAGCATTACTCTCAAAGAGCAGACTTATGCCTGCAGCTTAATTCAACAGTCGTTGCCAAAAAAACATTTCTAGAGAGAAACACATACAGGCACAGTTATGAATTACATACCCTGAAGATTAATTAACTAAAATTCCCACTGTTATCCCAAAAATAAAGCGAACAGATCTCCATTTTATAAAACACTAAAATTGCGTTTAGTTTCAAATAGGCCACCATTACGCCAAAGGTGGTGACAAAAAATTACGGACCCTTCAGGTTGCTCACAGTTTATCACCGTTTTACTGCCCTGAAAAAGAGACCTGCAGTTTATTTGCCCATCAGGTAGGCTGCTCCAGTAAGGAAGGAAAAAAGAGCACCATAATTAAACTAGACTTCAACATACAATAGCTCCTATACCACATGAGCTGTTAACCATACAGCAGCATGTACTTAAGATTTTAATATTTTCCTGGGAACTAGAACACCAAATTTGCATTTGTTGCACACGTTCATGGGTCTGCAATTTATTTACTGAAGTGGATTCTGTTTTAGTTGAAAATTAATATTGTGACTGCTATCCTACACCGTAAATATGCCAGCAGCAATCCAGGAACAATCCAGCAAGCTCCAAGCTCATGTGCCTGAAAACTGGAGGATGCACAAAGGAAAAAGGAATTCACAGCAGCTTTCAGAAATAACAGTGGTGCACTGTAATGCAGGGAAAATACTACAAGGAGCAACCTAAAATACTTAGTGTCTTCAGTATATTTGACAGCCTACAGCTTTTAGAAATTACATCTTTTTAAAAGTATGTCAACCCCTTTGTGCCAATGGAATCTACAGGCAAAATGAAAGCACCCAGCACAACCAAAGTAACCCCAGGGACTGCATCACCTTCCAAGTAGGATTTTATTTATGTGTCTTGTTTTTGTAATAAAATACAGAAGGTGGAGAGCACACATGTTTTTATGGCAGGTCTGCTATGAAGAGCCTCTCAAAAAGCACAATATATTTCTTCTTAGAAACAGACAGGTAACAAACAACTCCCTCACACAGAGCAGTAAAACTGTCACAGCATCCCCAGACAGAGGTAGGAACATTCCAAGAAATAAGAAACAAATAAATCTATATGAGTATTGCCCCTCCTTTTTCACAGGCATGATTTAGCACTGAAAAAAACAGAAAAATAGATCTGATGCATTGGGAACTAAGTATGGGTGAGAGAAGGACTGCATTTGGGACAGGAACCTCTCCATCAAGAATGGTAGCCTTCAAAAAAAAGGACTGTAGTTTAAAAAAAGAGAAATATGTATTTATAGAATATCCAAGAAATCTTTTCAGAAAGACTTGCCTGCTGTGGAATAAGTGGTATGGGAATACAGGAGGTGCAGTACACTGGGACTTCAGTGCTCTCATAAAGCCTTACTTCAAAATTAATCTTTCTGCTCAATAGATGTGCCAGTGCAGATTTGAAACTAAACATTTAATCTTAATACAAATAGTAATATATCAGCTATGCAGCAGTAGCCAGTGGAATGCTGCAAGAAGTGTATTAGATTAAGTATTATTTGATATTTAATGGCAGAATCATTAATAGCACATTAACAAAGCTTGAAGATGACTTATATTGGGAACAAGAGATAGGCAGATTAGGCACAAACAGCAAGACTTGTGTGAAAACTAACATATATGGGGAAAATAATTAGAAAGAGTAAACTTGGAGTTGGCAGGAGAAACCCAAGAGGCAGTAATTGTAATTTAAAATGACTGAGTGTGTGAGATGTGAAATTAAACATCAATATTTGCTAGACACGAGAAAGAATAGCAATTTGCTGTAGATCAGATTGGGCTCTCCAGAGCATCAAAAGCAGAAAGCAGCAGCCCTTTCTCTGCATTCCGGGTGTCACACAAGCAGCTACATGACAGAATTCAGAAATTCTGAAGGCACAAGTGTAAATAAGACACAGAAATCAGCTTTAGGGAGCACCTACCAGCTTAGGAAATTGTCTGCACTAACAGTTAGCATGGTTATAACTAACAAAGTAATGTAAAGAATAAAGAAAAAGAGTGGGGCCAAATCACTGGGAAACACAGTAAAACCAGTGCTACTGACCTGCACAACAGCTCCTTCAGCAGCAAAGGTAGCTGCAACTCTGGCTGCTTTAATAGCTTAACTAAAGACCTTGGAGGAACATTCTAGAAATGTTGCATTTGAATAAATTAAAATGCAGCACAAGCTTCCTTCTTCCAGGTTCATTTTCAAATGATTTGTATGAAGCTGTAGCCTTATTCGTTTTTTCTCTACCAAAAACCAAATACTGACTGGTAGCTGTAGAAAACGCAGAAAAAGTTTTACCAGGCAGGAATCCTTATACCTTGACACTTCAGAAGGAATTTGCCACATTATCAGTGTGGATCCCCTGCCATGAAGTCCTGGTGGTGATCTCTTGCAGCCATGGCCACTGTTTCAGGTAGCAAACAGACACTATTTTGGATACCTGTATGTTCCCTCACTGCGTCACTCCCAAAAAGAAAAACCACAGTTTTTGCACTTCCAAAGAGAAAAAAACCACAGCTCCCTCCGCTCAGCAACAACTGAGCCACAGTGTCAGTAGTGGATATATGAATTGGACTCCTCTTAAATCTGTGTGTGAAGTGCTGGGGGAAAACAGAGAAGGGGAATAAAATGGAAGAAATAAAAAGAGCTAATTGATGAAGCTATTGTCAAACTCTATTTAGATTGGTGTTACTTAAAACGTAAAAAAAATTCTCAATAAATTCTCTACCTGTAGGCACAAAGGTATCATACAACCATTTATTTCCAGAAGCTCTGGCACTTCCATGTGTACCTGGCACCCAGAGGGCATCTGCTGAAAACCAACCATGAATCTGCCAGCACTAAGTCAGTTCCCCAACCACTACCAACTGGTCAGTCATTGCTGCAAATATTTAATGATAAAAAAACTGTGCAAGACATTTTATAAAGAAAATATATAGTGACAGCATCCAACAGTAGGTTGAGGAGTGAAGCAACTTTCCCATTTCCCTTCCATCAAGTCCTGTCTGCAATCTTGTTTTTAAAGTCTCTCAGCAAGAACTTAAAATAGTGTCTTACTGGTGAAGCAAGTTCACTTCAGAAACAGCTGGAGAAATGCCCCAGAATAATTTGTGAGGTGATTACAGAGGCTTATGAATAAAAAGCACTAACAATGTATAGAAGACATCCTAAGGCTGAAAGATTTATAGGACAGCCCAGACAAGCTTTACATCATATGATAAAAATAGTAAGATGACAGATCAAATCCAAGAATCAGGTTACACACATCAGGTACTAATTTACAGTCACCAACTCCAGAGTAAGGTGCTTCCAAACACATTTCTCTGTACACACACTTAAGAGAAAAGACACTTCAAACATGTCTGTTTCAGATATCTGATGGATCATCCAAGCTAAAGTGGCTTTTTATTTTTTGTTTTCTAAAACTTCAAAACAAATTTCACCATTTTCCTTCCCTTATTGAAAGAGTTAAAAAAAAAAAAAAAAAAAAAAATCATCCAGACAATTTTCCCATTCATGCCCCGGCTGTATCTCCCCACAGCTTAGCTTTCTCACTGCACTGATCTCAACAGTAGGTCTAAAATAAAGGCATCTTAAACAGAAGACTGTGAGAGTCCAGAAATGTCTGCAGTCAGAAAGCTCCATTAATCAGCTGAACAAAGGCAGTTAAAAGATCAGCGATGCAGACACGTACATCTACTGCAAATGCATCAAAATGAGGCAACAGGAGACTTTATGGAAATGAACTCAAAGTCACTGACAGTGTGGAATATCCCTACTAGAATCTTAACATCTACAAAATTTAATTTTGTTAGATCATGCAGGATGTTGATTTTTTTTTTTTTTTCAAACTAAAGAACTAATGGCCGTCCAAAAAAGCTTAATTTTGCTCTCTTCTCCCTTCTTATGAAGAACAGAAACCACAGAGCAGCACATCTATCTAAATAAATGGAAGCCATTCAGTAGCAATTTTATTCTGCACCAAAAAAGAAAAAAAAAGATACTGGAGAAAATGCTAGTTACTAATGAAATTTACTCGAAGAGGCAGACTCAGTTGTCTCTGGTTGCTTTATTAACAGGATTTTGCTATAGAAGAATTTTTCCATCTTTCAATCAACACATATGAACAATGAATTATTCGTTTGCATTAAAAAAATCTCACTTAGATTTCTTATCACAAAGAGAAATCAACATTTTCAGGTTTAAAGGGCATTTATGTGGGTTCAAATATTTTCCACTTTCAGTCTCAGATGCGTGCTTCTGTGAACCCTTCCCACCTGCTTTCTTTACTGAACCTAGTGAAGTGAGACACACATGAAGGAATCAATAGCCACGTTGTTTATGCTCCTATTGAGCTTCAGGATCCTCAGATGAAATGAATATTTCTGCACTGAAGAGATCTCAAAAAAGCTTTGCCTGCCATCACAATTCTGTGACACAGTAAACACCACGGCCTCTTTTCAAGGTATGGCTGCCATGGAGGGATTATTTGGACAGATTACAACAGAAAATACTCAAATTTATCAGTAAGGGACTTTGTCCCCAATGGCATTACAGCAGTGAGCACACAGCAAGCCATTATATTCGTGGCTAAAAACTGAGTATCTGATTTAATCAATCCCTGGATCACTCTACTGATACACACACCAAGAAGCACATTAAAAGACAGTGATGCTTGCCAGCTAAATCACAGTTCTGACATGCCCATATCTGATTGCTTCTCTCTCATTTATACATGTGCCCTGAATTACAAGGATTCAGAAGGCTGTCCATGCTTTTGCTAAATTTTAAGCAATTTGAACAGCTACACCTCACATACCCCATTGTTTACAAGAGAAAAAGTTTAGCTACTCCATTTGCTTTCTAACAGAAGGGCTTTAAGTATTCAAAATAGTGACAGGAGATTCTCAGATTTTGTTTTCAAAGTGTATTTATTGAGCATGTTCAGACAAAAGCTGTGTCACTACAAGGAATATTATTAATATTAAAATTTAAAGATAAATCCTGCTAGTCAGGTTTCAAGCTGGCCATGTTTCAAGTTGCTTTGCCATAATCAGTCTACTTGATCCACTCAAATACTGTTTGAGGGGATTTTTTAACACATACAAACCAAACCAAATAATTCATGAGAACTTATATTAACAGGGAGAACACCTTCTCTCACCTCAGAAATTGAAAAACTCATTTCTGTGGAGCAAATAAGATGCCTTTACTCAGCCCTATCTGAAAACTTCTGTCTTGTCCCCATCAAAATCAAACTATAAACAAATGACGTATTAAAAGGTTTGAGGAAAGGGAAAAACAAAACAAAAAAACAATTTAGGGAAAAAAAAATTAAAAGGAGGGTCAGATAGAAAAGAAAGAGAGAAAAGCCAGCCAAACAAGTAATGCAAATGGCTAAAGATGACTATAGAAAAAAAGACATTGAAGATAATGATAACTGAAATATTTGTTTGACCATTCTGTACAGAAGCAATGCCATCTGAACACCAAGCAGCTTACTTGCATGTTTGTCTGCCAGAACAATGAGTGTGCTGGAGATGTCTCTCCTCCTGTAGAAACACACCACCTTTGCCTCCACGTTTCCATTGGCAGTCTGGAACAGGGAACAGAAGAAAAAACTCACCACTAAGCAAGAGCAGAACTGTACACTCTGAACCAGGAACATCATACATTTCCAGGAATCCAGCTGCACACCTTATCTAACACACATGATCCAGCATGATCCATTCCAGGGTAGGGAAATTCCAGGCAGCTTGGCCCTGCCCTCCTAATGGCTGCTCAGGAATCTCCACTTTTAAATTATAGATGTTTCAAGGGGAGAAAAACCCACTTACCTGCCTTTGCAACCTATTGCCTAGCCACTTAGCCACTTTTGAGGTGATGCCTATATTAAGTAGCATTCAAATGAATCTTTAAAAACTAGTAAAAAAAACTGTGAAAAAGAACAGAATTCAGATCCAGGGTGTTCTCCAAACTCTGCAGGGCATAACCCAGCCATTCTTACTTTTGCAAAAGAAACTACATGAGATTGTCTAACAGCACTGGTGAGCTAAATATTGATCAACACACAACAAAAAATCATTACAGAAGGAGAACCAAAGCAGCTGCACCAGACAAATTCTACTCCACTGACAACATACAAAAAAGTCAGAATTTTTGAAAGATTACTTACTTAAAACTCTTAAAATGAGATAGGTGATAAAAAGCAAGATGACATCTCCCAAACAGTGCAAGCTGCTTTTTACTGACTCTAGGGAAATAAACCTACTGGTTTGTAATAGTCCCAGCCAATTTACTACCTCTAAAATAAATCAAATAATGCAAAAGTAACTCAACAGTTGTATGCCGCTACTGAAGACTCTTTGAAAAACATAATGAAGGCACAGTTCCAGAAAGTAGAAAATACAAATTCCCTGCTAGCAATGTGTCCACTAAGAAACAAAATTAAAACTGATGTACATGCTCATTTCTAACATGTGAATGAAGGAAAAGTTTCAACTTTTATAATACCAGTTTTCCTAACACAAATCTAAAAAAACAAAAAAAAAAAAAAAACAACCCGACACCACATACATGTACAAATATTTCCCTTACAGACCAAAATTTTTTGTAGAGTCTCAGAATTGCTGCCCTTTTCTGGTAAATAATTCAGAAATTTTACAGTGAGAAACTAAAATACAAAGGCTGGAACCACCTTGTTCAAACACAGACAGCCTCTATGTAAATTGATCTGATTCATTCAATTGCCAAAATTTTAAAAATGTAAAAAAAAATTTTAAATGCCTCAGTTGAAAAAGGAAATGAAAGAATCGGGATTCATTTCAACCTAGAAGACCCATTTTTAAAGTGTAGATCAGAGAAACACAGCTCAAGCAAGAGTTGCGCCAAGATGGGGGATCCAGGTTGAAAGTTCATCTTCCTTTAAAGGTGAGGGGAAGAATGAAAAGAAGAGTAAGAGTTGAAAACACTTTCTAGGAAAGTGATCAAGAAACCTGCATCCTGGAATGGATTACAGTGATGCCTCATGGATAGGGAATGGGATGGGAGCATTCTAAGAACTCACTCATGTTTCTTTAAGACAAAAGAGACTAAAAGGTATTTCTGTAAAAAACTTCCATGAGGTTACCAAGGATATCTTAGAAAGAATCTCCCACAAGAAAAAAACAAATTAAAGCTCTCCATCCTCTAGGCAAACTCTTGTATTGGTCACAGAACAACTTCAGAAACTTCCTACCCTAAAGATGGGAATAATCACCTTGAGAATGGCATGCCATTGACACTTTCATACCAAAGGACAACAAAAGGTTTCTTAAAGCATTCCAGAAAATTATCAGAGAACAAATGTATTTTTGAGCTTCTAATTACCAGAGAACTGCTAAAGAATTGTTTTGATTTTAATCAAATCAAGCAGATCATAAATTCAATTAACTTCAAAAACTTGATAAGAAAAAATGCTTACCTTATTGAGCTCTTCTATTCTTCGTATCAAATAGGGGTTACTTGAAGAATTTTCGAAGTAGACATAATCTGACAAAAAGAAAAAAGACTCTTTAAAACATGAACTGCTAACAATCGAATCAAAACCTTTATCAACCTGGAGAGCAGAGCACGTGATCTTCCTTCTCTCTGTGATCAGATTATTTCCATTTGGAGCACACACTGTTGTCTTTGCTTGCTTCCTCTTCTTATCAAAACCTAGCCACTTCTCACCAGCAATATGTGATCTCTCTCTTCCCCTCCAGTTTACAAGTATGGCTCATTTACTTGGAATACAAATAATTTTCTCATCTTTTTCTCTACTTCCTGATCTTATACACTTATGTGAACGCCCTCAACAAAATTCCATATTGCTGTCCAGACTGGTGAGTTGTACGTGTATTTTCATGCGAGATAAACATTTAAAGCAAAATAATGAGTTCTTTACCAAAGGTAGTGCTTTCAAATAAAACATCACAGAAACATGCATGAGTGCCACATAAATTATTTGGTATTATGGAACTCCAAGCTTAAGCACCCCTTAAGAAAACACATGCTCAGGAGTTCTGAATGGATTGGCCTTTCCTTCCCAGCACTCCAGAAGCCAAACCCTAAGCCTGAACAAAGAGGGAGCTGAATCCACCTCCCCGCTGACAAGGTGCTGACCTTGCACACAGATCTGACAAACAATTCCTTCCAGGACTATCTGAGAGCATTTCCCTCCAGACTTCCCAGCTCATTTGTGTTTGCAGCAGAACACCCGTAGCCCTCGGGCACGCCTCAGGTGATCTCTTGCAATATTGCATTAGCATGATGCTCCAGAGTGCATCAGTGCTTGCCCTCTGTAAATAGGGACAGCTACAGAGGGTTACCCTCAATGCCCCTAAATCCTTGGTAAAAGGCCTGGGAAAGCACAGATCCTGTTTCTATTCCAGAGGAAGGAAGACACCCCCCCAAAGGTCTCTGCTCCTGGAACAACTGCACCAGGAGAGTTAAGGGACCCCTTTTACCCCTGGCCTGACCAGAGAGGCAGCAGGGCATTGACCCTGCATCAGCCCCTGTAACACCACTGAAGTTGCAGACCTTGCTTTTTTCAGACTGCTGCTCACATAGAGGTCCCCCTGGATTTACAGACCAGTCTCCTTGCTGCATGGGACACGAGCACAGCACTCACAAATGACCCCAAGGATGCTGCCTGCACACAACCCAGCTCTTGCCCCTTCAACGGGGTTGGCTGCCCTAGGAGATATTCACTAACCAGGAATCCCAGGGGTTACAGTCCCAACAAATTCCTAACAAACCTGTTTTCCAAGCTCTTGTCTTGTCAAAAGGTGTGTTGTTGTCAAGTCACCCTGACAATGAAATCCCAGCCTGGTCACGGCTGGAGTGACAAGTGAAGAGTTTCAGTGTTTACCCAACCACAGAGCATAAGCAGGGCTAAGCAGCACTGAAATAGCACACCCAATGTTTGGTATTTTTGTGCATTCTGTGCTCCAGGCCTCTCAGACTGATCATCAGCTAACAAGCATCTGAGTGACTCCAGAACTTTCTTCCCAACTGCAAGAGTCAGTTCCTCCTAAACATCACATCCCTGGTGGAAGATCTCAAGTGAGGAATCGAGTTTGGACATCTGATTTGTGGGTTGGTCCCAGAAATGGTTAAAACACCCAAGTAACTAGATCCTAAATTTCCATTCCCAAACACTGGCTCTGTGCAGCACGTCAAACAGGAAACAACAGGCTCAACATTACTATGACCAACTCTACCAGAAGTCACAAAACCAAACAGATATTTGGCAGCTTCAGCAATAACAACAGCTGACTGAAATAACAATGGTGGGCATTAAGCAATTTACTGATCAGCAGAGTAAAGAGAAATTATTTCTCCCATGGCAGAACCCCCCATGACCTACAAGGGCACAGCAGTGGAGGATGTTGGAGCTTTGAGGTGCCACTCCAAGCACACTGGCCACTCCTCACTGGAAGGCTCCAACAAGTGAAGAAAGGATGAGTTCTTTCCCTCCAACCCTCCAATAATCCCTAAGACAACCAGCTACTCCTCATTCTTTTTGACTAGCAAATTTGACTGAGGCAGATGCAAAATACATTATTTTTGTATACAGTGTGCCGGAAAATTAGAAATTAAAACTAAAGGAAATGTCAATCTATGTCTTGAAAATATGACCTTGTCTTTAATCCCACGGGTTTCAGGTGGCTGTTACAAATGCTCATAGCTCACATAATTTTTAATCAGCTTTTTGGTGTGCATGTACACACATATATTCTCAGAGACGCATTTTATACCTTTAGTGAACATTAACTCGATTTTTCATGTAGCTACAGTTTATTGATTGTAAAATCTGGCATGGATTTAAAGAAAGCTTACCACAGATGAACGGTTTAACAAAGAACAGCTCTAACTGAATAATAAATCTCCCCCAACACTGTCTGGGTCAGCAGCAGGAGCACCCCCAGACCCACCCTGTGTGACCAACAACTGCAAACCAAGCTCACAGGAACCACCACGTCCTGCAGGCTGCTGGCACAAAGGCAGAACCAAGAGCTGCCACAGGACAGAAGTTCATTCTTGATGACTTCACCACTTCAGATCCACAGTCCAGTACATCTCATCCATGTTTTAGACTAATTCCACAACCATGCTAAGCATTTCACCAGTAGTTATGCTGCTAATGGAGACCTATTTCCCATTGCTCAAATCACAGGGAAAAGGGCTTCTTCCTCTCTGCAAGTAATGCAGAGCACACTGCAAACCACAGAACACAAAATAATGCAGAACAAAGTGTCTGCATTTTTCAGAGAGATTTTAAATACTAGAACTACAATTAGAATGTTATCCTGCACAGAGAATTGTTTGAATTCCTGTTCCACATGTACACCACGGAAATTCTAAGTTCAACAAACCACTCTCCAAACTGATGCTGGGCTGGTGGAGAACACTGTTCTGAAACTCCACGAGCAACCAAGCCCAAGAAGGCTGATTTCCTGCACAGGAGGTTTTAAGGAGGCACACCACTGGTCCCTACACTCCAAAACACTGCCCTTCTCCTTGAGTGGCTCTTCACCTCCAGCTTCCTCCCAGGCCATGGAAGTGCACCCTGTCTCACACTGCCTACCCAACTAATATTATTCCCAGTTTGCTTTCAGGGCAGTGCCTGCAACTGCAGATGCATGTGCACATAGACAATAAGGGAAATCTTCCACAGATTCTCAACAATCCAGCTGTCAATGGGCAACATTATGTGCACACCTGCCAAGGGTCCTGCACCCTGGGCTGAAAGACAGGATGGGGAAGGAGACAAAATTAGCAAATCTCTAAACAGGGAGATATGCATCTCAACTCCTAAGAACAGAAAGAAAGAGTTCACTAAAACACAAAAAAAATAAGGTCTAGGGACACAAAAGTAGAGCCTGATGGCAAACAAAACAAGTCAAACCCTTCAAACACAACTGACTACCTATCCTTGCTGATTTATTTGCTTTCCTACTTAGAAAACTGGAGAAAAGGACTAGTCTGAAACTGCTCTGCATCCCACGAACATGACATGCCCCCTAAGCACCACAGAAAGCTCAGGAAGGCAATCCCTCACCAGCCAGCTGCCTGAAGAGAGTTTCAACCCCATACCTTCACAACAGCTGTTAGCTCAGCTCGCCATCCCTGAATTAATCAGCCGTGCGTCCGTACCATGATCATAATTAATGGCACCACTCATGCATGTTACAGTTATCTGTGATCAGGCTCCCCAAGTAAAGACCATCACACACATCATCACCTTCCGACAAACTCCAAATGCAGCTCTTCCCCTTGCCTGCGCTGCTGTAGAGCAGAAGTGCCCATATGCATAAATCTATTCCCAAAAAAGCCTTTGCAACCCATAATTCTTTTTCTGAACATGCACAACACAACTTGCCAGAAAGCAATGCTGTATTACACAGGTAATGACTGAACTGCTGGAACATACAGACACAAGTACAGCAGCTAAAACTAGAATGACAGCCTACAGACCACAGAAGACGAAAATTTGCCATAAAGGCAATAAAATAACAGTTCTCAATTCACAATTCACAGAATTCCTTTTTGCTCTGGTATGCTTTTAAGACATTGTTGGAAAAGTGCTTCCCCCTCTGCCTTCATGTCAGCTGCTGCTTATGTCTACATCAGCTCATGGAAAAGAAAATCAGGAGGGGGTACAGCAAAATAAATAACACACACTGTCTAGAGGTCATATATTTATACGATTAGACATGTCTGAGCTACCTAATAACCTTATGGGCTTTTTGGTGATCAAGTTGCAAAAATGCCCAAAAGTATTTTTATCCTTCCCAAGCACATTTGCCTTTCAAGCTACAAATGCTTTATGAGGACTGACCTGGCTAAGTATTCCCTACCTTATCCCCCCACAAAGTTTTACTGCACCAGCGTACAGATGTACCCAGGATATGAGGGAGGCTGGAACCTCCCTCTGCCCACACTCACCACCACTGCTGGGTAAAATATGCAATTCCAGACATGAGATAATGAAGTAATTTCACAGTTGTAAATATTTCCCCTCCCCAACACACAAAGCTGCTGCCCTGAATTGAAGATGAGCATCAAGAGAGCGCATAAACTTATGATGACCTGTTTATTTTATGACTTTTTACAAGAAATATGTACCTCCACACACTCTGGGCTCTCCAATTCAACTTTGGGGCAGTTTCCTTCAGTAAGTTCCAGATTCACCAGCTCTGTCCCTAAACTGTCAATCATTTCACATTCTGGTGGGATTGTACCAAACCCCACAAGTCCTGCAATCTCAAATGGCAGAGCCCAAGTCCTACTGCCTTCTGGCTTTTCAAAAAGCAGCATCACTCCCAGCAGCACTCACCTCATGAAATGTTTAGTTACAGAGCTGAGTTTCAATAAAGAAAGCCTCACCAGCACAGTGTTTTCATAACCAGGAAGGGAAAACTGAAACAGTTCTTTCTATTGCTAAAGGAATGATGGGGTCTAACACAACCAGTACATACAAACCAGGTATTTACAAATTAATGTCTTTCATGGATCAACAAAGGTATTAAAGATACACTGTCAACATTGCTCAATCTGTACTTACAGGACAGCAGGATTTGTGGCTACTGCAGCACCAAGCTGAGCATGAGGCAGCACATGCCAAGAGAAACACCACCACTAGCACCCAACTCCTTAAAAGAGATGTGGAAATGCCAAGCACACAGGCCTCTGAAATACTTACAGCCTACTAGTGAGGGACATGGCAAAAACAAACATCTCCAGAGATGTGCAGAAACCTCCACACAGTTAACAGCAAACCATCACTACTTTTAGCAGGGATAAGCTGAAGTACCCCAGTTAAATCAAGCCAGCTTTGCTCTGTTTGTTGAGCAAGGGTTAGCTACACATTCACATGGCAAACAAAATGTCCACATTGTATTTTCTTCCCAATGTGCAGAATGAGAAAGGGCTCCTACAACAAGAGTATTGCACCAACACCAACAAAAAAATCACCCCAAACAAAAACAAAAAAATATCCCCATCAAAATACCAAACTCGGAAGGACCTGTAATAGTTATAAAAGAAACTAAAGTACTTTCCACACAGAAATCTACTTAAGATAAGACAATCTATCTATCTTTCTGAAGCAAAAAGAAAAATAAATCAAAGTTAAGGACATGCAACTTGCTTGGACAATCTGTCAGTTGCTTGATCCAGTTTAAACTCTGATATTTGGATCATTTAATTATGATATTTGGAACTTCCCAGAGACCTTCTGTTCTTTGCTTTCTATCATGCTAAGGGAGGGGGCAAGAAAAATTCCTGTCCAGCCATCTCATATCATTTTTTGCCTGATTCTTAGTGAAACAAGGTTGATTCAACTCCATTATCCATGCATTAGTTCTTCCCTATTAACTCCTGAGCCCTTTGTTCAGACATTTCACAGATGGACAGAAGTCTCAAAGATAATTAAGTTCTGATCATTGTTCCCTGTATAAAAGACATAGGCACAAAAACTACAAGAGAAAGTGAGAAAGGTAAGAGAGAGATATTAAATGGTTCCTGCTTCAGAAACAATTAATAGATGAGGTTTCAAAGCAAACCACTGGAGGTTCCACAGTGTTTGCAGGAATTACCAGAAGTCCCTGCTTTCTGATGCACCTCTCAACTCCCCTACTGTCATTGCTGCTCAAGGCAGGTCCTGGGCTCAATTAGTTTCTAATCTGATTCACAATGGCCAGGTGTGCTTCCAAGGATTTCAGGGAAAGATCTCAGCTCTGCATGAGGCACGAAGCTCACACAGATTGTACCTTTCCCAGGAAAAGTGTAAAATTCCAAAGTAGGGGGAGCAGAAGAAAGAGAAGAACCACCTAACGGAAGAAAAGCCACAGATTTTAGATTATCAGTACCCTTATTTCTGTTCCTCACAATGCTGTTAGCTGTTTTCACTTGCAGACACCTATGGAAAAAGCCAAAGGACAGGAGTGTGTCGATGTTTTTGACAAAGAGGTTATGGGTGTCAGCTGTACTTCATGGGTCACTCGTAGATAAGAACTGTGCCTTTCTGGAGTAACTGTACTAGGGATGCCACCCCAAAGGAGACAAAGCCTGTACAAACTAGACTTGAAAAGAAAATGTGCAAGAATCCTGGAAATAAAATTAAGCTTCCAAAGCATTACCCTGAGGACAAAGAAGCAATTTTGCTGTTTGAAATCAATTATATGGCAGTTCAAGAAAACCAATTTCAATTAATCCACTCCCAATATTCCTGCTACAACTAAGGCACATTTGCATGTGGCACTGACACTTCAGGTTCACTGAGTCAACTCCCTCCAGCTTCCTGCAGGACGAGTGCCTGCCTCTCCTACGCTGAGCGTTCCTGGAGAACCTCTTTTTTTATTCTGTCTTTTTCAGGAGATATCTAAGCGTGATTTGAAGGCTTCTGGACACAAAGCCTGCTCTGCATTGCTTCTTCTGCCACTTCAGTTCCCAAGAATGGAGCTACACAAACATTTTCTGCAGTAGCAAAGTTGTGAGCCTATGTAATTTCAGCTGCATCCAGTGCCATTCTTTGTGCGTCAATACCATGGAAATAGTTCAGGCTTAAAAAAAGAAAAACCTTTCCCCAAAGGCATGTTGTAAGGGAAGACCAGGATGGTCTAATTTACAGAAGAGTCACTTGAACAGACAGACTAATGAGAGAGCTCCTCAAATCATGGGGGAGTATTTGGAAGGAGTAGGGGGAGTGGAAGAGGAATATCCTCAAGCTTCACCCTAACAACAATCACCGTCTGTAGCAGCCAAGGAAACAGCCTGTTCCCTTGTAATTCTCATTGCTAAGGCCAGATAAGAAAAGCATTCTTTTCCAAAAGATATTTAGGCAGCAAAGGAGATGACAAGAAACTAGCATCATGTTCCCTGCAAGAATCTCAAGAGTTGCAAAACAAGAACCTCTGGAGTACTCAAGACACCAAGTTTGGCCTCACCCTCGAGAAACTAATGAACTGTAAAAAGTTCTGTTTCTTGTTTGGGTTTGCTTGTTTGTTTAAGAGTGAGGTTGAACTTCAGTTTGTCAACGTGAATCAACTGTTTGGGCCGTAGTATGACAATATATTAAGTCCAAAGGTAGGGGTTTCAGTGCCAGATCAGAAACATCATGGCTTCACAATGCAAAACACGGACAAAGTGTAAACTCCTGCCAGCGTTTCTGCAGATGTTTCTTCAAACCAGAGTGCCAGTGAAGCTGATTCATCCCCCACCCTTTCATACTACCCCCTCCATAGGGACAGTCTCTCCTTGGATGGCAGGAGGCCTGCACATGGTAAACCCAGTTAGGCACTCACAAGGGTCAAAAAACTGTCCCCAACCAAACCAATCCCCGTCCTGCAGCACAGCCAGGCCAAGCTGTGTAAAACCAGCAGAGGAAGGAGAGGGCAGCTACAATTGCTTCAATGGACACCCTACCAAGAGAAACATCTTAACACTACCAAAAGAAACATCCACAGAAACCGTCTCACTTGGCTGGTTCAAATTTGCTCAGATGTCGACAACTTAACTCTGTAAGGACAAGCCCTGTGCTAAATCAGGAATCACCTGTTCACGCCACACTAACTTTATGCTTGGTCAAGTGTCATCTGTCCTCCTGTATCTTGCATGAAAGCATAAAGTCCTCAAATTAACCAGAGCACATTGTGTGCAATTTAACAGAAATGTTACCACGGGCCACATTTAACACGGCTCTCGATCTGGCAATGCACAGAACCAGAGCCACGGAAGCCCAGGCACCACGACGACCCAACAGCTTGCAAGTGACACACGTGTCAAGGACTGGGGAAGCCCAAGTCTTTCCTCCACTTGCAAACTCATTTTAAACCCACCAACTAGCTTCCTTGCTTTGCTTCACTGATCCATCCCAAGTCAAAATTATCTCATAAACACTCCTCCTTTCTGAAGGTGGTCCAGCTAAAGAGCTGGAAGAGAAGAACATGGACATGGTTTCCTTGGAGCTGGACTACAGCCCAAAAGCTTGACCAGTACTTTGCAGGTCCTTCTAGACTTGGCTTTGCAAGTAAAGAGGGGACAAGGAACCATTCCAGACCTTCAAAGACACTCTGAAGCAGGGCCTCTTTGTATACTGGATCTATGGTAGTGAGCTCCAAAGACCTAGAATCATGATTATCTTACAAGAGCACCTGTCCCAACAGTTCCAGTTACCCAGACCTCATGGGAAACTGAGGCAAAGCAGCTGCAGGGCTTGGTCACTTACCTGCTTGGGAACTGAAAAAATAATGTGCTTGGAAAGCAACAAGATGGAGTGTAAAAACCACCTTACTTGGTGCAGAAGTAACACTGATTTCACAGGTTACTTTTTGCCAGAAGCCAGCCTCCCTCAGCTCATATCTTTGTTTTTAAGTAACCTCAAACTGCTCAGGAGTGGTTTATATATCAAAGTAAAAACAGTGGCAACCAGCTCGTTGTCTTCTCATCCTATTGGGGAAGAGACCATGCACTCAATTTCTTTAAAGAACTCAGGATGTTTAAACATCAAAAGTTGCTTGATAAACAACTAGATACAAGTGAAAGAAACATCTTTGACATTCACCAAAATCTTACTAGTTAAACAAACCAAGTTTAAGGAGTCTTTTTTTCCACAATTTCTTATCGAGTGTCTTTTATTCACCATCACTGACAGGCAAAACACCAAGGAGCAAAAGGGGCACTGCCAAGGAGTGCCTCAGAACAGTGCCCTGGCACAGCCTCCAGAGCAGAAAGGAGCTCAGCCCTTTCACTCCATTGTGCCAGCTTACAAATCCAGAGCCGTCACAGCTGTAGCCCCCAAACACACCTAAGCTGGCTGACAAAACTCTCCCCCATGCAGCATTTCCCACTAAAGGGCTAACAAATGCTGAAGCAGTCTGATATGGGGGAGTGGGGAAAGGGAAGGGAAGGAAAGGAAGACTGTAAAACATGAGAGATAAACTTGTGTAACTAGAAACAAAGAAAGTAAAAGATGAAGAAACCCACTGCCTAGCTGTTGCTGAAAGGTGATAAGCTAGAAGCTGTCCTAAATTTATTTGGGCAAATGACCACAGAAGCCTATTGTAATTTTAGGGAATAAACCCTCATTTTTATCTTTATTTAATACCTCTCCCCACTAAAGCCATTCTCAGTTCAGGTTAACTCCAAAGTTAGAAACCAAAATGCCAGCTAACACAACCAAAACAAGGGATATTGCACAGTAAGCCCTCCTGTCAGCCAAAACACAAACACACTGACAACAAAGCAAGGGAAAGGAGAAGGTTTACAAGTGATCCTACAGGTAAATTGTTTTAATTTGCTCCAGATTCAGACTCAGCAGCACGTTCTCTGCAAGGCTCCTTAACAGCTCTCAGTTCTTTATCAGGAAAGCTCAGACAATTCCTGTTGACATTACTGTGATGTCAGGAGGACTGATGCACCATCCCTGCACCATGGAAGCCAAGAGCTGCAGGCTGCCACAAGAGCCTGGAAGCCGGCTGGGAGTATGGAAGGGGATGGGGGCAGCTCAAACACAGCCCCCAGCCACGCATTAACAGCATCCTGTGGTGGCAGAGAGATTATGTCACCTCGCTGTTCTTAAAAACTGGGGGGACCACACTGAAATGAAATGTGTGACTGCAGCACAGGCAGGCAGACACATCATCACCAGCTACAAAGGCAGGAATAACATCCAGCAAGTTCTGGAGCTTCACCACACTGGAATAAAGCTGCTGTGAACCTTGGGTGCCCACATCAGGCACTGAGGGTCATCACTTCCCTCACTTTAAAGGCGATAAATGCAGCAAGCACTTCTGTGCTTAACTGACTTGAAACCATTTAAGTAATTTAAACATACCTTAAATGTACCACAGACTCAAAAACAGGGATCGTTTTGTGGCTAAGCATGCTCCCAGACAAGAGGGTAACCCATAAAAGCCAAGAACACATGAAAGACTCCACCTGAAAGCATGAACTGACATTTGTCTCAGCAAAAGTGTTGTCATCAGTAGTTTTTCCTCTATCCTTCCTATCCTTTCTTTCTCCATCCCCTTGTTCCCTGCCCTCCCACTGAGCCCATTCAGCTGTTCACACAGTCCCACAGTGAACCAGATTGGGTAGCTGATGCAAGATTAAAAATAATCCAGGAAAAAACAAAAAGTGAGGAGGAGGGAGGTGGAAAAACTTAAGTTCCTCAAATCAGTGCAAGATGAAAATTCAAAAAAATCATTGTTTCACTGCATCAAGGGAATGCCATAGGGGCATAAACCTGCAGTGGGGCTCCAGTTGCCACCACTGAAGGAATTCTTGTGGCACTAGAGTTAAGCTCTCCTGGAGAAGGCAGAGACAATACCTGCTGGAAAGTCTCTTGGTACCAAGATGACCTGCTCTCTTCCAGGCAGCTGACACAGCACTCTCCTGAAAGCAGAGCCTGGCACTAGCTAGAACAATGAACATCTCTCTCCCACGTGCATTTTTTCATCAGAGGCCCCAAATTCCAGCTCAGAGGTCCCAAGCTCCTCCGATCTGGTGTTTATCCAACATTCCCATACGGTCTGTGATCATGCAGGCTGCCAGTCTGCTCCATGAAGAGGCAAACCAGCCCACCATGACTCCTTCCAAGTGAAAGCAGTCCACTTTCTTCGTGCTGCCATTTGCTTCACGGCTGTACAGCAGCTGCTAAGAAAATCTTCACTTCTGCTACACTGGAGGCAGGCGATTCCAGGATTTCCTCCTGGCCAACAAGATCCTCCATTTCATTTTGGAATTTGATACCCTGGCATTCTTCCCCACACATTTCCAAAGTTTTACATCTCCCCTGAACTATGCTAGCTTGTGACAGCCCCATTTGTATTGGAAACCAGCTCCTTTCCCCACCAGAAGCCTTCCAGGAGAAACTTGGCAGGATGCAGCAGAACCAGCTGCTCTCTCCAAACCACTGGATGCCACCAGTTAACTTACCCAGAGAGCCTGGCAATTCAAGGGGCAGCTCCCACACCCCCAGCACAGCCACTCTGCTTCTCATCACAAAGTGGAAGATTTCAGCCCCCACAGCACAAACTCCTCAGCTCCTCTACCCAGCAACACATGAAGAGAACAACATGCTTCATGTCCACATGTTGTCCAACCACTCCTGGCTTCTGAAAACAAAATCTCATGGTGTTTCATGCTCAGACCTAAGTTGGTGACCATCCTTTCAGAGGGAATACATACTTCCAGGAGAAGTATTGATCTGTAGTGAGCTGGCTGCTTTTTTGGCAGCTGTTGGGTCTGGAGTTCACGCAGCACATCCGGTAGTCACAAGTGTAATAAGAGATTATCTGCTGAGTGTTTGTCTTCCAGTGGCAAGTGTATGAAATGACTGTGCACAAATCCCAGGCCAGATTTAATCCTGCCCTGGAGATCACACACAACTCCAGTGCACAAAACCATTAGTGGGAGACAGCAGCACCAGAGGTCAGAAACAATTCGATAACTCACACTCCTGGGCTCAGGCCGAACAGAGCTCCCACACAGAAACAGCTGCACCCATCCATATGTTGATCTTGGTAATACATCAAATCAAGACTTCATCCATATGGACCAGAACAGAGCACTGTAACCTCGGCTAGCAGCCAGCTGCCTTGCCCTCTGCCCAGAAAGGCTGTGGAGCAAATCCTGGGCACCGTTTCCAAGTGCAGGAAGGACAGAAAGGTAACTGAGACCAGCCAGAATGGATATTCCAGAGGCAAATCACACCTGACCAATGTGACTCCCCCATCTGGGACAAAGAGACTGGCTCTGGGTTGAAGGGAGAGCAGAGGGTGTTGGACACCTTGACTTCACATCAAAGGCTCTGCCAAGCCTCCCGCAGCATCCTTCAAACACAAATGCTTGAAAAACTGGACGATAAAGGTAGAGGGGGAACTGTAACACCAGGTTTGAAGGACCACAATTAGCAGTTATAACTGGGCTGCTGGTTCCTAATGGCATCCCTCAAGGATCAGACAGCCCTGCTTAGAAGCAGGGACAGGATGAGGAATAACAGGAAGGGGGGACTCCTGCTGGACCAAGAGCAAATCCATCTAGGTGCATGGAAACAAATATTTTCTGTAAGCATGGTCAAAAACAGAGCATCTCTAACATTGTCAAATACTGGACAAGACCCAAAGTAAGGGGGGCATCACCATTCTTAGAGCCTGGGATGGATCCAGCCCTGAGTACATGGATCTACCAGGGCATATTCTAGCAGGAGGTGCATCTAGAGACCTCCAGAGGTGCTTTCCCACCTTCTGTGGGATGCACAGAACAGATTTAGCCATACAAAACGATAGGTGATGAGACTCCCCCCGAGACTGGGCCATTCAATGCTGAACAAAAATCTCCAGGAAACCATTCCCTTTGCAAGGAAATTCATTAGGGAGAATTTCCACAACTCATCTAGTCTACATCCTACTTTCAGTATCTCCAAACCAGTGTAATGCTACAGGCATACTATCAGCTTTGGGCAACCCTAAGCTACAGCTACAGAGCTGAGACAGCCAAGAGTCAGCTCCTAAACCTCTGAGAAACCAGGTACAACCAGGAAAAAAGTACAAACATGACAAAAGAAGCGGCATTTTTCAGGGTAAAAAGTAAGGGTAGGCCAGAAGAGCAAAAAGAACAGAAAGTAGTTGTTGATGGAGAGCAGCCAGACAGGATGGCTTGGCCACCTTTGCTATATTTTTTCTCTTGTTTACTTTACTTCGGTTTTGCAGAACTCCACAAGAAGCAGGGCATTTTGAAAAGGAGGGAACTCCACAAAAACATCTTCCTGTACAGCCTACAGTCCTGGAGAGAAGGAAGCTCCACAGAACAGCTTTTAGGAAGGAAAATGGCCGAGCACAAATTCGTGCCAGACCACCCTCAGTTTATGTTCCATAAAACACAGTCCCAAACCCCACTGCTTCTCCTTTCTCTTCACGTGAGCCAAAACAAAGGACAATCAGACAGGAGCACAACCCTGAACAGAAGACTAATGGGAAAACACACAACAAAACAGCAAGAGTGGAAGGGGAGGCCAAGATCTGCAGGACGTGCCTCACATCGGCCCCCCTGGTCTACCAGCAGCATCTGCCCATCTTTGTGCTCCTTATCTCAGCAACTCCTCCTGGCTCCCCACCCCGACAACCTCGCATGACCCCCATCCGAGCAGCCTGTGCACGCCGGGCCCCATCCCGGGGCCTGGCCCCGCGGCTGCTCCGCTCCAGCCCCGCTCACCCATCCCACCCGGCCCGAGTGCCTGGCCCGCCCCAGCCGCCGAGCCCCCACCGCCTGCAGCCTCGCACGCCTCGTCTCCCCACACCCTCGTGCTCCGTGCGGCCCCACGCGGCTGCTCCCCCTCACCTCGGCCATCCCGCTGCGCCCACCGCCCCGGCTCGCCCAGCCCCGCGCACAGCGCCCCAGCTCCGGGCCCCGCAGCCCTTCACCCCGTGTAACCCCACGGCAGGCCGCCCTCCCTCCCCGGGCAGCCCCCGGGCCCGCGGCCCCTCCCGGGCTGCCCCGGCCCCCGCCCGCCCCGCCCCGGGCCTGCCCCGCCGGGCCCCGAGCGAGCGGCGGCCGCACGCGGGAAGCGGCGCGGGGCGGGCGGCAGGGCCGCGGCCGCTCTTACCTCCGACCCGGTACATGTTGGCGGCCATACCCGAGACCGGGCCGGGTGCGGGGCGCGGGCCGCTCCCGCCGCCGCCGCCTCCAGGTGCCGGATCCGCTGGAAAATGGAGGCTGGAGCGGGCGGCGGGGGAGGGGAGCGGGGGAATTAAAGGGGCCGCGCCGGCGGACGGGGAGGGAGCGAGGCGGAGGGCGGGGCCGCGGCGGTGGCGGTGGCCCGGGCCCGGCGGAGGGGCCCGGCGGCGGCGGCGGCGGCAGGGAAGGAAGGAGGGGAACGAGGCAGAGCCGCCCTCCCGCCCGCGGCGTGTGAGGGCGGTGCTCCGGCCTGCGAGGGGAGGGACGGGACGGGAGCGAGCGAGGCTGGGGACGGCACGGCCTCCTCACACACACAGGGAGAGTGACTGTACGTACACACGCACCCACTGTACACGCACACTGTACACAAATACACAGAGAGCACCTCTGCCCTCACACAGCCCTCACAGGCTCTGCTCTCCTCATGCACCGGCCCTGACCTGGCATGGGCAGCCCTACACACATACAGACTCACAAACACACACTCACAGTCCTTCTCATTGCCTGTATTCACACACAGCCTCCATCATGTACAGACAGCATCTGTGGTTTTGGCCTTGTCCTCACACACGCACACACACACAGTGTTCCTCGCACACACCCAACGCCACAGGCCATCCACACCCTGGGCAGGAATAGCCCAGCTGCACAGACACAGCCTGCTCACACCTACACCCGTGCACATGCCTCCACCCTGCTCACACTCCCCATTCCTGCTCTGTCTCACTCTCTGTGCCTGTGTCCCCACTTTCGCCACCTGTGAGAGGTGAAATGATGGCTTTAGCTTTGCCTTGCCCACTGACCTGCGGGTGTCACTGGTGCTGAGCACATCAGGGCTGCACCATGCAGGTACAACCGTTCTTCAGCCCTGCACAGCTCCTGTCCAGCAGTCTCCTCAGCAGCCCTGCAGTGGTCACACCACTGTTGAACAGTTGTCAGCTCCAGATCACCCTGCAAAACTTGCACGTTGCCGCTGCCACTTCCTCTCCTACACGAACTGTCTGATGCCAAAACACACCCCAAGAAACCACCATTCTCACCTTTACAGCAGGTCTCCCTGACAAAGTGCAGCAGTGAAGGTGACAGGCCATCCCCCTGAGGACTTCTCCATGGATGTGACCAAGGCTGGATGGTGAAGCTCAATGAAAAGTGATGGTCAGCAGAAGCAGACCTGGAGCACTGCTGGCCTCTCAGGCAAGGCGGGGAGACTACACCTGGCTACAGCACCGAGCTGGAGAGTCACCTGGTGTTGCCCAAGCCAGTGGCACCCCAGGACCTCTCTACACAGTCACACAGGTCAGGATGACCAAAAAATACCTGTCATGAAACTTTGCTCGAGTAAGTGGTTAACAGCGCAGTCACTGTATCCTTTTCTGGTATGGGCTGGGCAGAGCTGCTGCCTGCACTCTCAACACCGAGTACTGAAACACCTACATAGGACAGCCCAAAACATCAACATGTGCCAAAATACATCTGTTTTTCAGAAAGAGCAGGCCTCTTGTTAAAGTTTGCCTTATGTGTTAGGAAAACAACCCTCTAACACCAAACCTCTGACAGTCCTCAAGTCGCAGGAGGGCACAGGGCTCTGCTTTTATGTTCCCAGTGCGCACAAGGAGCACGGCTGAGCGAGGAAAACACTTCTGGGGGTGGAAATCGGTCAGCCAAAAAAGGTCAGTGCACTAGGGAGCACTGCCGGGATGTTTCCTCCTTCCTGAGCCTTGCAGGGAAGCGCGTGCTGGCACAGGCGCCTGGCACACCGCAGGACACGGGGGCTGGCCCTCCCCAGGCTGCTGCTGCAGCAAATAATCCAGTAGGACACAGAGAAATTATCCAGAGCAAATATTTACAAGCCACATCCCAGCGCACTCGGTAGCTGCGCACAGAGAAGGGGACGGTCACACAGCGTTGGCTGCTTTTTCCAGATGGTAATTCGTGTTTTAAACTATAGCAACAAAAACGTGTCAGATCTTCCCTGCTGTTCCTCTTCCAGGTTAAGCAACAGCTGTGGTCAGGGCCAGGACATTGTGCAGTGGGAGGGGGGTGAGCTGGAGCTGCTAGACTCAGCTTGGGAAGGAGCGAGCTCTTGCAAGGCCCCATCTCCCACCACTAAAGCCAATTCCCATGGGTGCTACCAACTCCCACCGTGCAAACCCAGACCTCCCAGGGAGCTTTTGGTGCATCCTGGCAGGGTGGATAACACCTCTCCAATGGGAGTGAGGGTGCACATGCTCTGGGAAAGGCCCAGACCTGCAAAAGAAAGATGCCAGTGCTTTGAGAGCCCAGTCCTAAGCTGCCCGGCAGAAATTAGTCTGTCCTAGTGCATGTGGATGAGGGAGGCTCTCCGGGCCCATTGAATGCAACTTGGTACACTCCAACCCAAAGTCATTCTTGCTCCACCCAGCCCTCATTTCCTTCTCCTCCCTTCCAGGCAACACTTGGCTTGGTGCTCTCCCTGCTGATGTGGGGCAGGTCCTCTGCTTCCCCCAGCAGCACACAAGCCTTCCCACCACCCAGTCCCCTCCACCCACACCCTTATTCATGTGCTCAGACAAATTTCTGCATGGGCTCTAAAAGCTGCTGTTCAGGATGTGCCTCTTTCATACAGCCAGGCCATCAGTGCCAGTTCACAGCTGAACGTGTGCAGAAAATACACAGCCAGAACACAGCCTTCACGTGTTTTCTTCCATGGTGACACCCCCTTCCCCTCATTTCATCAGCAGCCAGTCCCTCCCCATGGCTTTAGGTGCTCCAGAGTACTGAGCTTGCCCTCTCCTGAGCTACCCCCATCCCTCCTGCCTGGAATCATCTAATGCCTGCTCTGTACCATCATGTGTGGGTTTTGCGTCTCCTCTTCCGGCTTGGGCGATAAATGAATCTGCATGTCACAGGCCATGTAGAGAATCTGAGACATCCATCGAGCCGTGTGTCCTTTGACACAGCCTGGCCTGCTCTGGGGGCTCCCTTCACCCCAGCTCTTACCCCTCCATCCCTCACCCTTGGGTCAGGACAGCACAAGGATACAGGCTGTTCCAGCACAGCATTCCCATTTCTGCTTCCAATATCCTGGATCCTAAGGAAAGTGGGCCTATTTCTCAAAACTTCTTCTTCACTTCCCTTCCTCAAAACAAGAGCTTAGCTCTCCTCTTTCCTTCATCTCTCCACCTTCTGACTCCCCAGCACCCAGCCCAGGTGCTTGGAACCCCACACATTCCTGTCCCCAAGTCCTCCCAGGAGCACACACAGCTTCAAGCTCCCACAGGCTCAGTCTTCCCCCGAGATCTCCCCTTGGTACCCCAACACCACCGTGTCCATCCACCGCAGCCCCCAAATCAGAAACAGGCACCAGCCTGGTCCTTTGTTGCTGTGCAGAGGTGAGGACTGAGTGCTGGACAGGGCTGTCATATGCAGGAGAGTTGCTGGAGATGAGCAGATCCTTCTGGGAAAGGAGACCAGCAGGGCTGCAAGAACTGCACGATGGCTCGGTGCTGGGGAGGACGTGCCAATCCACCAGCTCTACCCTGGAAGTGGCAGCTGGATAAATAACACAAGAGAACCTCCAGGGCAGAAAGCCATGCTGCTGTTTCCTCCTGCAAACAACTGCCCCAGGCATGCCAGAGCAGCCCCTGCTGAGAGACGACTCAGGGCACGGGTGTGTGCTTTCATGTCCAGTTTTATTAGTGTTGCATTAGTACCATAAAATAGTTGACGAGGTCGAGCACGTTGCGGTTTGTTCCAAAAAAAAGGCTATTTACATTTAATCTGTCTTCATAAAAAACAACCCTAGAACCCAAACAATACAACAATGAAACAGATGGACAGCTCGGGAATCTACAAAGTGGTACCGTCCCCTCGCACGCCGCGGCCCGGACAAGCCTGGTGGCACGCAGCCCCACAATTCCAGCGATCCCCACGCCCGGGGCACGTCCACAGCCACTGTCCAGCCAAGGCTCCCAGCAGCAGGTGCCTGCATGTAGCCCCAGAACAGTGCTCTTCCTGAAGGAAACCTGCTGCTTTACAAGTTGGCTCGTCCCCTTCTGCCCCAGTCTGTCCCAAAGCACCAGAGTGATCCTTCCTGCAGGAGCCGGCCCTGCCAGGAACATCTCCCGTGAGAACACCATGGAAGAGGCTGCAGGAAACCTCCAGGGGATGCTGCTGCTCACTTCTGGCCTTCTCCTGCCAGGTTAAACCCAGAGGGAGTGTCACACTAAAATGCCACTACTCACATATCTGCTGAGATCAAGACCCCCCACAGATGAAGGGGACAGACACTGCATCCAACCTAACTTCAAGAAAGCTCCAGAGCCCCAAGCCCTTTACAGCTGCGTGGCAGGACTGTCCTAATCCCAGTTTCCCAATCCCTCAGCACACGAAGCAGCAGGAAAAGACCACTGGTTCTGCTGCCTCTTGACCTGATTTTCCTCTTAACCTTGGAGATTCCAGGTGCAGCATTCTCTGCCCTGGCTCTCCAGTGTTCCACCAGCACACACTGCTGGGGAGAAACACGCTGGGGCCTTTGCTGCAATCACAGGTTAAGCAGAGGGCAGTGTGGTTCCTGGCTGAGTGTGGAGATGGAAAGCAAACAGGCACATCTCCTCAGCCCCAGAAACCTCCCAGACACTTACCCTGCCCTCTCTGCAGGATAAAGCCACGAGCTTTATCTTGTGTTCCAATTAAAGCAGCAAAAACAGCCAAAGAGACCACGGTTCTCCCCCAAACTCATGTGTAATTCAGGAGGATTCTGCAGTTACGACACATGAAGTGACAACTGAACCAGATGGGAACTGCAGCACTGAGCTACAACAGCCACACGAGATGTCCCCGACGTCACCAGCGCCACCAGAGCCAGCCCTGACTGAGCACTGGCAGGGCTGAAGCTCAGCCTTTGTCTCCAGGAAACTCAAGCCAGAGGACCAGGAAGCACTCAAGGTGCAACATGATGCCACAAAAGCCTTCCATCTCTCATCTGCTCTCTGGAGCTGCAGAACTAGGTCAGCATGGTGCAGCCAGCCCGCTCCCCAGAGCTCACCCAGAGCAGCTGGGAAAGAAATCCTGCTCCAAGAAGCCACAGCCAGAGGGGTGGGAGAGACTGGCCCTGTGGGGAGCTGGGGTGGACTCTGAGACACAGAGAAAGGGACACAGCAGGGGACACCACCTTCAAAGCACCTCCTAGCCTGAGATCCACTCAGGTGCTGCCCACCCTGCTGTTCTGCCTTTGCTGTTAAACCACACAGCTCCAAAGTAAGCCCAGCTTGGGAGACAGCCCCCTGAGTTTCTTCATTTGAGATGCACCTTCCCTGCCCAAACCCTCCAGAGCAGTGCTGTCTCTGCTCTAAGCCATCCTTCTGCACTCACTGAGGTGACCACGACCACCCAACCCCACAGGCTGACACAGCTCTGCAGGCACGGGCCCTCTGCTGCCCCAGGAACTTTTCCTGGTCCCACAGTGAGGATCCCTCAGGTCAGTGGAGCTCACTCCCAGCAAGGTCTCCCCAAAAACTGTTGGGGAAGTTGGGAGACCTGAGGTAAGTCATTCATGGGACCAGGTCAAAAGCTCCTTTCCCAAACCGGTCTGAGCCACATGCTTTGACACTCATTTTCCTCAAAAACAGAAACCTGTTTCTACTTCAGAGAAAGAAACAGCTGCACAAAGTGGCACCACGGGAGAAACAGAGGCACAACGACCTGATCAGAGCTGTGCCACCAAATCTGCATGCCAGCCCTTGCCTCCAGGGCCAGGAAATACCAGAGCCACCTCTGGGCACACAGCTGGCCCAGCCCACCACTGCTGGACTCCCTCTGGGATAACAAGGCTGAGAAGTCAGGATGTTTTCTTGCACGGAAGACGCATTTCAGAGCAACAACATCTTTCCACAGGGGAGAAAACGAGCCCTCAGGTGTACAGAGTGTCTCCCAATGTATTTGCTTGTATAAAGTTAGAACAAAACACAAACTAACATGAAATGCAACGAGCAGAAGTGTTTCTCTCACACGTACACACACACACACACACGCACAGAGTACAGCAGGGCAACACACATTTGATAGGCAGGACTCTGGAAACCCTGTCCTAGCTACCACGTTTTTTCTTTACAGTAGGTTGAAATACAAAGAGGAGCACAGTGATGGTTCTCCCCTCGCCCCCCAGTAAACAAAGTTATTGCAGCAGCACCACCAGAGCTGCCCAGGCTGCACACAGCTGGAACTCAGCCCCATCACCCTTGTCACACCAGCATGAGAAATCACACACTGACTAATATCCTTTTTTTTTGATGCAACAGCCTCGATCAAGATGTGATGTGCTTACACACCCTCTCCCACGCTGCTGCTGCTGCTAGGCAACGCTATACAGCCCCAGAGCATCAGCTCAGGTCACCCAAAAACATCAGCTGAGGGACACAACTACATCTCACTACAGCCTAGCTTCTGCCACAGCCAGGAGCCAGCACAGGGCAGGCAGGAAGAACAAATATTGCAGCCAGACAGTGTGTCCTGCCCAGCAGTGTGCCACCAGGCTGGGACAGCGTCCTCCTGCCCTGCCTGGCTTGAAGGGAATACCCAGGCCATGGCCACACTGGTTGCCCTTGTGCTGGGAAAGGGTTTCACGACATCAGCTGGGGAAGCAGCCCGAGCTGATGGCACAACAGGCACAAGATCCAGCTCTGACACCAGAACCTCCCTGCCAGCAGAGCACACCACCAGTACCTGCCCAACAGAACCCAGGTGGTGCCCACACAAAACAGGTTCCCCAAGCCTTTGA
Source organism: Sialia sialis (assembly GCA_009812075.1). Taxonomy (NCBI): domain Eukaryota; kingdom Metazoa; phylum Chordata; class Aves; order Passeriformes; family Turdidae; genus Sialia; species Sialia sialis. The sequence goes on along the minus strand of VRYO01001717.1, from coordinate 3,847,401 downwards.
GAACCCAAGGGTAAGGGATTAGGTATTAAAAAAAAAAAAAAAAAAAAAAAAAGCATCACTGCCCTCAGAAAGTGCCTCACAGGACCTGGCCTGCCCACAAGGGGGAGGACCCAAAGTGGCCCATCAGAAATTTCAGTCCCTTACCCTGAAATGCCAGACATGTCTGTTCTTCCACATGGCAACAACCAACAACATGCTGCTCCCCACAGCCCACCCAGCACATGACAGAGCAGCCTGTGCCACCTCAGGTGAGCAGTGTGACACAGGGCAGGAAGGCAGCTGGACACACAGAGTGCCTGGCTGGCTCCCAGTCCAGCCACTGCAGTGATGCATCACTCCACAGAACAACGGTTCATCTTCCTGGGTTTGTGGGGGTTTTTTTTGGCAAATTAATATTTTTCCTGTTATTTATTGTTTTTATTTCATTTTTATTTGTTTTTTTAGAAAGCATTAAAAAAATCTGCAGCTGTTAAAAAAAATCCTTTCCCTTTGGAGGCTGGACGAGGTTTTATTGACAGGTAAATAATGGGTGTGAGTATGTAAATAGCAGCGACCCCACTGACGTGGTGCCCCTCAGCAGCACAGCCAGCTGGGGAACACAGAGACTGGCTCAGTTTGGTCATTGTCAAAGACCTGGGACACAGGGAGTTTCCTTTTTAGTGTTCCCCTAATTCCTGTTCCTGCCCAACCCTCCTCAGGCATCGCTTCAGCACCAGCGCTTGCCTGTCCCCGTGGCAGGCTCCGTGTTCCGAAGGGGATCTCCTCTCCACATCTCCCTAACTCTGCAAGCGCCTTGTTTTCCACAGCAGACAGCTAAACTCCCTCCAGACTCGCTGATCTTTCATCCTTTGGCAGCAGGAAGAAAGACTGGCCATCCTTTCCTCCTAGAAACACAGAGCGAGGGCCCAGCGCACAGTAACGCACGAGATCTTCTGCAAAATCTGTTTGAGCTGATCCACGGCTCCCCCAGCCCACTCACACCAATGAGGTCTCAGGTTAATAAGCAGTGCAGTTACTCAGCTATCTGCTCCTAAGTGAGTGGTAGGTGTTCTTGGGCAGGTTGCCTGCTCCTGCCAACTCCCCCACGACTTCACGTTGTCAGCACATCTATATTTAAGACTGGTTTGTTGGGTTTTTTTGCCTTTGTTTAAAGGGGTTTCCTTCCTTTGTAGTAAACTTAAAGAGTTAATAGAAAAAAGTAATTCAAAAGTAATCCAAGCACATCTGTAAGTAATTCTGCAGGAGAGGGCAGAGCGAGGCGAGTCAGAATTGGCACGCAGTTCCTGGCTCCTGGTGTGCAGTCCTCGGGATGGGCAGAAGGTCCCTGTGCCCAGCACAGCTAGAAGTTAGATTTGGAGTGTCCAAAGATGCAGATGGGAAAGTGCTTGACATGAGAGGACCATTGTGCTGCCAGCTGAAAGAACTTGACGTCGTTCCACTCCACCCCATCGATCAGGACTGCAGGGGAGGGTAAAAAGAGAGGAGTTAGAAAATACTGAGGGCAAGAGGCCAGCCTGAGGCAGCTTTGCCAGGAGTCCCCCTGCAGTGGGCAGAGCTCAGCTGCTGTGCCCCACCCAGCTGCACACACGGGGAGGAAGGCTCAGGAGCACACCAGGTGTGGGGAGAACAGCTCAGGTTGTTCCAGCATCGCTCACTGACACCAGCACTCCCCACACCGCTGATTTCAGCGTCACCCGATCCGGCTTCTCAGCTTTCCTAAGCACACTGCATTTTCTTTTTTGGGCAAATGCACTCTCACAGAGATGGACATCAGTCTCTCCTCATTGGCACTGTCACCAGGACATCCATGTCCCCCAGAGAGGTGACACATGTCCTGTGAGCACTCCTCATGCCAGCCAGTCTCACAGGGACCAGGCCAGGATTAAGGAGGTGACCCAAGCAGGTCCCTCTGTTGCATTTGCTAACTGAACAGGCCACAAGGGTATTTTTGCTACTGGATGCCCAGCTCCACTGACAGACACTCCAGGTCTGTCTACAAGAAGCATGGTATGGTCCCTGCTGTGGCAGGAGCACGTGCCAGTGTCCTGCCCAGAGCAGCAGCCACAATGTCACCAATCAACACTTGCACCAGATGTGCAAGAGCAACAGGGGATGACAGAGAGGGGAATGGAGCCCTGTCCAACCCTTGTCCTCATCCAGAGCGCTGACTCAGGGCTTGCTGAAGGAGGACTTTCCCACATCCCAGACCTATTAGAGCATCTCCCCATGCTGGACACACCGAAGCCCACTCCCCAGGAATATCCCCTCCGGGGCACAGGGCAGCACACCAGCTCAATCACAGCACGTGAGCCTCGCCCCAGCAGCCCAAGGGATGATGCAAGCACTGCACTCACCACGCAGCATGTTCTGCTGATGTTTCGCTGTGCAAATCAACCTGCTGATTCCTTCAATACACTGGCTCTTTGACTCTACTTCCTTGTCCTTTGTTTTCTTGGGCAGAAACATCACTGGAAGAAAAGCAAACCAACACAAGGTGAATCTATGCCACTCCCAGAGGCTGCACCAATTCCTGTTTGAGTTTTTGCATTTAAACATTCACGTCTGAAAATTCTTACTCCTAAGATAATCCATTTTTGGCAGGAGTCTGCAGGGTTATGCACCCATGTCCTGCAGTCCAGGAGGCTCTGCCAGCCTTCTCTCAGAGCCCACCAGGAGTGACTCCCAGACTCACAGGCAGAGAATGCTGTGGAGGACAACTACTGGCAGCCAAAATGTAAAGGCAGAATTGCCTTGCTGCTTCCTTGAAAACAATTTGTTACAAAGCTGTTCCCAATTTCTAAAATGTTTCACACTAGCAAGGCCAGGAGCAAATACAGAATCACAGCAAGATTCAAAATGCCATTTTGTTAGTTTGCTTTGAGAAAATAAAGCCCCGAGCTTAAGAGCAGGAGAGTATTTATCTTCTACTTCCTTTTGACCCACAAAGCATTCTGTACAAAAGCATAAAAATTATAAAATCCTGGAATTGTCCAGGTTGGAAAAGATCTCCAGAGTCATTGAATTGAACTGCTAATCTAACACTACCAACTGCATCACTAAACCATATCCCCAAGTGCCACACCTATACATCTTTTAAATACCTCCAAGCACGTAGGGATGGTTGCTTTGCCACTGTCCTGGGCAGCCCCTTTTAGAGCTTCACAACCCTTTTGGTGAAGAATTTTTTCCTAATACCTAATCTAAGTCTCCCCTGGCAAACTCTGAGGCTACTTCCCCATGTCCTGTCCCTCCTTACCTGGGAGAAGAGACTGACTCCCACCTTGCTCCAATCTCCTTTCAGGTAGTGGTAGAGAGAGTGGTAAGGGCACCCTGAGCCTCCTTTTCTGTGGGCTCAACACCCCCAGCTCCCTCAGCTGCTCCTCCCAGGACTTTGTTCCAGGTTCTGAATCACTGTGGGTGCAGCAGGAGAGTGGGAGGCTCCAGACTCTAGTTCAGGGGTTCCCCCTCTTTGTCACCTCACAGGCATCTGTGATGCTTGCTGAGCTTTTCTTTTCCCTTGCATGCTTGTTTATTCTCCGTGGCTCTTTCCAGCTAAAGGCTCATAAGATGGGGATACCATTCCAGAAAGTAGAGCTATCTCAAGTTTCCAGCACACTGCCAGAAAGGGGGGTCTCATTTACCCTCACTGCTGGTTGGGGCACAAGCTCTTATCTAAGTCAAAATCCCAAAACAGCACCAGCAGGCTCCCAAGGAACACAGGGACACGTCCAGGCATGGCCTTCTGCATGTCCTTGCTGTGTCCCCACCTTTGCTCTTTTGAGCCACAGCATCTTAGCTGTTCAGAGTGAACACCTCCCCTTTTCACCTCAGACAGAGGAGCCACCCTTGCAAACCCAGTGCAGTCACTCCTCATCAGCTGCTCAGGATTTGGGAGATAAAAACAGGCTGAGGTGCTGTAATCCAGCACTGACATGTCAGGCAGCTCTGGAGCAGCAGCACAGGGACAGAAGGACGCCTCACCTTTTTTGTTCTTTTCTTTTGTCACCACAGTCATGGACATGGTTGGCGTGGTGGCGATCTCGCCGCTGGCCGGTAACCTGCTGACCTGCAGGGACCGGAAAGTGCATTTCAGTGTGTTTTTGGTACTGGAGGGGTCCTTCTTCTCTGGGTCTCTCTTCCTGTCCACGGGTGGAGCTGCAATCCAGTAATCCACCTGCAGGCCCATCAGCTCAGCACCAAGGCCCTGGCTGGGAAACAAGAGCAGGAGGTCATTTCTACACACCTCTCAGCAGGGTGGCTGCCATTCCTGGCCAGAGGAGAAACAGCTGGCTCTTTGGGGAACCAGGCAGTGACACCTCAGCAATTACAGGAGCCCAAGAAGTCACCCATGCAGCTTTGGTCCCACTGCACAGAACTACAGTGAGCCGAGATGAGCTGAGCTGCTGCAGTCACGAGCGCGAGCGGCAGGAAAGGGAGCACACAAGCACTCCTCTTAGATGATGCTGAGTTCTGTGACACAGCACCAAAGGCAGCTCCTGAGGTGGCCCAGATTAGTTCATCTTTGAGCGGGGAAAAGAGGCTGTAAGCACCTTGCTGTCTCCTGAGCCTGGATGAGTGACTCTGTCCAGGCATAGCACTGCCAAAACTCTCAGCCAGGGTGAATAAAGACTTGGTGGTTTCCTGAACATCAGGCACTCAGTTCCCAGTCTCCCTGACTTGCTTTTTGCAATTGCCTACCCCCAAGCCTTGCCACTTGCTGGGGAATTCCACTGTTGGAAAAAAAACATTCTTCTAGCCCTGTGACATTTGCCAGACAACAGCAGATTTCAGGATACGCTCTGTTGTTGAGAGCTCCTGTGCATCGTGTGGCAGCAGCTGCACCGAAAACCAAAACATGCTGCCAGCCCTTCCGAGGTAAGATGAGCAGCCTGGGAAGTTCCAGCTCTTTCCTGCTCCTGCCTCTCACTGCTAACCCTGAGGGGAGCAGGGCTGCATCATTCAGCAGACCTACAAGTGACAGCCTTTACTTCTTCCTACACAGTGACAGTCAGTGTTGAATAATACACAACTACTAGACAAAAGCCTAAATTTATCTACCAGTCTGTGCCCCCAGTTTGAGAAATGGCAGTTGTCAAGGAAGATAAATCTGTGATCTTGAATGAAATATGCATCCCTCTGCACCACCTGTCTAATAAGAAACTCAAGGTAAAACAAGGACGTCCCATCATTACAATCCTCTCAGCAAATAATTTCCTTTTCTTTGCCATTTATTCAGCTAAAAGTCAGACTGCAAAGCAGAGTTCATCTTTGATGACTAAAACCAAGTTTTTTGTTCTCAGGACAATATTCAGAAGTGAGATTACTTGAGGATGATGCTGCTTTGAGTTTTAAGGCTCCTTTGCATCACATTTTTCAACTCAGTCATAGAGAACAAAGTATCCTAATATTCATTAGGCCCAGACGAGATTTTATGTTCCATTCCCAGCTCAACACGTGGCTTAATCACTCAGTTTGGATCACCCTCCACGCCCTGTGCTGTCACTCACAGACCAGAGGAGATGGAACCATGCTGAACCTACACTTCCTCCTTTCCTGATGATTTTACCCCACAGTACGAAACCAAAAAGTACCAGATTCCCAGAGCTGGGGTGTCAGCTTCAGATTTATCACATCCATGGCTCACAGCCTTAACACCCCGTGCTCTTGGGGGCACCAGTTCCCAAACCACTTCCACCTTTGGAAAGCCCATAGACAAAGCTCACACACCTGGATTCAGCTCTGCTCCTGGGAGCCTGCCCAGCCCCCAGCTCTCTGCACTGCCAGTCAGCTGCTGCTGGGGCACAGGGGGCTCTCCTGCCACCAAACCACAGGGACACACCAGGAGGACCTGGGCAACTGGCCCCTGGCACAGGTGAGCGGGCACTAACCCCTCCCAGTGCTGGGCACCTCAACTGGCACCCTCACATCCCCATTTCCTCCTGGTGAAAGGGATCTCTTGAAGACGTCTGAGGTGAAAGGTCCCTGCAGAGCACTCTGGGTGGGATGGAAGGTCCCCATTCTGTCTCCAACAGGACAGCAGGGGATGCTGCTTAGGGAGAGCACGCCCTGGCACTTCCCCAGCCTGACAATCACAGGACTAGGGAGGCTAGAGGGGACATCCCTGAAACATTCTTTGGTAGCCATTAATGGATCTGTTGTCTGTGAATTTGTCTGACCCCTCTTTGATCTTCTGCTGCTGCCACAGAAGCAGCAGAGGCAGACATGGTCCCTTCCTTTCCCCCTTTTAACTGAGCTCCTGCAGTGTCATTGTGTGTCCCCAGCTCTTGTACCACAGGCTTCAGAGAGCCCCAGAATTGCTGGGGTTGGAAGAGACCTCTAGAGGTGACACAGTCCAACCCTCCTGCCAAGGCAGGGTCACCTGGAGCAGTGATGCAGGGATGCATCCACGTGGGTTTGGGATGTCTCCAGAGAGGGAGACTCCACAATCTCCCTGGGCACCTCTCCCAGTGCTCTGACACCCTCTACAAACCCAAAACTCCCTGACTTTGCACAACTTGAGTGGCTCATCACTTTTCTCTCCTCTCCTAACCTGCAGAGTCCAAATGCTTCTGATTTCTCCTTCTCACAAGAGAGATGCTGTGTTCCCTTGGAGGTTCAGGAGTTAACAGAATCAAGGGGAACTTCACCAAGTGCCTCAGAGTACTAGAAGTGCACACAAAGTATTAGACAGCTGCACCAAGATTTTGTACAGCAACAAAATGAGGAGTCCTGGCCAGGGCAAGTCTTAATGGCAGCTTTCTAAGGGTTTCCTCTCTTCACCCCTAAAAATTTCAGCCAAACCAAGGTTTAGTATTACCTGTAGGTGCAGTCCCCTTGCTGTTCAGGTGTGCTTTCAGGCACACACGTGAATGGGAGCTGCAGCTCCACCTTACAGCTGCCAGCATTACCCTCACAGAGAAAGTCATCAGCTCCTTCAAAAGTCACTCTGACCTTGCACTCACTTGGCCATGACAAACATAAGAGTCATGAGGGATTAGCCTGGCCCCCCACGTGTCCTGAGAGTCAGTGCTTTTTCTGAATATGTATCCTCCCAAGAGAATCCTGCCCTTGAGACATGCAGCCTTCCTACGAAGTGCAAAATCTCCTCTGCCCTCCCCAGCTCCTTGGCAGCCTCAGCAAGCACACAGTCACTCCAGAGGCAAAAGAGGTGAAGGGGAAAGGTGGCAACCCAAATGTTTTCTAGGGATGAAGGCTCTTCCTCTGGAGTTCTCCGCCAAGTGTGTGCCAGATAAGCCAGCCAGTGGAGCTGTAAGGAGACAAAACAAGGTTTACCTTGGGGAGGAGAAGCTGCCTGTAACAGATGGTGAGGAAGGCGGCGTGGGGGAGGCTTCTTTCACAGCAGGAGACACGGAAGGTGGGGTGGAAGAAAGGACCACGGAGCTGGAGGGAGCTGCGTCATCAGAGTCACCTGAAAAAGAGGAAGCCAAACTTTGTCTGGGTTTGTCTCACAGCACAGAGCACTGGGGTAAAGCTCAGTCTCCTTGTCTCAGACTCAGCCCAGAGCTCAGCTGGCCCATCAGCTCCACACTCCAGAGGGGTTTTATATGTCTGGGTACCAGGCAGGCACAGATACTGAAACTCCTTGGGGTTCCTCACATGGCATCTGCTCTCCTAGGCTTTGTCCCAGCTGTGTGCCTCCTGCACAGCCACAGCCCAGCCCACTGATCTACAGGGAATCTCCCCCTGACCCCACTCTTGGAACCCACAGGGCTCTCCCCACTCCATCTGCCTCCACAAATGT